>JAPQRP010000015.1:27442059-27470284 GCA_037367295.1 Apogon hyalosoma | reverse complement strand
TCAGAGCTGATATCTATCCATTTTCCATGTTTTCTTGATAATAACCAAAATCACTTCAGTTCTTACATCAATATCTGCGACATTGTACTGACAAAAACAGTGCTTTTATTCATTCCATGTTTTATTTTCTGTCTGTTTTAGTCACATGATACGCACAGGAGTTAGTACTTGATTGCATAATTATTGTTTTTGATGACTTTTGATGGTCTAATAATTTTTTCTGTGACTTTAAATAGTGATAAATCACTTAGAAAAGGTGAGCTATAGAGGAAAATTCATTTGGAAGTCACAACAAATGCCTGTAAATGTTAATGTTGATCCTCGTAGTAATGTTCCTGTAATGTTTTCAATCATGACTGGATTTGTTGCATTGTTTGTATGTAGTTTGTGGTTGCATATGCTTGATTTTATGTTCAGTTAATGATATATTTTGTTGAAAAAGTCACTCTTTCTCGGGTTTTCTCTGCAAAAATACACTGGATTATATAAACTAAATCCTGAGGACTCCTTTTGAAGTCGCCACAAAAACAGTTCTAGGTTTTTAAGGGTTAATCTGATGTGAATGTGTGCTTTTGAACATATGAGTCTTATTAAAACATTGTGCTTCACACTATAATTTTATGATGGAGTTTAGTATTTACAATGCAGCTAAACAGTCCCACTGCTGTTCTTTTTCTCAGGACTGGATCATTGCTCCTGAAGGCTACGCAGCCAACTACTGTGATGGAGAGTGCTCCTTCCCCTTAAATGCCCACATGAATGCCACCAACCACGCTATTGTACAGACACTGGTAAGACTGAAATTCTGGACTTTACCGCACTCAGTCCAGGAGGAGTCATTTTAGGATTTTGTGGTAATGCTTACATAGATTTCTGTGAATGTAGGATGGGTGCAGTAAAAATGGAGCAACACAGCATAAAAGCGGCTGCAGGCTGCCATAGAATTGCAAAATATGCTTCATTCTACCTACGTATATTATCTTTGGACAGCTGTACATGTAATATATCATCTCTGGGAGACACAAAAATAGGTTTATATTATAAATTTCTGTGGTTGTTTTGATCAAAGTATCCATCATAAATTGTTTTTTGACTTAGAGGCTCAGTGCGTGCTGTATTCCAATAACTGATTTTTGTCTCTTTTTTTTCTGAAGTTAGCTACAGATACTTTTTGACTTTCTGCTGTATTTCATTATTAATCTAAGTTTTCTATGACTTACCAATTACATGTTATCCACCTCAGTTGCAATTAGTCCCGGGCATCTAAGAAATTCTAAGTAATTTCTAACACAAGTCGTGTAAAGAATGAAAAATTATATGTCCTCTAAGGAATATTCAATTATTAAGGAGAAATATAACATGATAATAACCTGTCTTCGGAAAATATTCTGTCAAAAATGTGAGGGTTTTTTTTTCAGTTCTAAAGAAATATGCAGTTTTATCCAGAACCAAAGACGATTGAATAGAAAATAAATTATTTCTTAATTAATTTCAACACAGTCCTGGGAAAATAAGCAGTTTTCAAGACTTAGAATTAAGGTGAGAAGGCCAAAAATTCATTATTTAACAAGTTTTTGAACCAGTTGTAGGATTTTATAAAGATGCATGTTTTTTCCCTTCAAATCCATGACATGAAACTTATACAGTTAGACTGAATAAATATGGAATGACGTGTTAGAATATGGAAGAGTTGTTTGCAGCTAAATTTCCCATTTACAGATAATTTAATGGTGTTATAATGGAACTCCCTCAGTTTGAGATGTTTCCTGTGATTTTTTTTTTTTATTTATTTTTTTTTTAGGTCCACCTGATGAACCCTGAGAACGTCCCAAAGCCATGCTGCGCCCCTACCAAACTCCACGCCATTTCAGTGCTGTACTTTGACGACAACTCCAACGTCATACTGAAGAAATACAAGAACATGGTGGTGCGGGCGTGCGGCTGCCATTGACACCACAGAGGATCGGCAGGGTTTGACTGAAGGCTGGGTTGGCAAAGGGCTGCAAATGCATCAGTGACAACTGGGTGAGGTTGACCACCACTTGATACCAGTTTCCTGCCTGAAGGAAGTGTCCACCCTCGAGGACATTTACACCTTCTATTCCAATCATTCTGGACATTTGAAAACATCTGTCTACTCATACAAACTTTGAAAACTAAAACCAAGTATGTCACTTGGAGGGGACCATTGCAAAAATGAAGCCATATACAGTAGGTGTCGTCTATGAGGCAACGTCACTCCCGTGTTGAGCCACTGAGTTGTCGAGTTGTCACCCTCTCCATCGGCTGTGGAGTGGAGCCGTCACTTCATGGGTCTGCTAGTGAGTGAATGGCTGTGTGTGTGTGGGGAGGAGGGGATGTTTCAGTTTGTATATTATGTGTTAATGAAAGTGTGTATATGAACGCCTCAAAGGCTACTGCACCTTCTCCCTCACCGAGAGGGTGAGGGCGAACCTGAACTGTTGTGGGACCAGTCAGAGTGCTGCTTTCTTTCCCTTCTCTCCGTCAAAGAAACAGAATTACTGATGATCCGTTTCTCTTCAGCGCATGACCCTGGGGTGTACGACAGCAGTTAAACCAACTCTAGTCAGTGACTTCACCTGGTCAGACTGTTCAGAAGTGCTATGAATTAAGCACAGACGTATTAAAGGAACAACAGACCCCGGCCCAGACATTCACATACTGCATATATGATGCATTGGAGGCAGTAGAGTCACATTTCCTTCCTTTTTACTAATGTATTTTCTTCTCAAGCCATATTTGCCTTCCTAAAATATAATATGGACTGAACCAAAGTGACCACAGGCTATTTCAGTAGTGCACTGCTCCAAATATCTCCTCCATGTCAATATTTGCCGGGCTCACGCTGAGCTGCGATTCACCAGGCTGGTTCAACATGATGCATGTTGTGGCTAAACTGATGTTTTCCTCCAAAGAACCGAAGAATACGGCCTTATCCCTCTGACATACCGCAAATGGCCATTTCCATGTTGCTGCACTCACAAAGTTAACAAACGCTTCCACCCTTGACAACCCATCAAGAGATTGTGGAAAAACATTTAGCGAGTCAAAAACAGCCGGCAGAAGGGCTGCTGTGCCAGTTTTCTGAAATTAGCCCTTTGCTTTTTCAACCCTGAGGGTGAAATTATGTCGAGTTTTGTGTCCAGTGGCAACGTCTTTCCAGTTGAACTTGTTACTGTGAGCTTTGAGTTCTTTGAATGACATGGGATCTTTTAGAGAACGTATTTTAATGAAAACTAATACCAATAAGAATCAAAATACCTTATGTGCCTAACCAAACATAAATTACAAAATATACCTCTGGTAAGCTGCTGTTTACATGTGATCATGTTAAGACTGTTTTTGTAAATACTTGTACATTTTCGGCTTATTTATTGCACCTTTATTAAAAAATATCACATACCTTATTAACAGACAGATGCGAGAACAAAATGAAAATGCAAACTTATTTTTGAAAAAAATTTATTATGAAATCTCATGTTACAACTTGCCATTACTCACTCTTTTTTTGTACAAAAAGCATGGGTAGTGCACAACCCATGACTCACGAGGAAAAAGGAAAAAAAAAAACTTCTGTCACTGGAGTTCCTTAGACCATGTGCTATCCATAAAAACCTTTTACTGACAAAAAAAAATGCTTCGTCTGTGACTGTTTGTGAACTTGTGTTAGACAGTACAAGGTGTCTTATATTACACTGCACACACCTGACACAACCTGGGTCAAAGAGCATATGAACTGTAGTGGCCTTTAAGGTGAAGTTCACTCCTCAAGTAACTGCGAATGCACCTAAATCCCAGTCTGTGTCTAATTATATGTTCTTGGTTTAACACTCATTAGTCTTCCATTAACACTGGAATTGTGGGTTGGTGGTTAGGATACAGTTTGCGGCACACTAAAGACTTCAGTTTGATTCATTAATCTAGCCAGTGTTTACAGTAAGAGAAGAAATTAAAGCCAAGCCAGATGTGGTTTAGTGACTTATGATTGTTTTCCATTGTTGTTTAATCACCATTCATACATGATGTAGACTGTACTCATCTGTACTCTGTAGGACATTCAGTGTCTAAAAGATACTGACCCACCATCCAGCTGGTTTTATCTCTAAGGTTATTTAAAAAAAAAAAAAAAAAAAAAAAGGTAATGACCATACAGAGGTGAATCGATGCTGGCGACGCCAACTGACCCTGAGCTGCAGTGAAGCCTTTCCGTTTCAACCTAAAACATGACAATGGCAGCATCACAAGGAGCTGTGAATGAGGGTTCAGTGCCACAGCAAAAGAATTCTACTTCAATCAACATGCTAAACTCACACTGCACAGGTTTTACCCTGAATACTCACCCCAGGATAAGCTAACTACCCTCTCCTGCACCATCTGCTGGTTCCAAACCTTTCAACATGGGGCTTGCCTGAGTATTACAGCACAACAGTTTTACATTCACACATCTGAGGATATGATGCTGGCCAGACCGAGACAGTGAAATGCATTTGGTTGGTGGTAAATGAAACAGAAACGGAAGCAGTAGTAACTCTAAAGGTGTTGAGTCATGGGGATATGGGGCACATGGTCCAGGCCCGAGACTGTAATCCAGGAGGTGCAGAGAGGGATGGCTCATTGAGATCACAGGAGTCAAATATGATATAAAACCTCTCCATTAAAGAGAAAAAAAAAAACAAAAACACTGAGACAATGTGACTCCCATGACAACAATAAAGCCTTTGTCTCCACTCCTCCCAGTCAGCACAGACATTTCCCTGAGAGTTAAGTCACATAGGCCAACACTGGCATAGATAGAAAGTACCCTCAACTTAACACTCGACATCGCAATGGGGGGACAACTTGTACAATCTCTGGAGTGACAGTACCAGAATATTAATGGCTTATGATTTAACCACATGTATAAAATGTCACATTTAAAATGGCTATAGAGGTTTGCCCAGAAACAGGTGATATTTAGAAAGTGGGACATCTGTCCTGAATTGCTACTCACAAACATGTGAGACGAATTGTAGTTCTGATTGACTTAGCAGTGCTTACAAAGTGGTTGTTTAGCGTATTACTTAATTTGCAATACGATAGAACAGAATTCCCCATTTTCAAAGGTTTGAGTAATGAAACATTCACATCCAAAACACTACCGAACCATTCTGTCCTCAAGAAAATGAAAAAAAGACAGAGTGCATCTGTGTGTCATTGGCTGACTCCTTTCAGAAGAAAAAAAAAAAACCCAAGAAAGACAGAAGAGGTTTGGCTGCTGTAGGACAGAGATGTCCTACTGGCCAGAAATGCAGTTCGAGGCGAGCCAAGTGGTGGGAGGTGCATGGTGATTTGACCGTTTTACAGCTCGTCCCTTGCCTGTCTCATCACGAAGCTGTGCAGGGACTCCAGGTCCCGCCCTCCATGATGCTCATCACCCTGCTCTCCTGCCCTGAAGATGAGCAAGGTGGGGTAACCTCTCACCTGAACAAAGGGAGAAGAACGATAACAACAATTTACTTCTATGCTACTTCCTGTTTGAAACACTGCCCTTCAAATCTACCACTAGTATGCAAGCAAGTATAGCTCTGTTCAAGCATATTACATCCTATAATAAACTTGTTTTACACAACAGATTAAAAACCAATGTGCATTCATTGTTGAGAAAAACTAAAAATGTTGAAAGAAAAAGTTCACTGGTAATGAACTCATGTCAGACCAGATTACATACATTACATACATAAAAAATATAGATTAAAAAACTACAGTAAAACTGAAATTGGTGTTGGTGAAAAGTTTTGTCTCTAAATGACAACATCCAAAAACACAACACCATTTTATAGAAGTGGGAGGAAGAACATTTGACATTATGTATTAAATTCACTAATAGTGAGACTGTCAAGTCAAATTGTCAGTGTTTTCTTTTTGGGTTTTGTTAAATAAACAGATGTTTCAGACTTTTCTGCAGTTAAACTGCGACCAAATTATTACTGAATATAACTGCTATAATCTCACCTTCATAAGCAAGTTATAATTGTGTCAGTGAGTCAGTGTCCTAATCATCACTACAAAAAAAAAAAAGTAATTCAAAGGGTGTATATCCAGCTGTAAATGTTGACCCTTGACAAAGCAATCCAGCAAAAAAATATAAACAGTCAGACATAAACTGGTTTAATGATTGACCTTTTGCGAACAAAACCCATATAATATTATAATACTGCCTCAAAACATCCATTTTATGAGACATACCCTTATAATTACTTTAATATTTTGGAGGTATGAGTAGGCCAACTTAGTCTGGATGAACATTTGTCATATCCTTTCATACGTAGTCAACGGTGAATAAAGGCTTTCCTCTGTAAATGTGCATTAAGATTCCTCTACCCCTGACAGTGTTAAATGTACTTTACAATTACAGTCTATAACATCTAATTAAAGAATGTAGCAGTCATATTGTTTTATAGCTGTGTGATAAAACCACCATCTTGGTTTTATTGCATCCTGTAACACACTTAATCTTGAGTAAATGGAAAAAGTGGCAGATCCGAATGAGAGGAGGATGAGATGCAACTTGCTACATGTCCACTTCAGTTTAGTTCTTCCTGCAACATAAATTGTGGTTGACATGTGCATACTTACAGAGTACTTGTTGCAGAGTGTGCGCTCCACAGTGCAGTCTACTTTGGCTATCTTGACGTCAGTGAGGCCAGGAAAGTCCTTCTTGGAAAGGTCCTCCCATGTTGGAGCCAGGTTCTTACAGTGGCCACACCTACACAGCAGGATAACAAGGATTACATCACTTCAACTGACAGCAAACAGTTTGGATACATGTATGAAGAAATATAAAAATAACCCCTAGAAGTTTGTTGACATTTGATTAAAACTCACAATACTAAACCATAAAGGTGAACATTGGTAATTTATGATAATATGCAATGACGACTTTACCATGGAGCATAGAATTTGACGAAGGTGAGGCCTTTGGCTACCGTCTCATCAAAGTTGTTTTCTGTCAGGACCACTACACTGGACTGCAAAGAGTGAAAGAGCAAATGTTTAACAGAAAGATTAAAATATGAGTGGATCCTTGAATCTTGAAACAAAAACTGAATGGATTCAGCTTATATGGATGCGATGTCTGCTTTTTCCTTCCTTTGGCTGTGTATACACACCTTCACCTCCTCCTCTTTGGCTGGCTCATCAGTAGGGATCTCATTTGCACTCGGATCCTCCTGCTTTTCCTCTTCAGCAAGGATGGCCTTCAGCTGGTTGTCTACAAAATCTTTGAAAGAATCCAGGTCTCTTTTGCCTTTGTACTGCTCTGTCTGTATAAACATTATACAATTTATTATGCACTGCTATTACCATAAAACCAAAGGAAAAGTCATTTTAAATTGGAAAACATGAATAACTGTCTAGAACTTCCCCCACACCTTCTGTCCATTGTGGAAGAAAAGCAGCGTGGGATATCCCCGCACGCCGTTCTCAGAGCACACCTCATAGTGCTGTGTACAGTCCACCTAGACAAACATGATATGAACATCTGTGTTACTGAAGAAACACTAACCATCAGTACAAACACACCCTGCAAATATGTTTTTAGAGGTGTTCATTGGCTTTAATGTTCTAGTGTACAAACATAAGATCATGATTAGATCATATCCTGTTCTGTCTGTGAAACAACAGGATAAAGTTTTATAGTAACACACAGTGATGAGCTGCTCAATGAGAGCAGTAAAAGCTGGAAGCTGAGCACAGAACTTTAAAATGCTGTGAATGTTCACACAATCCGTGGTTTACAAATACAGACCCACCTTTCCTATCTTAACATCATCAGAGTGCTCAAAGCTTGTGGCCAGCTGCTCCCAGGTCGGGGCCATGGCTTTGCAGTGACCACACCATGGGGCAAAGAACTTAACAAAATGTGCACCTGAAGCAAGAGGGAAAAAACTGGTTAGAATTTAACACAAAAGAGATATACAGCAAATGGCTGCTCTTAACATTTACACTTTAAAGTACAACTCTGTACCAAAGCTAGGCTGGAAATCTTTGAGTTCAGATTTTTGATTTGATGGTGCAAAGCTGATTACAGTATGAACTTAACAGAGCCTGTAAGTGAAAATATACATGTCTTACACAGAGGTTATACTCAACCACTTACACAACGTTTATTGGAGCTCTGTTGCCAAGATGTGAAGGTGGGACCTATAAACACCGTTTTAAAAATGCCTATGTCATATCCTGCCTTCGTTCATCTCCAAACAAGAAATTATTTATTTTTCCTCAAAACCAAAACATTCAACTTCACTTACTACCCATAATTTCAGCGAGATAATTATCGTGAGTGCCGTTTGTTTTTGCAGTCGTTGTCTCAAAATCCAGAAACGTGAGGTGACAGGAGACGACTGTGTAACAGTTGGTGTGTATGGACTGACATGGTGAATTGTGGCTTGGTTGTTCTTGTTGAAATGTCAGTTATGTAAATCCAGTAAGGGTTTCCATTTTCTAAGCTCTAGAGGAACTAGTTTGTGCGGTTGAAAACAGAACGCAAGATTAAAAATTAGGGCCGCAAAAGAAACTTCAATCTGTTACAACAGGAAGCAGCTGCAAAAACAGACAATATGAAGTGATCTGCTGATTTTCACATGTTAAATAATACAAAAGAATAAGCATTATAAACCATTTCTTCAACAATAAATTTACCTTTGGCTATGTGAGTCTTGAAATTGTGAACAGTAAGTTCATACATGCCCTGCTTGGGCTCTGGTGCTTTGGGAGGCTCCAGTTCAGTCTCCGGTTCCTAATGGACACACAACCATAAGCTCTTAACACTTTAACAGTGCCATTTGTAGCTGGTTTCCAAACTTCAGATGTTAAATTGGATGAATGCCACTCACTGAAGGCTCCTCCTGAAGTGTCTTCAGCATCCATGTCTCCAAGGACTGCAAATCTCTGGGCCCTGTGTACTTAACTGGATCCTGGTCTGGCTTAAACAACTTTAGTCTACATGAAACACAGCAAAATTATTCAATGAGAGATGTCTCAGATATGAAGATGAAGTTACAATACATAGTGTGAACTTGTTGCAATGCATACATGCAGTTCTTCTCATTGGTCAATTTATTACAATCTTTACAATGAGGCAATGTGTATAAAGCTCTGTCAGTCATTATCCTGCATGTCCTGTGTTTGCAGTCACATTACGAAGCTAAATACACCGACAGAGTATGTAAGAGAATGCCTTCAAGTTATTGAGTAAATCTGTACTAAAATAAATGTTAATGAGTCACTTATCTGTCAATCATTGATCAAAAAGACAGTGTGCATCTGTGTTGCCACAGTTGTTTCATTATTTTTCATTCCAAAATGATTCTAAAGCCTAAAAAAACAAATCTTAGCTAATGCAGGGCAATGAATTAATACGATTCTGTGACTCAGACTTACGTGGGATAGCCCCTGACTCCATGGACGTTGGAACAGAACTTTGTGTCCTGGACACAGTCTACTTTAACTACATACACCGGGGGTTCATCCATGTTGTTGTATTTGTCTGCCAGCTCATTCCATGCCGGCTGTAGCCTTTGGCAATGACCACACCTGGACACAACAGTGGGACAGATACAGTGAATGAGCAATAAGAACTTAGTGCATCTTTTAGTCAAATCTAACCAACAGCATAAAACTTCAGAGTATGGCTGACAAACCAAGTGATACAGACAGAAAGAGCAAAATGCTTGCATATCTAAGAAAACTAACTACTCATTCTCAATATTAACGCAGGCTATAGTGTAACTAGTGGTATAGTGAATACAGATAGAGAATGGTAATCTGTGACAATGAGAAGGTAAAAAGTGGCACAGACAGAAATGTGAGACGAAACCTGTTGATAATTCGTTTTGTTACACATTCAGGACACTGACTACACCTCAACAGCTGCAAAATACAGTCTTTATCTCTCCATCTCCCCGCTATTCTTTACCCAGTCGCGTTAAAAGCACATTCAATTACTTTTATCAGACAGGTCCGGTTATCTGACTCTAGTTATCGGGACTTCCTGAAATCCCCTCAGAGTCTCTGAGGGTCCGTGGACCCCACTTTTGAAACCACTGACGTACTGAGCGTCTGCCACGTAAGCATCACTTCACAAACTACAACTTTTTACAGTGATTAATTGTCAGTTCCCATCTCTAATGCACACTTGAATAAGATTAGAAGCAGTGTTTAAGCTGTTAAATGTACTCGTATGGCAAAATGTAATTTGGACAGTTAGCTAACTGTTAGCGTAGTTAAAGGCCCGTGAGGAGGTTGGCTAGTTAGCAGCTAAGCTAACAGCACCGTTCAATTAAATGGAAGGTCCATACCAATAAGTAGCATCTTTGCTAACTTGCCGGTTAGCTCTAGTTCCGCCGTAAAGGAAGCGCTTATGCTGCAACCTTTATTGGCTTAACTGTTTAGAAGAGCTGTCCTGGTGGCATATCCCCGAGAGAAACTTTAAGCTTTGCACTCACCAGGGAGCGTAAAACATGACAAAGTGTGGTGCAGTCGGCACCGCTTCGTTAAACATCTCGACCGTGTATGTGTGCTTGGCATGCTCGTCTTCCTCTTCAGGTTCGGCTTCACAAAACACACAGGTGAACAGCAACGAACAATAAATAAAACACAACATGAACGGTGTGCATTTAAGTGCTGAAGCCATGGTGAAGCTCTCGGTGGGTGAACAATGTTCCCTGCTGGTGTGAAAAAGACCGAATCCGGCCGTGCACGCCCCTTCGTCGGGCTCACTGTAGATGAATAGACGCTGTGGATCGGACACAGGCCTGTACAGACTCCAGCACACACAGGCAGGATGATGTGTAGATCTGCGGCAGCCCGCCGGCGTTCAGCAACTCTACTTAAACTGACAGGTCCGAACTAGTAACACTCTTTGAAAAAGTATGGAAGCCTGTTTGGTTAAAGTCATTTCCGAGCACACAGCGATACTTCCTTTTATGTTTACAGAAGTCTAATATATCGTCTCTTTGATGCCATTTATTGTAACACTGCAGACACATAGTGAGAGGCAGGGATTTGGGGCCCCATCAATTCAATGCCACAGACCATGCAAATCCTAAATATGTAATATTTTGCTATCGTAACCTCTTGAGACCCAGGAAAGAAAGTTTTGGCTATTTATTTATTTATTTATACATCAAATAATTGCATTGAATGCCTTTGCAGAGGACAGTGTTTTGTTTTTTTTTTGTTTTTTTGTTTTTTTGTTTTTTTGTTTTTTTTTGTTTTGTTTTTTGTTTTTAATTGTGAAACTCTTATCCCCTAAAGACAAAAATGCATTGTTGGGTCTATACTCTGCTGGAAAAATTGTGCAAGCCATCTTTTACATTTTAATCATATTTATTAATGACAACAGTGTTAGATTTTTTTTTTAATTTATTTATTTTTTTTTTACATTGATATACAAATATAAATTAAATACAGGCTTACTTTTTGGATAGAAGTAAATTTCACTGCCTTTTTCTCTCCTCTCATCACAGACACAGTATCAACTGTATAGAAGTTGATACAGTGTCCTTATATAATATAGAATTTATATGTATGTAGGGTTTTTTTTTCTCTCTAACATTTTTTATTATTATATCTTGTATTTAAAGTACTAGAGAGACAACATCTACTGGTAAATAATTTCTTGTATGTGTTTATGTACTTGGCAAATAAAGATTATTCTGATAGGCTGTTTGAGTTAAGATTACTCTGATATGCTGTTTCCTCACCATTTGTTGCTGACAGTGGTGCTGTCCTTCAATCCCCCATCCACTTCCACACTTCTACCTGGCATAACGGTGTTACCTACACCAGGTCCTGGCTCTGTAGAATGCAATGATACACTTGATAATATATCCCTAACAGTGCTCAAAAATAACATCATTACTAAAACTGACCAGTATCCAATGAGTAATGTAGGTTGGTTAAATTGATATGTGGATTACAATGTTTTTTTTGTTTGTTTGGTTGGTTTTTTTTTAATTGAACCTTCATTTAACCAGGTAAGTTGAGAACCTGACAACCTGTACATAGAGAGACGAACAACCAATCACTCACATTCACACCAATGGGCAATTTAGATTTATCAGTTAACCTACTAGTGCATGTCTTTGGATGGAATATAGTAATACTGTATCATAAAATTAATAGTGTGCAGAAAAACACATATCTGACTGGATTTTATTCTTTTCTGCCAATCATAAATCAAAATTAATGCAAAGAAACACATTTTTATTAGTACCATCAAAATGTTATTTAGAAGGAAACCGAAAGTTGAGATAAAATCAGTTTGCTAAAACTTCGGTATTTCAGGTGAATTATATCGTATCCATCCAAAGACATGCACTAGTAGGTTTACTGGTTAATCTAAATTGCCCATAGGTGTGAATGTAAGAGCGACTGGTTGTTCATCTCTATATGTCCAGGTCATTATTGAAAATGAGAATCAGTTTTCAACTAACTTACCTGGTTAAATAAAGGTTACATATCCCCATATTACCATTTATGTTACTGGTAACTGTAACCATTTAGACAGATAGGCTTTCACTATGCTCACATTTTAGTAACATAGATGATGAATGTAAAGTTAAACAAAATTTCTAAAGTGATATATCACTGTAACATTAAAGGAAAGCCCATGAAGTCATACCAGGAAGCTCAGTGAGAAAAGTGTCATTAAGACATAATTTAAGAGACGTTCAGGAGAATTTGTTCACTGCTAGCATAGTTAGAAAAAGCCAAATTGCTTGATTATAAATGGTCCAATAAGCTCCGGTCGACTGCACCATTTTGGCAGGCACTGTAAGTTTCCTTCACACCTAAGGCCTGTCTTTCTCACACAAATTGGCTGCTGTTATAATTCTTTTAATGGTATAAATTTATTAAGACGTTTATGAAAAGATGAAATATTGTAAAAATGGGCAACGCAGATGTTCATTAAATAGATCACCACTGCCTTAAATGACAGACTGACTGTTGGTTTTCTGAGCCGATGGTCAGATATGAGTCAGAGTTGCCTCCTCCTTATGACTGGAAACGATTGAGAGTGAGAACATTTTAGGTAAATATAATTAATCCAATTTATTACACTGGATAAATAGTGCCTCTCTTGGAGGTTGTAGCCTTGCGTAATGGTTACACTGTATATATATTATGCATTTATTCCTGTGTGTTTATGTGTGTCTGTTCCCAGAGAATACCTTCTGGATTCTCCGTCATGATGTTATGAAACCAAATAAGCCTTTTTATATCCATTTCTCTTCAGTCACCCCTTTTCCTTTGATCGGAACAACAGGAAGAGTGGGAAGAGGAAAGGAAGAGGTTACAGAATGGAAACAGATAGAGGTGTTGTCCAGACGGCTCTATTGATGATGCTATATACAGTATAACGCTATTCCAGTCAGCTCAACAGCTCTTTCAGTGGTCTTCTTGAATGTCTATAAGCTGAAAGTGGGTGAAAATGAGCCTACCATGCATGGTCGGTGTCTGAAGTTGGATGTGTATGTTACAGGCCGAGGTGTTTATGAAGTGCTCGGCGTGTGCATGTGTGTGAGTCAGTGACACAGGTTCTGTAGGGAGATTTTCCGGCTGTTCCCCTGACAACTATTGAAATTTCATTGTTAAACACACTCACATTCTGTCCCTACGGGGAGTACCTCGGAGAAGCAATATACTAGATAGATGATGCTACATTTGACCTCAAGGCTCACAAGAGGTGATATTTAACCTCTAGCTGTAGGGACTTCATGAAACGGCTCCCCTTTTAGCCCTGACCTTGCTTGTAGAGAGCGAAAGGAGACAAATCAAAGGGGTCAGCGGGCTGCAGATGGCTGAGTGCTTTTTAAACTGTGGGTTAAGAACGATGATTTGTTGGCCTCTTTATAGCAGGTATGAGAAATACAGCAATGTGTTTCCATGTGGCGTGGGCTCACATGGAAACACATTACTGTATTTTATGCTAGCCCAAGGTTTATAAAACATTCAACACCTGCAAGTGCCACTGAGTAAAAAAACAGCCTTCTTGAATTTTACATCAAAGATCATTTTGGCTGCACTTTTGTGACTGATCAGATCATATTCCTGCTCTGATTCAAGCCACTGTGCTGTCAAGAATGTGAAGACTCCCACCCACTTAAGTTTATTTGAGCGATTATAGCAAAAAACGGCCTTGACATTCAACCTGACCCACGCTTCTCGCTACCCTTTCACTTTGGAGGTGAAAGATGATATATGAGATTATTTTCCTTGACTTTTGCACATGATAAATAATCTACACAAAGGCTCAACCCTCCCAAAGGGGCTCCATTGTTCCCATGGAAAGCCAATAACCACACATCATTATTTAATCTCAACATGTCATATAGCTGTGGTAAATATGACCAAATTGCTGCTGACACATTTTACATTTCTCGTGGTGAAGTGGAGGCCACATACTTGTGGGTGTCTACTGGTTACCCATTGTTGAAGAGCAGGCACCTTGCCAGGCCAGCTCTAGCATGGTGTAATAGGAAAAAAAGAAAGATTAATGGACCCTGGGGACCTGAGGAAAAGTCTGTTTATTTTCTTAATTGCCTGAGGTTAGTGGCTGAGAGTGCAAGCGTCGGCAGGTGGCAAACTGAATGAAAGTGAGAACTGAGAAACAGAGAATAACAGAGAGGAGCAGTGTGTGTGTTAAGAAGAAACAGTTCGTGCCATAGTTAGAGATTGGTCTAGACTATGGAGTTCAGAGAGTGAGCAATAACTCACGGCAGAGTGTTAAGACTTTCTTTATGAGGTGCCTTGATGGTCTACCCTGAATGAAGATGTGATCCAAATTATTCAGGTCACAGTGAGGACACCGTACAGCTTTACTGTGAACATCTTGATGCTTTTCGATGCTCTGGTTAAAACAAACAATATTATCTTCCAATTTTATATGATTTTCCATATGTGCTCAGTGATTAATGTACTTCTACTTTACGGTCAGTACCAGGGATGGAAGTAATATTCAGATTCTTAACCCTGTGTATGGCTTTCATCACCAATTTTTCATCAAATCTGTAAAATCCAAGTCATAGCCTAAGTATCATGAATCCGTAAGGCTTTCCGTGATTATGCACCTGAATTTCTTCCCTCATGGTGAACAATTTCGAAGTGTACACCACCAAAAATAATCCATTTCTTTACAAACAGAGCCGGTAGGTCACGCTGGGATTTTTGGAAATTTGTCATGATGTGCATTGTGGGAAGTGGATCTCCACGCAGCTGCAGTAGTAAGAGGCACTGAAGCCATTTCTGTGTTTGTAGCTGCTGTGGCCATAATGCGGCTGCGTGGAGCTCTGCTGAGGCCATTTTGTATTATGCTAAAATGATCCCCATTGGAAACAAATGGCATATTAAACATAGACGTACATTTTGTGGGAATGTGGATTATGTGCATTTGCCCTCACGCCCCAAATAGAATACTGAAAAAAACACTGTAACATTGTTCAGGAAGGGTCTTATTTCCAAAATATGACACAAAGTCAAACTTTAACATAGATAACAGATTTGATCAATGTTCAAATCCCCAAACAGATACTGTATGTGTAACATGATTTTGAGCAGAAATAAACAGTGTGAGGGAAGTCTGTAAATTAATTAAAAACAATTTATCGTTGATGTGAATCAGTGTTACATGCATCTATATACTGAATTAAGTTTCTGTTGAGTAAATCTGACTTTTACGACACTTCCACCTTAAACAGTCACACAAAATGTGCCATAAAAATCAGCAGAATGCCCTCAGTGTTTAACTGAAATCTATTCCCAGGGCTCATGTATACTTTATGCACCGTTGGTGTGGTTTAATCATACACAATACAACAATGCATCATGTTTTATAACATCATCATATGTCTGTAGTGTCAGAAACCTGTGAAAACCAATTATCTCTAAAAAGTCAACCTTTCATTAGTTTGGAAAAACAGACTGTTTTCATCTTTGTGATAATGAATTTTATATCCAACAAGGTTTTTAATGAGTTCATTTTGCTTAAGAAATAGGAGAACTTTCTCAAACTACAAAGGAAACACTTTAAACTTTATTTTATGGAATAACATGTAGAAAATTACCCTTTGAGATGTAACAGAATATAAGTATAAAACAGCATAAAATACTCAAATAATACTAATAATACTTCAGATTTCTACTTAAGTATGGCACCTGAAAGGAGTATAAGAGTTACATTACATTCACTACTAGTCACTACTATAATGACTTTAGTAGTAGCTATTTAAACTTGTTCTTAAGTCTGAAAAATGTTAAAAAACAATGTCAAATTTCCTCTCTAACAGCAGTGGGCGACCATTTACAAACCCTGTCTTTTACAAATTAGGCTCTGCTGTTTGACACTGCCAAGATATACACTAAAGAAGCACTTTAGGTGAGTTTTCTGTAACATTTAACAGCTATTTCTGACCAAATCTATTTCTGTCATGTGAACATATGGGAATTACTTTGTTGGACACTGATTCTGTCTGTGAAAAAAAAGGGCTTTTACCTACATTCTAAGCACCATCTTCCCATAAATGAACATCAAGCAGTGCAAAGCCAGACGTGTTTCCATTAAGAGACTCATGGCAGTATCATATCCGGTACACAGGATGTGACCAACAGAGGGGAACCAATGTCATTAACAGACGGCATACTAGAGCCACTGCGGCAAGCACCTGTCCTGGGAAAAGACAGCGAGGAAAGGGTTCTCCCACATAACTGGAACAATCCCAGAAAAAGAAAAAAAACAAAACATTTAAGACGGAAAGGGGAAACCACCTTGTCTTTTCATCTGGGTGGCTAAAAGAAGAATTGAGGAAGTATGAGAAAGGAAAGAGAGTGAGGCAGATGCAAAGAGTAAAATACAGACTATGCAGGAATAGAAAAAGAAACATAAAGCTGACAAAGAGGAGAGGGAGGAAGAAGGAGGGATAGGACAGACGCTTATGGTGGCTGTGTATTACCATGACAACTGCAGCTGTATCCCAAGTGTTTTTAATGTTGTGCCGTTCTCTGCTGGGTCCAGGCAGATTAGTAAAGCCTTGCCAAGTCTCCAGAGGTATCCCCAGTATTGGAATTACCATCATTTTCCACAAAACCAGTGTATGAACAAGGTCAACTGTTTTCCCACCCGTGGAAACTCCGTACAGCAGCTGTAAACAGGTTGGATATTGACATAGTTGTTGACAAAAATGACCTTGTTCAGTTACTATTGTTTTTTTTTGTTTTTTTCAATGAATATACATTTCAATCATGAACATTCACATGACGAAAAGCTATTAAATCCATGTACTATATGTACATGCTGTAAATGTTTATGACAGTATGGCCTGGAATTCAATTCTATGGCCCAAGCATCATATTGTAAACACTAATATACATTGTACATCTCTATGTGCAAAATTATGAGAAAATAAGTTCTATTTAATGATCTGTCATGACTTTAATCAGCAATTTTTCAACATTATTAACACATTAATGTACAGAGGGCACATGGGCACATTGTTGAACCCAGTTGTATTAGAGTAATATAAGGCACTAGCACGTTGACCCGTGGGGATCTACAGGTTCTAAATGTGGTAGTTTTTATGCTGTTATGTATTCATGCATGCTGTACCACATTTGTCCAGCAGTCACTGCCAAAGCATTCCAGCAATGGCAATGTGACTGTAAGGCTATTGTATTCCAAAATTACTAATATCTCCCAAAATATTGGTCCTATCAACTTGCCGTTTTCGCTAATCTCTTCTTTCACTAAAAATACACAAGTGTGCCAAATTTCAGCAGTCAGCTCTTTCTGAATTTTATGTGAATCCCCAGATACACATACATGCACGCACACAGAGGCCACTTGGCTTTTATAATATAGATTATTATATTATAGTAGAGTTCACCAATTTACAACCATAGTACCAAGGCATTTAAGGCCATGTCCACTCCACGTGAAACCACATCTTTTCCTATCTGATCTTTTTCTTTGTCATTTTGAAAAAAAAGTGCTCCATAAACACAGAGTCATTTCAGGAACTATCTGCGTCCACACGAAACCACTGAAAACCACTGAAAACAATGTAATACAAATGCCAGGCCTGTATATGGCGTTGTAATGCTCTCACAAGACATGGAGCATGCGCATAAAGCTTGCTTGGTTCTACCGGGTCTGATCCAGTATTACGTCCTGGTTGCCCCTCTCCATGGTAGAACCAAGAGCATGTAGTGAATATTGTTAGCTATGGTTGTTTGTTGTTCATTGTAATGAAAGAGTAGTCGAAGATTTAGATTGGATATTTTCAATAAGCTCAATAGCTGTTGTAGCACGAGCACTAATCTGTAGTCTGCCATTGTTGTTGTTGTTGTTGTTGTTGTAAAGTGGCGTCTTACTTCCGGGGGGAAAAGTTAGAGAGGTGGGGCTATGACATCATGGTTTTAGAAAAGTTGTGGTTTCAGTGACTGAAAATGCTGGTTTCGTGTGGATGAAAGGCCTATCCGATACAAAACTTTTGCGGATACGACCAAAACCAGCTTTGTATGGACAGGGCCTAAAAAACACATTCATACAATAGATTTCTGGAAAAATTATTCTGTTTTTATTTTAAGTGTATTCCCACATATAAGGGAACAGCTAGTAAAACAATACTAACGGTAACAGTAAAAAAAAATCATAGCTCAAAAACATCCTACTCACTTCAACTGTCAGAAATGGCTTATATATTATATGCATCGAGGCTTTTGAGCTCACGTTGAGTTTTTATTTTGTGCTGGTGTTACTTCCATTTCTAAGCTAACTAGCTATAGCAAATTTTACTGCTGTAGAGGAGCAGAAGAGAGACATTAAATAACTCTTGAGTGAACATAAGGATTTTCATGGAAAAGCAGACTGGAGTCATTACATAAAAAATAAAATTCACATAAGCAAATATACATTCCTATATATCCAATCTTTGAGTGTGTATTAGAAAAACTTTTTTGTATGAAACAGGTATAAATTGTGAATGGCATTATTTACAAAAGGGTTGGTATAAACAGAACACATGGTTGTGAATAATATGCCTTCAGACACCTAATGATTTACCAAAGTACAGTTTAGTCAGTGTATGCATGAAAATATTGTATTCTACCTTGTGCAAATCCCGCTTGAGTTGCTATGAGTGGCCCTGACATAACTTGTAATTTATTTTCCCTTGTGTGCTGACAAATATTGGAAAAAATACCATGGAACTACACCTTGTCAGATATTTGACCTGAGGTGGGATATCACAGGTGGTCACAGGAGCAGCTACAACTTTGGAGGTTTTTTTTTTCAGATGATTTTTGGTCGACAGCCCGCACTGTAAAAAGTTCACTTCCTACTGGTAAAGACATCAGGATAGACTTAAAGGGGATAAGATGGGAGGGAGGAAAGAGGAAGAGGAGGCAGATGGAGAAGAGGAGAGAAAAGAAAAGAGAGAAGACAATAGTAAGATATAGACAGAGAGATGAAATTAAATCCAAATGGAAGTTTTACTACGACATGATCCATCTGAGTCAATGTGGGAGTGTTTTCAGTTTGCTAAGCCGTGGGAGGTAACTTTATCTAAGTGCTATAATTCAGAACAAATTTAAGATATTCTATTTAAGCACCTTTACCCTTCTACTCCACTATCTGTGGTGAATAAAACACTTTTCAGTCCACTATGTCTGGAAGCTTTAGTTTGTTGTCAGATTAGATTTTTCCCTCCCTTTCCTATCCACTGAAAACCACGTATCTCCATATTTATTGATTTTTAATGTTTGTCACAAATGAAGGATGTGGTTTGATGTATAAAATGAGGAAAATCTCCACTACTTGCTAAATTAAGTATTTAATAACTGTGTTAGATTCACTGGAAAATGCACTAACACAAAACTTAAAGAGGCCTGTTTTTCTGAGCTCATAAAAAATTTGACTTTCAAGTGATATGTGGTTCTCATGGGACAGTAATACTCCAAGTTAATACCTTATACAATATGATGTATTACCATGAATTAATCCTTAAAGACCTGGAACTGTTTTTGTGGTGACTGAATGATTTTATTCTCAATAATTTGCCTTTCCTGAGTGATTTATCACTATTTATTATAGTACTGTCCTCAGAATTTTGCATTTTCAGTCAAAGGTTTTTCAGCTTCATAAGCAGTTTTTTTTTTTTTTTTTAATTTACTTACCATGTAGATGTGCATTAAAGCTCAGAGTCAATTCAAAGGAAAAAAGAAAAAGTGACTTTTTCAGCAAAATGTATCATTAGCTGAACATAAATACAAGTGTCTGTAAGCATTGCCATTTGTCAAAGTACATGGGTTTTGTAGGTGAATCAATGTTGCAGAAGATGATGGTGTTTGTTCACCATGGAGCCTTTGAATGTCCAAATGGGTCATATCTGATGCAACTGAAAACTGCTGTTAAAACTGCATTTTACTCGAATGATGTAAATGTCTTGATAGGATTACTGGTTCAAAAGTTATTAACCCATAAAGACCCTCACAGCCGCCAGCGACCAAAACCATCTACTGATCTGTTTAATACCTGTTGATCCACTAATCCCATCAAGACATGTAAATAATTGGTGTAAAATACAGTTTGTCATCTTTTCATGGTCATCAGATATGACCCATTTGGACGTTCAGAGGCTCTGCAGTGAACGTGTAAACACTGTCATCTTTTATAACACTGATTTACCAGTAAAACCCTTAGAGCTAGATTAATGACAGTGGATGGACACATTTGCTTTATATACACTTAATCATAGATTTTGTTGAAAAAGTCACTTTTTCCAAATTTTTCCTTTGTTTTGATATAATAACCATTGAATTTTCTCTGAGCTATAATGAACATCTACATGATCAATAAATCAAATATAGTGTAAATCAGTTTAATTCAGTGTAAATACATGATTTACATGGAAAAATGCAAAATACAGAGGATAATATTATAATAAATGTTGAAAAAACACTTAAGAAAGATCAAGTAGAGAGAAAAATCCTTTGGGAACTGCCACAAAAGTAGAACTGGGTCTTTATGGGTTAAACAATGTGGATCTTTTGAAGCTTTTGGTCAGCAGTGGCTGTTTGGGTCTTTGAGGGTTAAACTATCCAAAAGTGTATTCAGTAAAATGTCAAAATGAGCTAAAATGTAAAAAGTTACAGAAAAATCCAACACATTAATGCAGCAGTAATAAGAATTAAAAAACAGTAAATAGTGTAACGCTGGGGCCATCTTACTGCATAATGTCCACTGCGGTTTTTCATAATGTTATTAAAAGTAATTAATATAGCAGAGTATTAGTGGTAGACAGTGTGATATTGGTACTTTAAATAAATTCCACCACCACTTAAACTGAGTTCTATCCTGTGAATGAATAGTGTATGAGTATGTTTATTATTTAGAGCCGATACATTTCTTTTTTTTTTTTTTTTTTAATAGCAACCTAATCTACCACCTATTCACAATGATCCTCTTGGGACTTGACTGGGTGATTCATCCATCCTATTAAACCTTCTCTATACTGTTGTAGACTGGGTCTGAAAAATTCAACAGAATTTCCTCATAAGGATCAATGTCTTCAGGAAAAAAAAAATCCACCGTGTTGCTTTGCCAAATATTCTGCATCCAGGTGTCATTGACAACATGCAAATCAAACAACTGCCATCAAGGCTTGAAGCAGCGAGGAAAGTGGGCTCTAAAGTGATATTTCAGCAGACAGTATTTCACATGAGCTGAGCCATAAATGTCAACGCTAACCAATGAGGCTTCACCACGCCGGGGCAAAAACCATATTTAAAGGCCGTCTATGATTTTATTCTTTTTGGACCTAAAGCAAAGGTCTGTAAGAGCACCCAACTACCTGCTTTCAATGCGTCAAAGTTTGTTTTTATTTTTGGCCACATTTGAAAAAAAAGAAATTACAGATGCTGTCACCCACTTACTGGTACTCCCGCTTACCCTCCTGGAAAATGTGAAAGGGGCCCAGCCTTGCTGAGGTCAGGCTGACATTGCCAGTAAGAGGTGGCCAAGTCACAAAACAGATGTTTACTGTTTTTCTAAGGATGATTTGTTCTCTGCTCAATATTGACTCAAGGCCAATCATAACCCCGGTTGTGTTAACAAAGCGGGCAGAGAGCAGAACAATGTGTGGACCAGGTGTGATGTTCTACTGTATATGCGACCTTCCCTGTATCTATAATTCTTAACTCCTCTGTGGGTACCTTCTGTCAGGACTTGTCTATTTCCAAGCAGGTGTGTAGTAAAGAGATCTGATGGCTCACACACAGGAAGGCTGCTGGTGTGTGAATGAATGTGTCCGCCTTGACTCTGAACACGTTTTAGGAAGCTTTTGAGTGCTTGTGTGCTTCAGTTCTGCAGCTCTGAGAGTCTGCAGAGGCAGTCAAGGATCTGGTAAAGGTCTCTCCACAGAAGCCATTAAGCAGTGCGTCTGTTGGAATAATGTGTTTGAGTTGGCCGTGGGGCGGCAGCAGGTGCTGGGAGGACCGTCCTGGAGCTGCAGCTCACCGCCTGCTTTGATCCACAGGCCAGGGGCCGCTCTTCCCTCCTCTGTGTCTATCGCTCACATCCCATCTTACTCTTCCTCCCTCCTTGCTTTTTTGTTTCTTTCACTGCCCTTCCTTTCTTTGTAAGATGTGGTACTCCATTCTGCTGTTCTATCCTCTCTTGGTCCTAAATTTCCTCACTTTGTCACACTTTCTGTTCTTTAATTTTCTGATCGATTCACATTTTATTTTTTGTCTCTTTCAGACTCTTCTTTCCATATCATAACTGTTTAAAAGCTTTGCTGTACTTTATTCAAACACATCTGCTCGGATTAAACGACTCTATTGGGTGCACGGCAATGAGTGAAAGGTTGAATTTATGCATTGAGTGAATCATTAAAAGAGAAGTAGCAAAGGCTTGGAAGTTGTTATCAAGGAAATTTTTTGCAGTTTTATTATACATATGTTTTCCTTCAGAATTAATAAACCAGTGACCTAATACTGTCTGTTCTTCACATAAAAGGTGGACGTCTGTTTTCACGTACACAGACAGAACTGGTCACTGTGTCTGCGTTAGCTTGGGTAAAATTTAGGCCCTTTTGGAATTTGTTTGTTTCCATTTTGTGCTGAATGAAAGCAAAACTACACTGAGCTCTAACAAGATGTCATGATACCCAGCGCTTAACATGGGCATGCAGAAGGTGAGTCATAATTTTAGCTCTGGACCCCTCCCACCCTATGTCTTTTTCTCTCAGCCTCAAGGTAAAGCCATTATACTTGAAACGAAGCAGCAGCAGCAGAAGCCCACTCGGGTTCAGAGAGACAGGAGAGGCTAAGGATGAAAAGTAAAGCCCAGGGCCGTCCCGGGGCCCTGAAAGAGAGTTGCCTTTATTGAAGAAGCCCACTCCCATGCATTCCTCTGCCAAGAGCCCAAGCCTCCCTGGAGAAAGCCAGGATGAGAATCTGACTCATTCAGATGGGGTCTTATGTGCTGGAGCTGTTCCAGGGTTGCAGATGAAAACACACACATACACATCTACACGACAAGTTTGCAATTACACATGAATGTTCACACACAACATCATGCATCACCTTTAGCTTCTGTCTCTCCCATTGTTCTGTCAGTCAGGATGGTTTTTTTAGTTGTGATCTACAGCAGGGATTCTCTATTTCCTGAATGGGTATCACACACGCAGGCTTGTAAAGCACAACTGATTGATTTATTGAGTTCCAGGGGCTGAGGTAGGTGGGATATTAGATGCTCCTTGGAGATCTCATTGTGAGATCATTCAGCGAGAGCAAAGGGCTTGCTCTGAGAACAACAGGGGAGAAATTCTTGTGTCCAGGATTCCCTAAACTGACAATGGGACACAAGTGTCTTTTTTCATTTTTTATGCTTAGTTAGCTTTGGGAAATCTGATCTTTTTCTCAGTTTTAGCTCCTTAAAAAAATTGTCGAGGTAATCCTCTTTATGAGACACCTATTATTTATCATGAACTGAACTCCATCCAAAAAGCTTCTGAAAGGAGACTGTTGAAGGTAAATCCCATTATAGTCATTAGACTCACATTTTTCTATCTTGTTCATGTTTTCCCTCAACCATTCTGGAATTTATGATGTGTGTGAATTTATGGCTACAGGATACACTGCTGTGTGTTTTGTATGGTTTTTAAGGACTCTGTTCTGGCTAACACATGGATAATGTGACAGATAAATGTTGCCATAATATTAGAAAGCATATTTTTGTTCTTTTTGAGGATGTCTGGATGATTGACAGTAGATGGGGCTTTGGAAATATCTCTAGCAAACATCTCCAAATTTTGAGGCCACCTGTTGAGCCTTTTCACTAAGAGTCAATGTCATATTTTATGGACTTTTTAAAACTATATCAGATTTATATTATTTATTCACCGTCATTCAGTGGAAGTGAAATGTTTGGATTTCCCTGTAGAACATGGTGTCTGAGGAGTTTCTGTCAGACTGTTTCATATTCATTTACTGAAGGAGGATACTTTTTCTGGTTCAGTAAAATCTTCACAAATATTTTGAAACCAATCATGATATACAGTAGCATGCAACTTTTACAAGCCTGATATGGGCATTTGAAGGCATCACTGCATGCACTCTGAAAATGGAGAGAAGGAAACATCATGTGTCTGTCAGATAAAGTTTCAGCGTGAACATTGCATGTTGAGAAATACAAAGAGCTGAAGAAAACGTTATTTTTTTCAACAAAATATATCATTAACTGAACATAAAAACAAGCATCTACAACCACTGTCATTTGTCAAATTATATGAGTTTTATTAGTGAATCAAAGTTGCAGAAGATAACGGTGTTTCTATGTTCACTATGGAGCCTCTGAAATGGGTCATATCTGATGCCTGTGACAACCTGAGAAATTATTTTAATGTATTGATAGGATAAGTGCGTCAAAAGTTGTTAAACATTCTATATCAGTAGATGCTTTTGGTCACATAGTGATTGCTTAGGTCTTTGAGGGTTAAAAATATGCCTATGATGTGAATCATATGCTTTGACCTTCATATTTAACCTATAAAGACCCAGACAGTCACCAGCGACTGCAATCATCTGCTGGTATAAAATATTTAATAACTTCTGAACCAATAATCCTATTAATCCATGTCCATAATTGGTATAAAATACAGTTATTCATCTTTCATGGTCATCAGATATGACCCATTCAGACGTTCAGAGGTTGCCGTGGTTACTGTGGAAACACCGTCATCTTCAACATTGATTCACCAGTAAAACCCATGGAGTTGGATCAATGACAGTGGATGGATGCGCTGGGTTTATGTTCAGTTCATGATATAGTTTGCCGAAAAAGTCCCTCTTTTCTTCAGTTTTCTCTGTTTTTGATATAATAACCCTCAACTTTAATCAGCTTTAATGAACATCTACATGATCAGTGAATTAAATACAGGAAAATACATGATTCACACTGAAAAAACTCAAATTAAGGTGGATAATATTACAATAAGTGTTGATAAACCACATAAGAAAGTTTAAATTTAGAGAAAAATTAATTTGGGAACTGCAAAAAAAGTAGCCCTGGGTCTGTATGAGTTTATCAGACACTAAATGAGGGAATATCTTCCAAAAACTGGTGGTCATCCATATACAGACCAGTTTAGGGACTTGGAGAATTAATGCAAAGGAGAACTGAAGCTGAAAACTTAACTGAGACATTTAGTTTGATTTAATTTGTTACTATCTGTATTTTCAACAGGTTTATTGACCTATTTTTTAATTTTTTTTTTAGAGAAAAACACATCAGGCTCAATGTTTTTATCAGAGTAGATTATTTTGATTTTGTTTTATAACATCTGATCTGAAAATCAGGATCTGAAAATTATTCTTTTGGAAAAGCCATGTGAGTGTATCCCAAGTTCTGACAAAGTCATGCTCAGGCACATACTCAGAACAAACAACATAAATGAAAATTACGACCGTTTTCGTCATCAGATTTCAGAGATTTTTTTCTTTTTCTTTCTTTCTTTTTTTTTTTGTGCAACATTTCTGTTTCTTCAATCACTATGCAGACCTACACCCAGGCCTTGAATCATCCTTTATATTGCTTACCTTTAACCTCTCTGTTCCATGACTTATTTCCTTAAACCAATACCCAGACAATGAGCTATAAATAACTGATCAAAAAGGCCCAGAGCAAATGGTTTTCTCATGATGCGTGAATTAGTTTGAAACCATTCCTTTTATTCTACAATGTCAAAACAGGAACATTTCAAGGGAAGAAGATGTAAATCTACAGTGCAATGAGCTGGCAGGAAGTTCGGTAATGGAGTCAGGTCAATTGACTGGAGTGAAATCTACTTAACTTATTCTAACTGGAAGTCCAGAGAGCTACTGAATGTTACTCCTGTTGCTAAGGTACATGAAGACAAACCAAGTACCATGTCTGAGTGTAGCATCATTAAAATTACTTACACGTCTGATAACGATAGCATAGAAAAATACCTGCCAGGAGAAATTCAACGACATTGAGAAGAGAAGGTATGTGGTTGGCAGCGAACCTAGACATTCCTCCAACCCCCAGGAATCTAGACGACAACACATTTTGTTGTTGCTGGTGGCCAGTGGCTGATGACAACCCATTCTCTGCGTCCTCTCTGGCTATTGTTCGCCATGTGATTGACTGAGGAAGGTGTTTGTTGTTGCTGGACTCTTATCTGTGTTTCTTGGACCTGACAGGAACACAGAGTCTCAGCATTCGCAAGCTTGTCTGATGAAACTGAACAGGCGCTCAACATCACATATGGTTCAGCTAATTAGACAGGGCTTTATTAGACAAAAGATGGCAACGGAGTAAGAAACACACAGCAATCTGGTCTGGAAATCCCTTCACGATGAGGGTATGGGACTGAATCTGTTTACTGTACAGGATAAAACTGACATGTAACAGTGTCAGTCTTTACCAGGGAGAATACCCGAGCTGACTAATAAGGGAACGCTGGCATTTACAGTGAAAGGTGGGACGTTTAATTTCCAACCTTTTTCTTTCCACTGATTGCTTTTATATGCCACCCAATGCTCATTTTCGAAGCTGCCAAGCTTTGAGACTATCCAGAATGCTTTGCAACTTTTCCTTAGAGAAATATCAATTTCTTAATTTGTTTTACTGCAGCTTTGAGAGCACTCCCTCTCTTACTTAGCGATCCACCGGGTGAACATTTGCTGTTGCCAAAGAATTCATATTAGCACCTGCAACATCCGCCCAGGACCCATCACTGACTCCCTGGGGTGTTGTTATACTGCGTTATTAACTTGGAAGCCCGGTGCTTTTGTTCATTGGCATTTTCATTTCGGACCCCTCAGTAATTGAGTAACAGGGGCCCGTCATGTTACACAAAAAACATGGAGTGAGCATGCAGAGGGCGAAAATTCATAAGCTGTCAGGAAAGCGAGGGTGAATACCTCTTCACTTCCTTTTCTTCCAACACAAAATAGTGAAAGTGAGTTCCTCCCAGGTCTGCTTTATCTCACCAGTCAACTGAGCTGAAAGGTGATCAGGCCAAAAAGAAAATGCTTGGTAATGCCAAGTGTGCTGTCAGCTTCACAGAAACTGTAGCAGTCCCCTGAGATCATATGGGTTTTAATTATTTCTTCAAGGAAGTTCAGGCTCCACTAGTATTTTATTAGTTTTCATAAAGTAAAGCAGATGAGTGAATCTAAATGTCAAGCATCAGCTGCATTTGACTGATTATCTTTAGCCCGGTCCATACTAAAGCAGATATTTTAGCAAAACAGATATTTTTCTCCACATGTGAACAGAGTTTTCAGTCACAAAACTCTTTCTGAATTGAGGATTCATTAAAATGCTGGTTTATGTGTATCCATATGTTCAGGGAAAAAGGAGAGATGGGAAAACCATGGCTTCACCCTCCATTTTACTCTATCATTACTCTGTGTTATGTAGCCGCACCTGAAACATCAAATCCAGGTGTACAAGTCAGTGTATGACCTTCAGTAGGTCAAGGTCATCACAGATCCCTTCAGGAGATAGATTAGACCGGCGTTACGAACAAATCCACATTAACAAATAGAACCAACAGCTCAGATAGATAGATAGATAGATAGATAGATAGATAGATAGATAGATAGATAGATAGATAGACAGACAGACAGACAGACA
>JAPQRP010000015.1:27420441-27436382 GCA_037367295.1 Apogon hyalosoma | reverse complement strand
CTATCTATCTATCTATCTATCTATCTATCTATCTATCTATCTATCTATCTATCTATCTATCTATCTATCTATCCAGTCACTGTGTACATGATCTGCTACAGAGCAATGACACATTTGCAACAGGGGCTTATGGGAAATTAGTGATCCATTAAATTTCATACTTAAAAAATAAGCCCTTTTAATTCTATTGATTTTACAACTGTAACTGTAACTTGTGATGACCACTTATTAACACTGCAACTCATATTTCTAAATACTCCACTCCTCCCACTCACTGCTAACAAGCATAGGCTTAAGACTCTCTGCTCATGAATAGCTAACACTCATATGACTTAACAGTGACCTTTCGTGTACTCTGGCTGTTTTTCTTTCTTTCCAACGAAACCAAAAAGTAAACACGGACAGATGAAAAGGTGCCTTGCTGGCAGAGTCAGGCCACGTTTCCGTATTGTCACTCCTTGTTAGCTGATGATGTGCTGTCTCTACCACAGACAGCTGTACCCAGTCACCAAGGCGGAGGGAAGGCATGGACACAAACACATACACAGGGCAGATCGAGGCTGGCCTTCTGCCTCTAAACATCTGCTGGCGTGTCTCTGATCTCTGATGATGTGCCAACTGAAATGTCCTTCTCTGACGCCACTCATCACTGGCTCTCCCACTCTCTTATGCACACACACGTAAATGCAAAGGCACAGCAACCAGAAAGTGGCCTTGCATGAGAACAGTGGGGGTTGAGGGTGGGTGTGGGGGTTGTAGGTCACCCCTAGCCAAGTGGAAAAATGCTGTACCTCAGCTTCTGTGAAAGGGGATACAACACTGACTTCACTTCAGCCGGGCTGTCAGATGTGTCAAAAACCCAGCAGAGGGACTCCACTGCCAGCTTGTTTTGTTTCATTCTTATTTTTCTTTCTGAGACTTTATTTTACTTCTACTGATGGATGAGGTGAAGTCTAAAGCTAGTTCTTCAGATGATGATGGCACATTTGACAGCTGAGGCATCTGTGCAGGCTGAAGGGGTGTGCGGTAGGGACGTGGAGGGGGTATTTTAAATATTTGTTCTATTACGTTGTCTAAGATTAACTCTGTTCTCAGTCATGTCAGGAATGTGCTCAGTGTGCCCACCCATCCGTCAACCTGACCAACAACCCGCTATTGTCTGGAGCAGAAACAAAACATTCATAAAAAAGTGGTGTGTGTGGTACAGTGACCTCAGAGGTTCAGGTCAACACAACATAACTTCATTAGATTTGTAATAAAATATGCTTTATAGAATCATGCAGCTTGTGTAACTGTGATAAATTGTGTAAATACATGCATCAAGCACAGGAACTACAGGTAGCTGGAAAACATTACTATATATTCATACATAAATGTGCTGGCAATGTAGCTGCTGTTTAACCAGAAAAGACATAAAGAAATCTGATTTATGTCTTTTTCTGTTTACACAGTGAGACAAATGCTGGATTTGTGATCATTAAAATCACATTGCAGGTGGTAAAGCAAACAGAAAACAGCTGGTGATGATTGTTCAAGTTGCAAAAGGCCTTTTATAATAAAAGTTACTGCACAGACAGTTGATTAACTTAAATTTAATGCTGGAGGTCAAATGTTCCAAACACACAAGAGCCTGTGAGGGATGATTTGTTCTGGAAAACAGCTCTGTTTGAGCTCATTTCTACAACACTTGACCTGTGCTTTAAACACACCTGCTCCGAAGGCCGTTTCTAACACTAAATGATCTTTGCTTTCAGTGCTTGGAATATCTCACCTTAGTGACAAATTTCAGGTTTCTTTTAACTTGAGTCTCATGCAAATTTATCATCAGCAGACTTTAGGCAGGCATCCATTAGACATCTTGAAATGTTGAAAACTTCACGGCCAAGAAACAATCAGATGATTGCTTGTTTAAAAATGACATATTCCAGACCTTTTGTACATATTCCATGTGTTAAAGAAGGAAAACCGTGATTCTGATGGCCTGTTAAAATGCCACATTGTTAATCACACCTTTACTATTTATGATTTGGAAAATGGTGACTCTTGTGCAGGAGCAAAACCTCTACATGTTCTACTTGTTTTTGCCAAACACAGGGTACATCAATCAAAGCCGACAGCTTTATTTTGCATGTGTAGAGCAGGCCTTGGCTTTGGCTGAGTATGTGTATTGCTTCCATGTCCACGCTAAACACAAGTGTTCGTACAATACACAGCAGTGTTTCCTCAGTGACTCCTTCACATACATCAATAGATTAGAGGGGTGCAAATTTTTCCAAGTCCTTCTTCTTTTCGCTGTAGTGAGTACTGAGCTGTCCTACAGCCTTTGCGTGCTCCTCATCCACCTCTTCCTTTAATCTTTGCTGCTCCTTCAGAAACTCTGCCCACTCATCTTTCAGACGTTCCATATTCGCCTGCAGCTGTGTGCTCTGAAAGGACACCAGAAGTAGAGCTGAACACATTGAAGGTTGTGAAGTGTTTTCTGGGTTTCTCACACCAATTTTGATTTGGCATTTCTGTAGCTGAAAACTGTCTATGTCAATTCAAGCTGTAAAACTGAATTAAACTTTAAAGCTTTAAGTCAACATCATTTTTTATCAGTTTAACTCTTGTACCGTGCATATTGATAAACCAAACTGATCACACTAACATCATCTTAAGAAACTAATACCCCTTTAAATTACACTGAAAGGCTTAAATAAGGGCTTGAGCCATCTTCATTTCAGTCTAACACCGTGTCCACCTGCACTCTTAAGCCCTTGGTTGTGTTTTTACCTGCTGTGCTTCTAGCTCCCTCTGCTGGACTCTTTGTGCCATGTGATTAGCAGCTCCTACTGTGGAAGAGAAGCCAAAACACACAAATTCCTTTTAAATGAACAGTGCATAATGTGGAATATGTTCTTAATAAAACATACTAATAAGATCATTTATTTGATTGATGTTTAGCATGAAAATCTAAAGTTTTAGCACTATATAATTAGGTCATTCCACAACTTCCCTAGCCCTTCCCTAAAATGTCCATCAAGTAGGGACCTTGCAAAAATCCTAAACCACCAGTAACAAATACTTTTTGGGAGTATCTTTTATGATTTTTGCTTTAACTTTGTCAATCAGTACTAAATTTCATCATCAGCATTTGTTTTAAATTTGTTTTCAGCTGGATTGGGTTGAAACTCATCCCGTATATCCAAGAAAGGCAGAAGTTAATTTGAGAAAGCAACAAACAAAATACAAATTTTAAAGTCACTACAGTAAAAATATTTACCTAAGAAAATAAACTACAACATGTAATGAATGATCCAGGAATTAAATTTCTTGTCTTTATTTACTGTACAATGAACAACACTTTGCCATTAAAAAGATGTGCAGAAATTAGGATTTTCAAAACAGAAATAGATATTTATCTAAATCAAGCTGTCAATTGTTTTCATTCTGGACAAAATAATTTACCTATCAATACTTAACACAAAAAACTTTGGTCCCAACTAAAAGAAAACTATAAGAGATATATATATCTCAAACTGACAGTTCGTCCATTGGGTAATAAAGGAAACCATCATCATTCATGCCTAACATTACAGTGTACAGTTCTTTTCTTTCTAGCTCTGTCCTGAGGCGGGGCTACATCCTGCCTCTCTTTGATTGACCCTCTGTCTATAAACAGGGGATCCAAAGAACTCAGTCATCACTTGACATGTCCAAACAATTGTGGGTGTCTTCATTTGAGAACTAGGTCTACTTTGACTAATTTATGCTCCTCAAAAGAATAGCTGGGCTTACATCATCATCTGCCTTCACGTGACACAACCGCCTCAACAGTAACTGCTCATTCTTCTCTAACTGTGACATGTCCTCTTCTTCTTCAAAGGCCAACATTCTGTTCCATCTACTTTTGAGTGAAGCAGCGTTTTCAACCCAGAACTCATAGCATCTATGAGGGCTGGGTTCTAAAGGTTGAAATCTAAGCCAAAGATTGAAAGACACATGTGGCACAAAAGCATTTTTTCAGATGCCAGTGACCTGACATCATCTTCTGTTGGTGAGAATAGTTCTGCCAGCTTAAGGCCAGGAGCTGGACTTGGTTGTTAGAGGTTTTAATTTAGTGTAGAGCCACAGGGGCATTTTGTAGAATGAGCGGGTAAAAGCCTCTATAGCCACTGCTGCGATAACAACAGTTAGAACCAATTACATATTGTAATTGGATTTCAGCAACATCGTTTTACATAAATACATGCAAATTATCCTTAGGCTTCTTGGTTTTTTTAGCATTTCAACCCATTTCAGTGAAAAATAAGCATCTGGTGAGGCTGAGGGTATACGCATTAATGATTAAATTTAGCTCAGAGCAGAAAGACGTCAAAAATTCAGGACTAAAGAACTATGTGGAGCAGAACTTCAGGACTGACCAAGGTCTCATTAACTTAATACATTTTCACTTTTTTTTTTTTTTTTGAACAGAGAGGTGTCGGTGAGTTGATGTGGTGATGAGCCTTAAAACAAAGCCTCTAGTGTGAAACTTACACCGTGCAATGACGTCCGACAGCTGCTGGCTGATGTCCTCAGAATTTGTCTGCAGCATTTGCTCGTTTGTTTCCAGCACAATTTTATTGAGGTTCTCCAGCAGTCTACTCTCCCTGTGGCCTCGCTTCTCCTGGACAGCAGCAAAGGAAAGTTTAGTCCCTCCATACACAGCATGATGCAAAATCATACGTGAATCAGATGGTTCTGTATAAAACATGTGCGATACCTCAAACTCTCTCACAAAGTAGCGGGTCTCTGCACTGACAACAGGTCTGTGGTCCAATAGTCTGGACTGGATGTCCCCCACATCTTAAATTCAGATTTAACATGAAAGAACATGAAAAAGTCATTATTCACTTGTAATATTTTGGAATAAAATGCAACAACACCTTCAATATTCCCTACATATTTTCTGTGACAATTTGATAATATCATCCTTATTCCAAGTTTTCTTGTCAGTTTTTCATTTCAAAGACAAGCTGATAAATAATAAATCACAAGACTAATCAAAGTCATCTATGCATGCCTTAGAAAATCTCACACCAAATAGGAGCAGAGTGAGGGTAGAATACGTATCTGATCCTTCAGATCCACAGTGTATAATACTCTGTTACAAGTAAAATTTTTCTGTGAAAATCTGAATTTAACATTAGATGTGCCAAAATGTTTCATTTCAAAGACGCATTGTGATGCTCACATCATAGTCAAATTGCGTGGTGAAGCCATGAATGTTCACATCTGTAGTTCAGCCCATTGAATTGGAAACATGCTGCTGTTTATATTACAGAGTGGTAGCCTGATTTTCTTTATTTTTCTTCTTCTTTTTTTTTTTTAATAAAAAGCTGATTAATCTCAATGATTGAATCAACTGAAGAAAAAATGGTAGAAATATTGAATACTGAGAATAAAATACATTGACATCGACTCTGGACTTTCATCAAATTGCCAGGCCAGTGAAGATTCACACTTCTGTTGAACACTATACAGCATTCTTGAAATATAAGCAGTGAAAGTGCAGAATGGTCCAATTTGTAATTATACTGGACTATAATTATTGACGCATACATTTCTTCTCCTTTAGTGTTACACTGGTAATGGTGGGGCCCGGCTTTACAGCTTAATCTATAATATATTAAGACATAGTCATTTGTGAGTTGATTTTAATAATATATTATGAATTTGAACTCATGAACTTATCTTACTAGCAATCAAAACAGTGAAGTAAAAGTACAATATATGCCTGCGATTTATATTGGAGTAGAAATCTAAAGTTGCATTACACGGAAACGCTATCATGCACAGAATTTGAGTAAACGTTGGGAGAACAAGCGGAACAAGTGCGACAGAGAACTATAAAACTCATCATTAATTCACCTTTGATGATCTTGTCCATTTCCACAAACTCTAATTCAACGAGATCTCAGTTGTAGCTTCCTGTAGAGTCGTGCTAACGGCTAGCTAAGCTAACCGGTTGTTGACTATAAAAGTGAAAGAACTATCGTTACTTAACAGAGATAACAACAGGTATCTGGTATTTCTACTTTAGTGAAGGTGAGCAAAAATTTAAACGAGTTGCAAGGATTCTTAGCTAATTTTAGTCATGTGGATGGAAATCAGCTGACCTGAAATGTAAATATTTACTACCTCTTCCGGGTTCCAGGTCGTGGACTAAACCAAGATGCAGAAATAGGGGTGTCCCATTCAGCCCGTAAATATTTTCCCCACACAATTTGACTCTCAGTCAAATTCACCCGGATAAATGTTCAATAATACGGTGTTAAGAATAAGAATTTATTTTTTCTGCATGCGTTTGTGAGGGTTTGAGGACAGACAAAAGTACAAGTCAGACTGGAATGGAGTGGACTGTTTCATCTGTTCGACAGCAGGTGTCAGTCTTGCTCCATGTTGGCAGTCAGTACCTTTCAACACAGGACAGGTCTGGTCAAAAACTACCTATGACGTCTCATCTTTTAGCAGGAGCGTCTTATCTTCAACAATTTTATGAGTTTAAAACATTTTTAAACCTGCGATTTAATATACAACAGCGTTTCAGTGGTAGAAGTAGTATTCAGACCATTTATGTTAAAGTATAAATACACAATATGAAAACACTCCCCAACAAATATAAGTTCAGAAGTCAAAACTTAATCGAAGTAAAAGTAGAATTTGTAAGTCTTATCACCAAAATGTACTTAATGTATGGGAGTGTTCGTCAGCTTTCCATGTGATTGTGCTCACACAGGCCTGTTTTTGATTTTGTGACAATGAATTTTCCACTTAACCCAAGAGGGTTTTCAAAGGGTTATTTGGCTTAAGAAGGAGGATAGTTTACTAAAACCATAACAGAATACTTAATCTTTTAATTTATCAAAATATTGAAAATCAATACAATTATGTAATTGTGTGAGGTAGTTCCTTTGGGAAGAAGCACTGAATATACTGATTTTTTTTTAAATTTATTTTTATTTATTTATTTAGTTTTTTTTACTATTAGAAATGTACCTTTCCAAAGAGGAATTATTGAATTGGACTTACTTAAGAAGTATATGACGTCATCATGCATTTGATCAATGAGTTTTACTTTAGTAGGAAACCAGGACATTCTAATCTATAAGTGTGTGTTAAGGTTGTTTTTTTTTTGGGTTTTTTTTTGTTTTTTTTGTTTTTTTTAGCAGCAGACAATAATATTGAATAAAACTCCACTATTGATTTAATGATGAGTGACAAAAAGAGAGTATTTATTGACAGCAGTTACGGTGTTAGCTAAATATCTGTAGCAAGACCACAAAACAATTGGTGTAGTGTAATTCAATACAGTAGGATATATTAATATCCATAACTTAGTAATATAATTTACAGTTTTGACTCATGTACAAATAAAAGCAGTTGGTTGCTGTAAGTTAACACAAATGTAGTCACTGTTTCCATAGATTTGTATTAAAATCATCATTATTATTATTACTGTTAATAGTGTGAAGCACAGCTGTCAGTTTCTATTCTAATACATTAATAAAACATAGAACCATAAATGAGATATATGAATGTCATCCCCTGACTTTTTATGGATTTCACCCCTTGTTTGTTTTTTTTTTTTTTTAATCACAATGACATTAGTCTGAGCAGATATTAAAGACATGTACTTGAATACTTGAGAAATTAGATTCCCACAGTCACCACAGGATGGCATCAAATATCTCACAATAATTCTGTTAAATTCAGGGCTGACTAATCCCCGGTGAGTGAATTATCTTGGATTAGCAAATGGTTTTATTACCCTTCATGAAATGCAAATATATTGGCATAAATGCATTAATGAACATGGGACTTAGAGGAGCAAAGTACATGCAGATTTTCAGTCAGAGTGAGAGGAGGCATCGTTTGGGGCAAACGTTACATATTAGTTGTCACAAGTTTGTTTGCAAACCCTAAATTCATTAGTACTGTCATGCTCAGTTAGAAGGAAACCATTAAGGCACCACTTAAGTCCCCCACTGTCCACATTGTTTAGTTAAAGAGTTATTACATGCACCATTAGTTTGATTTGGGCCTATTAAAGAGATTAAATGATTGATCAACAGCCAAGGGATAAATGCGAGCCCTTCGCTGCAGCCTCATTTTACTCTTAAGGGGCATAAGAAGACTCAAGCAACAAACATGTCAAAACCAGCAAAGGCCTCTGTGACAGGAGTGTGCATCCTGTAGTTTTGTTTATTCATGACTCTGCAGGGCGAAATTAAAAAGATGAACTCTGGGAGGCTTGTAAAATGTAGTATGCATTAAAACTCATGCACACATTTTTAAAACAACATTAAAGCATTGCGTTTTCATTGCAAAACACAAATAAAATACTTATGTTTTTATGGTCAGTAATTAACTTCATATTATTGCATATTGATAGTTTATATAGTATGTAATGAATTTTACAAGTACATAAATGCATCCAGTATTTTGTATTGATACTTGATGTTATAAAATATGAAAAAAAATTATTGTATATATAACAGTATGAATTGTGATATGATATTTGTATTCTGATATTTTTAGTTTTTAAAAGCCACACTATTAATCTAAATATTTATAGTCTTGAATATTTTCTGCACTGTTTTTGAGGTGTTTAAAATGCAGTAAACATTTCGATATTTAAATGTACTTAGCAGCAGGAACACGAGGACGTAAAATACATTTAGTCACACTGTGATTTTAAGAGACACAGAGTAAAAAGTGAGTGCAAACATCCACAATTCTAAAACTTATCCAAAGCTGAGATTTACACAGCATTACAGAATTTGGGGAGCCGAGCCAACTTCAACATAACGAGGAAATATCTGTCCCTATGCATCATTATCTGCAAGCATTATGATGTTCGGCTGCACAGCTCTTTGCATGAGATCAGATCATGTGTTTTCCTGTGTTTCCGTCCCACAGGTCTATTAAATGAATTCTGCTTTTTATTTGACACCCCTGCACAGAACACTGAGCTTTTCTGGGACACTATCCAAAACTTTCAGAAAAAAGAAAATTCAAATTTAAAAAAATAAAAAGTTAGACACAGTAATTCTGTTCTGCGTTTTTGCAGATGTCATTACAATTCTGTTCAGACTGTGAATCATTTCATACATGCTTTATTAATTACAGTTAAATTAAATGCAGCCATTGTAGGTTTTTATGTTGATTTAACTTTAACATTATTGGTGTGTTTTTAATATCCAACCCAAATTTATTGACAAAGCCCATTAAAAATAAAAGTTGATGTAAAATAAAAATGTAACCAACACAAAAACAGCACAATAAAAATACATATAAAGTATAAGCTTTCATCCATAATTGACATTTCAAAAACACTGAGTAGTTTAATCAGTAATTTGCCGTACATTACAGTGTACTGCTTTGAAAAAGAAAAAAAAAAGTTTGTCAGAAAACATATGTTATATAATTAAAATAGATGCCATATGAAGTGAATATGAGTTCAACATGAGTTATTGAATTCGTATTTTCAAAGGTCTTTAAATTGATTTATAGTAGATTGTCCATAAACACTCCAAATTAGACTGAATTTGTACTACAAGATATGTACTGAACATTTTTATACATTTTTACTGTGACTTATAAAAGCGTACAGTACACGCTGTGAATTCAGTTTTTGATTGATAGTCGAGGCTGATGTGTCTATTTTTCTTGTCATATAAGATATTTCTCCATCATCCATCCTTTTTCATCATGAGGTGCAGCACTTCCACATCAGATCCGTAAACAGTCTGTAGGACCAAAGCAGCAGCCTTGGCCCCCCGTGTGTACATGCTTGCCAGTAGCCAGATGATCTCCTGTAGCACTTCCACAAACGCTGCTTCAGCCGTGCAGTGGGAGGTCTGTGAGTGTGGTTTACCAAACATGCCCACTGGCCCTGTAAGCTCGCCCCGGTGACGCTCTTGCTTCGGTGTCTCACTGCTCTGCAGCCCAACCACACAGCCCCTGTAACAACGATGCTCACATTACCCAGTGGGTATAATTATTCTGCATTTTGCTGCTCTTCATTCTCTCTCTATATCTCCCTTGTTTTCTCTCTCTCTCTCAGCTTAGCTGGGTCTTGACACTGAGGTCCAGGCGGAGGGCCTGCAGGGCCGCTGCTTTGTGTTCACAACACGCTGAACGCCACTCACTGCACTGCGGCTCTGAACAGGTGGGGGGCTGTGATGGGAAAGGGGAATGGGAAGGGAAGGTGGGGGGGAGTTACTCACTTGATGCCAAGGCCTCTGGGCTGGAGGGAGGTGGGGGTGGAGGAGGGGTGGCAGGATGGGACCTGCTGCCCAGCAACCCACCTACCTTCCCTTTCTCTCTGCCCTTTTCGCTCTCAGTATCCAGCTTCTTAGTCCATGTACTGTCTGTCTCATCCTCGCTCTCAGTCCTTGGCCTTCAAACGGGCCGTTTGTCCAGCGCCACCACTCTGTCGTCCCTCAGTCTGCTGGAGGCACCATGCTTCAGAACTGTCCACCACAGAGACGAGGTGGGAGGTAAACGCAGAAAATAGAATGAAAAGTAGACGGTAAAAAAAAAGAAGAACGAAGTATACCAAGTTGGTAAAGAACCAAATAAACATACTTAAGGCCTTTTTGCAGTGGCACTTTACAAGTCACTGTGTAGCGTGACACTATCCTGCTGTCACTCTGTTCTAAGGCCTGATGAGAAGACACAGTGGCGGTACATGGCTCACAGCCTGAAAATCAACATATGTACCCATCATCCTGCGCTTTTCAGGGAGGGAAAGATTTTTTTTCTCTTTTGCAGCAAAACAGAATGAAACCTTGTCAGACACATCTCGTGATGACGGTGAACTGCCACTTTTCCTCCGAGCTTCAGATCAGCACTCAGGCATTCAGGGAGGACTGGAAGTATGTGGGAGCAGGGGGGGAGACCAGTGTGTCGGTGGGGATTAGTGTTTGTGGCGGGCCCCTGCCGCCATTTCGAGGATCATCCCAGAGAAAAATGGGAACTGCACTGTCAGTTTTCCCATGGGGGGCTGTCCCTCTGTCCTCTCCTGTCCTGGCGTGGGGAGGGACGAGAGGCAGTGTCGAAGTTGACTGAGGGCAACAGGCTGGGGGAGGCTCTAAACCTGTTGAGGCAGAGCGTCCTGCAAAATGACCACGATTAAAGTGACAGATGTGGGGTGGAGGGAGCACCGGACAGGGATACGTCTGTGTTTGACAGAGGCAACGCCGTTTCTTCTGGCTGTAGCGCTTCAGACGCACACATGAATGAAAAACCACATGAATACATGCACTCTTAACTTGAACAGAGGAAGAACTGAGACTTTGAGGTGGAGGGGGAGCATCCACTGAGCTCCACTTGATGGTTTTTGAAGTTTTTCATCGGTTTGTGTGTGTATTGGGCGATATTAGACGTGGGACAGAACAGAGGAGAAAGGCAAGAAGTAGGAAAAAGGGGGTCTGCCCTAGGGGTCACACACACAATTTTACACACACACACACACACTCGTATTGAGACACACACACACGCACACACACACACACACTTCTCGGGCTGCTGTGGCATGTTTGGAGCAGTGCCTCGTCAGATTAGGGCCATGCTGGCTGTGTTTGATGGCCAACCTGGACAGACAAGGCCTGCCAGGCACAAACTGCTCAGGCACATGATGTCAGGGCAGACTTACACACACACACACACCCATACACACACACACACACACACATGCATGCATACACAAAAATTATCCCGCGCCAGACCAAAGAGACAGATGACACCCAGCATGAAGCTAAAGCCAAATCTGTAAGCATCCGCTGCGATCCAGCTGGCTAGCCCTAGGGTACCTGTCTCTGCGAAGTGGAATCAGCGTCACCCCCGTGAGCTGTCAAATTAGCTCACAGGGCTGGAAATGCTGAAGAGATTTGGCCCCTCGTTGTGGAAGAGCAAAAAGAAGGGGGGAAGGGAGGGTGGTATTAAAAAAAAATATTGTTTCATTTCATCCTCCTGTTGGGAAAAATGGTCAAACTCACACAAACATAAATCAGAAAGTGTGTGAAGTGTAAAGGTGGACTTATAAATGTAAACCTGCGGAGAGGGGAGGCTTATTTATGGACACACACAAAGTAGCCGTGCATACATACACACACATTTTCTTAAACACCAACGAACACGCACACGCATACATGCTGATACTAGCACATGCACATGCTCAGACACAGAAAAACCCTGCACATGCTCATTCACACACACATACACGGACTCACATACACAGTGCCAGGGGCAAGTTTTCAATTACTGCCAGTGTTAAGCAGTCACCTGGGAGAGATGTACCATGTTTGAGTGGAAAGGCATTTCCACTCAAGATTTTTCCCCCCTTCTTGTCCCAGTTGTGAGACAGCTGTGAATGTCAGGCACATGATCAAAAATGACATTAAACAAAACGTTCAAATGTTTTCTCAGAGAAAATGTGCATCATAGGAAATGATCAAGGAAAGCCTGTCTGAAAAGTGAGGTTTGTAACAACTGTTGAATACATTAAAAAAAAGTGCATGACTGAACGCTTTAAGGATTAAGCAGTCACTTCAGTCAAAAGTAGATCATGAAGTTACAAAGAGGAGCACTTAGAATAAACTGTACAACATTAAAACAATTCAGAAACTTTACTGTCGCTTTGATGACCGCGTCACTGTCAGCTTAAGGTAAATGTAGTTTATGCTCTGAATAGAACATTAAAAACAGTGTATTATGTTTTTTGTTTTTTTTAATTGAATCTAAAGTGGGAGCTTAATGCACTATTATAGCGTGGATTTTCTTTAAACTAAAGGCTACCAGACTTTTTTTTTCTGGTAAAATAAGCAGAAATGCTATTATAGTGAATTAAAATGGCACATAAACTAAAGTCTATGTGACTACATTACAATGGAATAGAAACGTATGAAAACTTACACTTTGCTTTATAAAAGATGAGAATGAAATGGCTGTAAAGAGGCTATAAGTCATATTCTTACTGTCTAAAAGTATCAGAGTGTTTACAATAAGGAGCTGTAGAGTTTTGCCAATGTATTGGATTGTACTGAATGTATTTACAGCAAGGGGCTGGGGGATTTCTATCACCACTAGAAGGAGTAGCGAGTCTCTCTGCTGGTCTCCTATGGTGATGAAAACTAACACTACGGGCCTCTGACTAAAGTGTCAGAAAGTGACCAGATGTGATGAGAACAACTAAGAAACAACTTTTAGAGTCAAAGAAAGTGACAGAGTGATAAAAGTTAGGAGCCCTGTTGCTGTTTTCTCCACTAGACACAGCTTTAAATGAAAAGAATGGAGTTTAATGTTGAAATCACAGCGTTTCTTCTACACAGGTGAGTTTGATTCTGAGGCTTATGAAAGTATCAAGTTATTATATGATGTTTTTGTCTTTGCTAAGTTGCTGTTTGTTGAGCTACAGTTCAGCCTAAACTGTGTCAGTTCTGACCTTGTTTGGATGATTCCAAACAGATCTTTAGTGCAGCTACTGACAACACAAACCATACAGAAAACAGAGGTGAGTTGTGGTTTTAATGTGGCAGTTTTTTGTCTTAAAACATAGTTAATCCAAGAGAGCTAGAACGTAAACTATCAGCTGATGCAGTACGTGAAGATTATAAGACACACTGTAAGCTATGAATTTAGTTTAATGAAGAAAACATGATGACACCATAATACAAATGTGTTTAAACAATGAACTTTATATCTTATGCAGTGAGCGACACTGTCTGTGGAAACATAGGGTTGATTTGTTGATTTTGGTTGTTGTGTGTTCAGGTATCCAACTTTCCCCTACTGTTGAGAGTACATGTAAACCTTTTAAGAATAGTTTAGTAAATCCTGTTTCATGTCGTACTTTCTTTCATCCTTCCTCTTTCAGCTTTAAACTAACACAGAAACTAAAACTTCCTTAAAGTGAATCTAAAACTACATATGTAAATAGAAATAATCAAAACTTTAATAACTCCATTATTCCAATTCTGCCATTTTATGTACCTATGCATTTTATATATGTATGTGTGTAATTTTAATTGTTTTATTTTGGTTTAACAATTCTGCATGGTGACTAGTTTCTTTCCCAGTGCTGTGCGTAACCTTAACTACTCCAGATCACATACTTAACAATGAATGGTTTATGTTTTCATTTTTATACTTGTGTATAAATGCAGTTATATTCATGCACTTTGTCCAAGAGTGTCGGTCAATCCATGGGGGCACCTGTCTTTCATTACACTTATTCATGTAAATCTTTTATTGTTTTTTTTTACTATTTTTATTGTTTTTATGTAATTTTTAATTGTTTTTTACTGTTACTGTCTTTCATGTACCTTTTACTGAGCTCTTGCAACCTGTTTCCAATGCAGTTCTTTTCTGCAAATGGCAAATAAATTGATTCTGATTCTGAAAGGCTCCTATGAATAAAATGTATTATTATCATTGTTATTATTAAAACTTTAATAGTAGGGGCACTAACCACTCTCTCACATTATTCATACATTCATCTTCTGAACTTTATCCTCACTAGGGTTGCGGGGGGTGCTAGAGCCTATCCCAGCTACCTATGGACAAAGGCGGGGTACACCCTGGATGAGTTGCCAGTTCATCACAGGACCGACATATAAAGACAAACAACCAATCACTCTCACATTCACATCTCTGGGTAATTTAGATTAACCGATTAACTTCTTGGTGCAATTCTTTGGATGATGGGAGGAAGTCGGAGTACCTGGAAAGAACCCACGCAAACACAGGGAGAACATGCAAACTCGAACCGAGGATCTTCTTGCTGTGAGGCGACAGTGTCGTCCACTGCACCACTGTGTCGCCCTCTCTTACAATGTTGAAAAGTAATAAAAGTAAGTGATGGCCACTCAGTTTATCCAGGGGCCAGATGCGTCCCTTTCATGCTGCCACGCTAATAGCCACAGCGGGGTTCTGTGGGTGTGGGGGTGACGCAGAGGTAGGTCTGCCAACAACAACACTGTTCCCTGGTGTGTGTGACAACATGACGACCCCCTTTGGAAAGCCCGTCCAGTCCTGAGACAGACGATCCAGTGTGTGTCTGTGTGTGTTTGTGTGCGTTTGGGTGTAAGATGGAACCTGACAGGAGTTTAACGCTGACGACCACCATGGAGAGAGATGGCAGCGCTCCTCCTTCAGGGAATACTGTCACTCTTCTGTGTTTGTCTGTTTGCTCGGTTAGAAAATGTGCTGAAAATGACAGTTTAGTACAAGTTTTATAAAAGTCATTTGTTTTGAATCTTAAAGCTTAAAGTAGTTGCTTTTCCATTGACCCTCAAACTGAGTGAATATAACTTGCACATAAAAATATGCCGAATGGAAAAATGATAATTTTGCCCAAACTCTTGTTTTTCTATGAAAAGTTTTTGCACTTGCAAGAGGTGGGTTTTTTTTTGGGTATAGCGAAACTGGTATATCAGGCAAAACTGCAACAGAAAGACCTGTTTGTGCAAGTAGAGTCACATGAACAAAAAAGCCAAAAAAAAAAAAAAAATGTTGATGGATGTTGCAACAAGCTAAGAAGAAGAGTTTTAAAATAAACATGGTGCCATACATGTGGACACATGAGGAAACTGAATAATTTTTTAATTTAGCACAGGATAGAGATGTAAACACCGTAAAGGGGGGTTAACATGACAAATTCATGGGGCCTGGCATTTCCAAGGGACCCAGTGGATATAGGTTGGCAGTTGTGAAAATTTCGTGTAAGCTCCAGAGTAAAAAGAAAGGTATCGAAGCTGTGAGTCGCTGTGAGTCAGATGTCTAAAGTTAAGTTTCAGTTTCACGCCAGTTGCGGTTGTTACGGCACTTATGGAACGCACCCCTATACCCCCCAGTCCCTACACAATGTACCCCCCCCCACCACCACCACCACCACACCACCACCACTGCCTGCT
>JAPQRP010000015.1:27402906-27419219 GCA_037367295.1 Apogon hyalosoma | reverse complement strand
GCCTCCCCTCTCCTCTCCTCTCCTCTCCTCTCCTCTCCTCTCCTCTCCTCTGATGTTTGTCCCTGGAGGTGCTCTCTTAATGTCTTTGACTAAACTTCAGCCAGTCTTGACAGTGACGGTGCCCCATAGGAACACACTTGAGAGGAGACCAATATGATTGTAATGGAGGGTTTGAGGGCAGGGTCTATCACACTGTGTCACCTATAAAAAGCACAAAAGCCAACTGGCGGGGTGCATGGCACTTCTAGCTACACAGATGAAAAGAAAAAAACATTATCATATGAGCTGCTTGAGTTGCCATAGACTTCCAAAAGGAGCGGGGACATCTTCATTTTAGTCTTCCTGTTGTGTCACACTAACAACTGAAGCATTGAAGACTGCGAGGAGTGACATTAGCTGCAGAAAGGAGTTTCACTTTTGTGTAAAAGCTTTTTGGAAGGTGACATTATATTATTTTTGTGCCATAAGGAATGAATAAATTTTGAGAGCATGAAATGAATAACTGACGAGTTAATTTCATAAAATCCAACAGTAATTAAAATATTTCAGTCATGTAATATTTATTTTGTCCACATCAAACCACATTAGTGTAAATCTATTTAGCATTTCTAACATTGTTTAATTTGAAAATTAAAAGCTTTTTGCTCATTTTCTCTTAACACAAAAATGTTAACACTTATACCTAATTAATACAAAAGTATTAACCTCCCACAGAACACTTAATAACACTCCATATCATTAGCATCGCAAAAGCAGAACAGAGTGTGAAATAACATTAGGACAAATAACACACCACATTAACACCATGTCAGCACTTGGCAAGTGTCTACCTTTTAATTTGTATCTATTCATTTGTATGCATTATCTGTGTAAGTGTTTGTGTGCAAAAGAGGCATAATCACATGCTTCTGTCCCCGAGGTCATTGGCTGAATCAAAGTTGTAAAGAGAAGCATGACAGCTGTGAAAGTCACAAGGGGAGTCCGCCAGCGCTGTTAAAGAAGGCAAAGTTTCCCTCCCTCTGGGCATGACCTGAGTCTGTGTATGAATAAAAGTGATACTATATTAATATATATCTTTGAGTAATGTCCATACAGCTAGAATAAGACATATAATGAATACATGTATATATTAGTACAGGGGTTCCCCCAGGGGTACTTGGAAGAAGCCCAGGGGGTACTTGAAATTTTTTTTGGGAAAAATTCAATGTCATCATGTACCAAATACAAAATAAATAATAAGAATGAATACTGAAATATAAAACACAATAAATACATTCATATAATAGTTTTATTGTCAGTCATCTTGTTTAAGCTTTGTTAACATTTTAAGAACCCTTCTATTTCATCCATTCATTCATTCATTTTCTGAACCCGCCTTATCTTCACTAGGGTTACAGGGGTCGCTAGAGCCTATCCCAGCTACTTTAAGGGCAAAGGCGGGGTACACCCTGGACATGTCACCAGTTCATCGCAGAGCTATTTTTTTCTGTTTTATATTATTCAAAATGAGTTTATTTGAGTAGCCAAGTAATTATTTTTTTGTCGACGAAAGGTTCATTTATTACTTAATGACCAATTTATTTATTTTTCTTACCATTGAAAGAGGGCACTTTTCAGTTTATATTTTGCACACAAAATTAACTTTAAAGAATTTCTTTTTTTATATATTACAGTTAAATATATGTTGTTTGTTTTCAAAGTTTTGAAAATATAAAGAGACACCTTTGACACAGGAACAAATTTTGACAAATTTTTTTCAATCAAAAATGCTGAAGCAAGAGTTGGGGGTACTTTGCTAAAAAAGTATATTTCAGGGGGTACTCCACTATAAAAAGTTTGATAACCACTATATTAGTGCATGCTTTTATATCTGTACATGTGTGACTTCGGAGCTACAAGCCACACACTGGAATCTTTTGTAGAAGCTATCAGCACTCTATCAGTGCCCCACATCCTTTACCCCCTCACTCATCCCTCCGTCTCATCAACAGCATCTTTCATTGCCGCCTCACCCTCCCACCTTCGCCCCTGAGGCAGACAGAGGCAGTGTGTTTGTGACTGTACGTTTGTATCCCCAGGATTTCACTTCAAAGCCTGGTGGTTTCAGATGGGTCAAAGTTTGTGAAATGCTGAGGCATCTTTGAGATGGATAGATAGCTCACTGTGTGTGTCTATATGTGTGTAAACCTTAGTGGATCAGGAGATACAGAGATGACTTTGTGTTTTCCTGTCCAAATGTCGATTTCACGCCACCATCAATTGCGGTTGCTTTTTTAAGCGGGCGCTGATCAGCTGTGTGTCATGTGCTGTTAAATTTAGTCTGAATAAGAAATGTTTTTTGTTCTTACTTTTGCATCAATAGCTGTTAACACTGCACTTACACACTCTGAGCACAAACACATACAAATCAGGCTCTATCCCTTTGGGTCACTAAGTCACAGCATGTTACATTTTTTGAGGTCTAAGTTTTCTTTAGGATGGCCAAACTTTATCTCTTCAAGTATCAGTGTGTTTACTAAACCAGCAGCTTACTGACTGGCTTCTTTTTGAGATGCAACTGGTGCTGAAGGTCGGAACTGAGGCCTCTGGGTCTTCACTTTGATAACAAGGCCACTGGCTATTGTATTGTACAGAGAGGATGTAATTCATTTCATGGGAAGCATCCCTCAACAGCATAGTCTGCGAATTGGAGAACTTGCTTGCCTTTAACCTTTTAGCTGGCTGTTTGTCTTCTGCTTATCCATGCCTGTCACTGTTAAACACACACTCTATCACATTAGTATGCTCTAAAAACCAAGGTTTTGGACAGCAAAACATTTTAACCTGAAGGTTTGTCACAAATCATAAATCAAATGGTTTGTATTGCTGTTCATGCTAAAATTGTTAGTAATTTTTATCTCAAAATTGTCACGTTGTTTTGGGTTTTTGTCATTAGGAGTCAACTTTCATAGGTGGAACAAACAGGAACCCTACGCATTTCAGATCTGGATATGAACACATACTGTAAATATATCTTAAAAAAAAACCCTTCTCTCCTGCTATATTGATTTATCTATGTTAGACTCCTTTTTCTCAAATGAAGTTTTACCCTAAATAATGTTATTAAATCTGAACAATCCTTTTTGGGATGTCTTGTGCAGATTCTGGTATCCATTCATGTCCACACACAAAATGTTCTTCATCTTTAGTATAGAATGTGTAAACATGAGCTGACATACTATAAATGGAGAGGCTGACAAGTTGCAGAAAGAGTTGGTAACTTAGAGACAATTAATCATTGGTAGCAAAAGATCTGCACCAGAATATTAAGACGCATGAGAAAGATGTCATTTAATGCAGTAAAAAGTCCAGGGATTGCGTTACATGTCCTCAGTTATTCCTGTAAGTGTAGATAGTGAAAGATAAGAGAGGAAATATGAAGAGCTTACATTCAAATGACTGCAACTTCATTGCGGTTATAAGTTGTCAGCAGATGGACTCCATTTTGGAATAAAATATTCAGTTTTCACGGTCAACTTTCTTTTTTGTGTTAACTGTAACCACCAGCCACTTTATCCACATCCCCATCAAAAACCTGGACCCTTTTTGCACTAGAATAATAAAGTAAGAGGGGGAATTAAGGTAACAACTGGAATTCAAAGTTAATAAAACAAATCCTTGTTGATGTTCTATTAAACTGTCATCAACTCCCTGTTTTTTTTAATCTTTATGGAAGTGAGACGTTTTACAGAGAAAAAAGTACTCTGGCTTTCCACTCCAGGTTTAAATAAATTAGTCGTCTCAAATTAAAGCCACAGTGTTATAATGAAAAAAGATGTGCTGGTGACGTATGCAGATGAGTCGGAGAAATATGCAAATTAAGGTCTGTTGCTGTTTTTTCCCATGGAGGTCAAATTACAGGAAATGGCTGAGGGCACTAAACTCTGCCCACCCAGAAGTCGGTTCGCTCCTCACCCTCCCTCACCCCCATATATCCTCTATGCTTATTTCCACTGCCATCCTCCCTATGCACTACTCTCTCTTTTTCATTTTTTTTTTCAAAGTATATCCTCCTGTCACAGGGTTTCAGTTGCAATTACTTTTAGTATCACTTCTCAGTGAGAAGTCAGCTTCCCTGGAGGCTTCCTATCAGAACCTATTACAGCAGGGGGGCAGGCTGAAGTTAAGTGGCATGACCTGTGGGTTGGATAGAGCAGGAGGGGGGATAAATGTATGGCTAATTTGTGGAACATTTAAATAAAGGAATGAGGACTGAGACGTGGCCACCCAATGTGACAGCATGGCGAATGAGAGGACCTTCATCAACTCAAGCCAAGGTACGATGGCACAGAATCATTTTAATAGGACAGCTGAAATGCCTAAAATAATAAAAACAATATAATAACATTTGTATGTGTGTGACTCATCTTGCATATTTTTCAAACAGGCCTGAGCTCTGAAGTCACGCAGCAGAGTGGGTCGACCCTCTCTTTTGCTTTTTTGCCTCCTTCACCCTTAATTCACCTCTTTACCCCCAGGCCAAAACCATAACCCCATGAATGGGTGCATGACCACACACCCATGCACACAAGCACACACACACACACACACACGCACACGCACACACACACACACACACACTCACACGCACACAGTGAAGTATGTGAAGAAGCTGCAGCTGAGGTAGATCAGCAGGAGGGGCGAGGAGCGACCGAGGCGGCTAATTCAAGAACAGTCATCTGTGTGTGTGAGAAAGAGAGAGACTTAGGTGCAATCTTGTGCAATCTCTTTGCCCCAGGTCACACATATGTACTTTAGCACCTACGTGCCGAATCAGCCACCCATCTCTCTGATTGATGAGCTGAGTGGTTGCGTCTCGTAAAACTCTGCTCTCTCTGCACACCTGGGATCCTTATGCAATCCAAAGCAAGGCTGTGTCTTGAAAGAGATGGAGAGGACAAGAATGCATGAAGTCAGAAATACATTCATATGGTAAACTGGTATTTGCTGATTCACAATATAAAACCCTTTGAGCAATAATCAGAGGTAAGCAGTCAGACAGATGTCTGTTTACAATAATGCAGGGATTCCACTGATGGTGATGAAAGACAAGATACAAGTACTCTTATACTCCCACAGAATTTAAAATCAGTAACAAGTTGTAATTTTATATGTAATAGGTTGTAAACTAGTGGTTATTCTATCAAAAAAATCATTTATCATGTCATCAAAGTAATGTAAGTCATTATGTCTGATCATGTTTTGATGAATTTTTGAGGAAATGTTTAGAAAAGTAAAGGTTCAGTGTATGATAAGTGTTGATATGTAGTCGTGAAGTTGCAGATTTGTGCCAAACTCATACATTGTAGGTGCTTTAATGTATTTCAACACTGGATAAAATGATAAAGACAACAGACAGTCCATTCTGAGTTATTGTTCAAATATGGTGGTGCAATGGTATGAATATTATATTACATTTCTGCATTCAGATGATCCCAAATCATGCATATTGGATCATTAACTGGGTAAAATCATACTATCACTGATGCATTGCACAAATTTCTCTCTATGTCTTTGCTTCATTTCTCTGATAGTGAGAATAAAGTGTCTGACATAAGTTTGGAAACAGTCTTTTACTGTTTTTGAGAGACACATGCCTGTTCCTATATTTATATGTAGCAATATAAGTAATTTAATGAAGGTGAAGCTTCATTAATATTCATCAAACCGTCACCTTAGGCAGTAACAGTGGATTCTGGATCAAATGCATGTACCTTTTTAAGACAGGTTTGAAGAACATGCCAACTCAGATGATCAACATAAACAAAGGAACATGCATGTGTATCTCAAAAACAATTAAAGGCATATATTTGTAAGATATATCTATTGTAATCCCAAACATGACATCATTCAACTAACATTTTACAGCTACATGTATTTAATATAAAGCCATCACATGTAACAACAGCAGTGGCTGTTTTATTCTGCTCTTTGTTTACCACTTATACTTTTCCAGACACAAATTTCAAGAAAAAAAGCACTTGGAAGGTAAATATCATCATATCACCAGCACAAGGACTAAAATGATGAAAATATGACTACTGATGCCTGCATAATGGGTGTCAAGTCCGTCCTTAAAATGACACATTCTTTTCAGACAAGGTCGACCACACCTCCAGAAATATCAAAGCATTTATAATGTGATTTAGTGAATTTTATTGGCTGTGAAAGATTGAATAAAACTGTCATTTCAACAGTAACATCAGTGCTTATGAGATACCATATTTAAGTTATAATAGAGATATTTTTAACTAGAGCCATGAGGTAATGGTGTTCATCTTTAATCTTTTCAGTAAGTGGTAAAGACACATTCCCCTCCTTCACGTCCACAGGAATAAGTTTACTCCAACATGTTGTAAGAAACACATGCACCCCTCCTTCCTTGTGTCCTTCATAGCACCATCCTTACCCATGCACTCATGTAATTGCAACAGACAATCAGATGCCATCTTTATAGATGCATGGTACAACTGCCACAGTGAGTAAGAAACACATAAAGCGAGGTCGATAAGTCCTGTCAGAAGAGCTTATGACATGCTAACGCTCCCTTCACCACCACACGGTGTTGATTGTTCGGCTGAATCTGTCAACGACAGACAGCGAGCCCTGCTCTTAACAGATGTCGCAGCCAATGCGTTTTCTTCTCCCTGATGTTCTTAATAAGACTTAATGAAGGGTGGTGGTAGTTGCGTGGCTGTTGGTTGTGGGGGTTGTTCATCTATCCACGATGGGAAGTAAACGTAAGTGGACAAAGGTGTTTGGCCATGTTGGAGACATGACGTGTAAAATACTTCAATCTTTTCTCATTAAAAGTGAAAAGAGTGCTACCAATGATTCCAGCTGCTTTTGGCTTATTGTGGAGCAGTAGCTGCACTGATTTGGTGATTTTTCTGTGAAAATTGAGTTAAAATGTACGATTAATGACACAAATAGGTCTGTGAATGGAAAATTAATAATTCCCCAATTGTTTCATGTTATTTTAATCATAATTTCTTTTCAATTTTTGATAGATTTTCAACATCTATGGATAAAAACAGCTAAATGTTTATCATTTCAAACACATACAATGGAACAATCTGAATACGACTTGGGTTCAAAACTCCATGACATATAATAAGCTTGTATGATCCCTTTACTTTTGGAAGTTCTGAATTTAATATTCTAGAAAACAAAGTAGGACTGTTTTGATTATACAAATAAATTCCAATAATCCTAGAATTATGACAAACTGGAAGAAAACTCCAAGGCAAGGTGAAACATGTAAAAGTGTTTTTTAAGGTCTGTATATGACCATGCCATGGCAATAAAGGCATTTTAATGTTTAACGTTTAATGTTTGCCTTGGAGTTTTCTTCCAGTTTGTCATCTACTTTATGTATCCCTTTTTCCAAAGAGCACCTCAAACAAACTCTTTTTTGGTCCTAGAAGCATTCCTTCCCATGAATTTGTGAATCCTAGAATTTTATTACACAATTTAACCCATAAAGACCCCATACTACTTTTCTGTCAGTTCCCAAATGAACTTTTCTCTACATCTACCCTTGCTTAAGTGATTTATCACCATGTATTAAAATATTATACAATATATTATCCTCTGTATTTTACATTTTATCAGGATAAATCAGGTATTTTCCAATATTTAATTTACTGATCATGTGGATGTTAATAAAAGGTCAGATTAAAGTTGAGGGTTATTATATGAGAAACAGACAAAACTGCAGACAGTGACTTTTTCAGTAAAATTATACCATTAACTGAACATAAACCAAGTGTTTTCATCCATTGTCAGTTATCTAACTCCATGGGTTTTACTGGTGAATCAATGTTGTAGAAGATGATGGTGTTTCCACGTTCACTACAGAGCCTCTGAATGTCCAGATGGGTCATATTTGATGACTATGAAAAGATGACAAACTGTATTTTACACCAATTATTTACATATATTGACAGGATTAGATTATCAACAGGTATTAAACGTTTTAGATCAATAGATGCTTTTGGTCGGTGTTGGATCTTTGGGTCTTTATGGGTTTAATAATTCAAAAATGCAATTAGTACAAGTAAGACTCATTTATAGAAACAAGAAGTCACCAGTGTCATCAGATCTGCAGTTCTTTGAAGAGCATTTTTTTGCCGCGTTGACAGTAAACATAGCAGGTAGAAGATGGCGAGGACGTGGAACAAGGTTCTCATCTGCACTGCTGCTTCCATCCACGCTGACAAACCCTCGACAGAGACAGGAGACAACACCGCTCTAAGGTCTGACATCATCCCTGGCAGAGCCTCACCTTATTGACCTTTGACCTCTCCCTCACCAGGCGGCTGGCTAAATTGTGCGTTTATTCATCTGCCAGGGGGCGGGGTCACAGTTGGTGGAGTGTTGAGAGTGTCGATCCGGGGCCACAGCAGAGAGCCCTCCCTGTGGAGCGTCCTTTTGGAAGGTCTCCTCTAATTGGTGCCTCCGTCCTGGTCACCTGCTGTGGCCTCAGTGCTGTGTCAGGCTTCGACTCAGGTTTGATCATGAAGAACCCGACTGTGAGACTGTACCAGACCAGCACTTTCAGCCTGAAAGACACACAGGACGCAAGTCATGGAAAAGAGTTTATGAGAAGGTTTTCACACTCGTGCTGAAATTAAAAAAAAAAACAAAACAATTCAAAGGCATCTTTTTTCTTTCAGAGTAGGTTTAACCTTAAGCTTCCATTGGACCTGATGATCTAAGTTTGGAAATGAAGCTGGAAAAGAGTCAACCAATAGACAGAAGACTGATTAAAGTCATTAGAATATTGAACTGAATTAAAGCTGTGGCTGCATATCTTTAGCATATGATATTAAAAAAATCCCACAAAGCTTTTTCAGTTGAATGAGGGCACTTTACTCACACAGATGAGTGAACAGATGACCGACTGCCGCTTCGAATCAAAGTCAGCTACAACTTCTATATTTTGAGTTGGCTATGAATAAATAAACTGACAATGCTTTATATAATTTTATGTCACATTGAATTACTTGAGTGTTTACGTTAACCAGATTCCAGACCCGGCAATGCATTGTGTCCCCTGTAGGGGACAAGAGTTTCACAGCTTTACTTAAAAAAGAACAAAAAACAAAAGCCAACGAAGCAAAACAAAAAAATGCTGTCCACTGCAAATCACATTCCAATAAAGAAAAAAAAAGGTATCAGAAAAAACAGTTGCATTACTACGGAAGAGGATTATTTATTTTTTAATTATTATTCTGAGAAAAAAAGTCAGAATTCTGGGAAAAGTCAGAATTCCGAGATTAAAGTTGTAATTCTGACTTTTTTCTCAGAATAATAAAAAAAAATATGTATTGGACCTTAATTTTTTTTTTCTTCCAGTGGCTGTTATCCTCTTCTGTACATTATTCTGTTATCAATTAAGATAATTATTTAATGCAAAAAAAAAAAAAAAAAAGCCAAAACTTTTGCTTTCCTAGTTCTTGGGGGGATATTTCTTACTCAAAAACCATCTGGAGTCATTTTATTGCATGGACTTTCTAGTTTTATTTTGCTTGGATACTGCATTGTTGTCCTTCACCAACATAAATACGATCGAAGCTGTTTTCCCCAGTAGCCAAATGTTGTCTAAAACAGGTGCTGTTTTGTGTTCATAAAAGTAAATTTATTTTTAAATGCTCTGTTACTATGGTGTTGTTCAAAACAACTGAATGTAGGACAGTTCCTTCATTTGTAACCTCTGTGTCCAAACACTTAGATTATTTACACCTCAGAAAAGTTTGTGACACTGCACACTGGAAACAGCATTCCAACTAAATGCTAACATAATAACAAGGACAAGGGCTTCTTTAATGCTAGACCAAACCCTAAACTGCCCCGTCTAGTCACAAGGCTTGCTCAAATGACTCCGAGCTGTTTTTATCCTTCACATCTTCTTCAGAACACTTGCCACAAACAGGGTGAGCTCGTCTCGCAGAACCTGATTGAACAACAGCTCTGTCTTCTTCCTCTTTTACGCAAAACTAATTCTTGGAGCGAAAAAGCACACTGAAAAATCTGCAGACAAGTCAGGGGTCATGAGCTGCATTTCCCTTTGATTTACTGGCACAGTATGAACATCATGGTTACATCAGATAACAAAACCGCTGCATAAAGACATGTAGGACTTGTTAGGAGGGAGGAAATGAAAAACACAGCTGATTTTAGACAAAAACCCTCTGTCCCTGGAGCTCATAACAGACAGTCACACTGCACAAAAAGTCTGTAAACATGTTTTAATAGTTGATTTGTCTACAAAAGGAAGGTTAAAATATCAGAAACTAGTGACAGCTGCAAAGATTTAAGCTCTTTGTCCTGATTATAACCGACTTCTATTTATCATAAATTCGTCATGTTTATTTACAGATTTTGACATGACTCGGCCTGTTAATGGTGCTAATAGCAAACATCCAGCCAGCAGCAGTAAGGCTTTCGGAGGCACGGATCATTGTTCACATGTCACAGAAGGATCCCTCGGCCTCTGGGTGCTCTTTTTCTCTCCCTGTATGGCCTCCCTCCCTTGCTCACTGCCTCCCTTTCGTCCTTCTCTCTCCAGCAGCCCCGTGGGAGCGTGAGGGTTGAAATGACACACAGTGGCTGACTGTCGCCCAGGGGCCAGGGTTCTGGCCTTGGCTGGCTGGATCTGTGTGGCAGCTGGTGAGCCCGCTGCCCTCTCTCTGGCCTGCAGCATCAACAGTGGTGGTAGTGGGACTGATTGGAGCCTCACTCTGATCTCTGACTCTGGGGCTGACGCTCAACTGCTCACTGCTGCCCACACGACTGGTAGTGAAGAAGTGGGACAGAAAGTGGGGATGTAATCAGGAGCACATACACACACACAGACACAGGAAACAGGCTCAGAGTTGCGTGGCCAATTCTTGAAACAAAAAAAAAACATTTTAACCTCAATGTTGCTTAAAACTGAAGACTGATCCAGCAGCGATTATGGAGTCAAACCAGTACGCATTTATTTAAACTGCTGTAATGAACTGTTAAATGGAGGCCATCTGTTGTTTATAGCTTAAAATACAAAAAAAAAAAAAAAAGAACACTGGTATATATTAAAATTTTTTTAATCAAGTTAGCAGCACCTTTCACTGCAGCACAGCCGTCATCACTTAGAACAAAAACAGTTTCTGAAGTTGCACAAAAACATAAAACACAACTGTAACTGTTCCACAGTGTTACTCCCTTGGCTTTGCATTAGTTAAGACATCAAAGTTCTTATAAATAACCTTAATGTGCGTGAATCCTTGGATGGTTAAGATGACCTTTCTACTACTTAACACTAAGTCATCACCTAACCGTGCAACAAAATTAAAAAACATTTTGACACATTTAACATTTTTATTAACATGTATTCCCTTAGAGATGAAGAAGTACCTGTTCTTCTTAGTTAAACATGCAGGTTGGAGGTTAAGTCAGAGTCTCTCAACTGAAATAATATTAAGTCATGTAGCCCAGAACAAAACATGAAGGCAGGAGTAACCGGAATAACAAGAACCCTTGGATAAAATGAGTGTACGGAAAACTCTTCAAACTGTGGATTGGATTTTAGAAAATAATCACGGGGACCAAAAATTCAGACAGGGTTGTTGTGAGTCAGGTTGATTTGGGTGAAGTCTCAGAGGTGTCTGCTTGTGTAAATTCTGTTTCTGAGCACAACTACAGGAGGGAGGTGGTGTTGGATGCCAGGGTAGTGCTGGATGTGGTTGAACCATCGTGTCACATTCACGTACTGCTCCTTCTCCTGGATGGCCAAGTCCACCTGGGTGTGAGAAACAAAACATTAACAGAACACGCCAGGATGCCGTTGGATTGAAAAACAGGGTTTGTACACATTTTTCAAGGTCAAATTCAAGCACTTTTAGGGTCATTTTCAAGTTTTTCCCAGCACAGCGACTTATCACTAAAATACATATCTACAGGAATACATACACCCATGATTATTTTTTTCACTTTTTATCACAATGATGTACTTTGAATTATGCTATAAACACCTAAAATATTTTTTCATAATATCAAAAATTTTAGAAATTAACAGAAACACAAAGTTTTATCCCCCCCAAAAAAGGAAAGCCACTTGGTGTTCTTCAAACACACTCTCACTCAACCAAAGATTAAGATAAAAATGTACCTGAAGTCGACCTGAGAGCACCTACTAATTTTCTTTTTTGACACAAACTTTTATTTTTCAAAATGTATCACCTCTCTATAAGTTGCTTTGGCTTACCATCTAACCTGGCAGAGTTACAATTAAGAATAAATAAATAAATCACATCACAGAGTTATAATTGCAAGCACTTTCAAATTCTTAAACTAAAATTCAAGCACTTTTCAGACCCTGAAAACACAACATTGAAATTCAAGCACTTTCAAAGATTTCAAGCACCTGTACGAACCCTGGAAAAAGTTAAGTCATGTGTGGATTCTTCATTTAATTAACTGTGTTACAACTAACAACCATAAACCAATCCCAGCGTCAGTCAGGTTTAATGTTCATGCACTTTATTTTTGTGAATTGAACATCAGGGCAGTCTGTGGTTAACGGCGAGGCTAAGCTGACCTCGGACCCCCCGAGGTCAAAAAGCCACACTGATTGCAAACTGAAGTGACGCCCCTCTGCCTGGTGGCAGGGGGCAACCTTCCATCTCTGCCACAACCACTGACATATCTCAACATGTGATCTCTCTCTCCCTCTGTCTTTTCCATTCCTTTTTTTTTTCCATCCTGGAAGGCGTAACAAACTTAGTTGTCCCTGGTTTGATGCTGGGGATATCACTTTGTGCCACATCATTTTATTTTTCTGAAGAGAAGTGAGAATGTGTTTATAACCCTTGCATTTATTGCCAAGTTGTCCTTGCTGCCCTTTGGCCATATGACTGATCTATTTGTGTGTTATGCACCGCAACAAATTGCTTATTAAAGTTGTGGTTTCACTGAAGTAAGTGCTGTTATACAAGCAAAAATGGATACATGCATAAATGGGTGGTGTCCAGTGATGGTGGGAACCGTCCTCAGACCAAGTAAATCAATTTGTATCTGCAGTAATGCTGAGTTTTGAACATCTCAATTTTTTTCTTTATTCTAACAGATTTGGATGATTTGAAATGTACTGTGAATATTCCACAAATCATGTGGTGGGAAAAATGGGAAGCCAAGCACACAAACAGAACCTGGTTTTGATCAGAGGTTGTCAAAAACTAACAATAACAACCTTAATAAGATATGACACCTACAATTCAGTCATTTAACACAAATCAACTTACAATGAGTGGATGGATTCCATAGTAGATGAGGGTATCAGCTAAAGTGAACTGGTTGCCAGCCATGTAGACCTTGTCTTGCAAATAGGCATTGAGATCCTGCAAACAAACAATAAAAAACAATGGCAATTAATATATTATGAAAAACCATCTGTGCACTACAGTAACTGCAGATTTATCTTCTCATGATAGATAAAAATGCCTCATCTCATATGACGACGACAACATATAAATATCATTTATATCAATTACTGAGGTGGCAGTAACTGCGTTTTCAGTGACTTATGCTGTACAGCAAACTTAATCTAAATTGAGAGTAAAGTGCATATCCAGCTTTATGTAAATGTCAATGTCTATCAAAGGCGGGATGAGAGAGACATGAATACAGATTCGTTAACCTATATATCTGAGGGTGCGTGAGGTCCATGAGTCTGGATCCCGGTATGCGTGTGTCTGTGTGCTGTGCTATGTGGATAGGAATAATATGTAACCTGAGGGGGTATGGCATCTCTACTCATGACTGACGACTTAGCACAGATGCTGTAGAAAACAGACTATTTGTTTACTCTGCTACCAAATGACTACAACTCTTGCTGGCAAATCTAATGAAGCTGTCCTAAACTTGGGCAGCATGATGTGCCTTTCACATTCCATGTCTGTGTGTGCAAAGTCGTGCATGGAAGTGCTGGTCCCAGGGGAAGGGACCATCTTTAGCACTTGTACATTGCGCAAAGGGAACACTCCATGCAACACAGCATCTTGGGGGCAAATGGAGTTATTGTGCAGCAAGAGTGGGTGATGCCAAACAAGGCATGAAGACTGCAGACTTCCTCCCCTTCTACAATCAGATCCTTGCTTTCCTTAGCCTACAGCTATGGAGCTGAAGCCCAGTCGAGCATCAGACAAGAGGCAACTCTCCTTCTGCCTCTACCCAACACATGGAGCTCCAAACCTGGGCGTTCCCTACCTGTCCTATACAGAAAAAGTTACAAACTCTCAATAGTATATTCTATTTTTGATTTTTTTTTGCATTAAAAAGTAGGCCGACAGATTTTTAAAGGCTGATATAATGGCAATGTTTGGAGCAGGGAAATGCCAATTGATCTCCTTGTATTTCTATCTGAAAAGTTTGATTTGATGGAAGTAAATTAGATAACTGTTCAACTGAATATCAGTGTCAAAACGATAAATAATAGCCACCAAACAAACTGTACAATATCAAGGTGGGAGCCATTATATTCCCTCAAAATTAGTAATTCCAGTGGAGAAGCTTGATATTAGGCTTCATCAGCCACTATCACTAAGGTACACTGATATTGATATGGACTGATCAGTTTATCTCTAAAGCTGGATTTATGGCTGCACGTGGCTCTGCATCATGTAAGTATGCCGTGTCTGACGATAGCGTTATGTGCTCTCGCACTCGAGCGTACTTTAGTGGCATCGTTTTGAGAAAGTGTCGTAGTTTCTCCTCCAAATTGGAAGGTAGCAGTAGTGCTGGTGACGGCTGGTTACAAAGATGAAAATCCACTGGGCGGAACGGTTTCCATGGTTTCGATATGTTCCGGCAAGCATTTCCTGTTTTAGAACAACGATAATGGCTGACATGGAACAGTGTGTCTTCGTGAGCTCACAGAAGTCAATGAAGATATTGTTCTTTTAAAAGTATTAGTGTAAGCAATGGAGGAGGCGGCAATGTAAGAAATGGGCCATGCGACTGGTGAACGAAAACAGGTTAACCGACAGAGTATTACTGTATACTAATCAAATAAAGGCAAAATTTTGTTAAATTATGTGGGTTTGTTAATGTGCATACCCACAGGTTTTGAGGACCAAAAAGTAACAGACAACAACGAAAGTGAAATAAGTAATGAACAAAAACAAATGAACTATATATGGCTGAACCCCACAACATTTGTTGCTGGTGTCACATGATCATAAATTAGCCAACCAGGAGGCGGTGTCTCTGCGTTGCCATGCCATGTAGTTACAATCTGGAAGAAGTGGACATCAAGGCTCTGCAGGCCAACACGAGGATGTCCGAAGTGACGGCGTAGGTAGTGACACATGATGTCCACGCAACCATAAATCCAGTTTAAGTAAAAGCTTTATCCATCCATGTTGTGTTGTCTTAAAAAGGCAATGACTTCCATAAACCAAAAATCACAGAGCCTGCGTTACAGTATGTGAACTTCAAGGCTCAGATCAACTCAGAACAACAAAGTCAGTGTGAAAATCACTGATAATTATCTTCTACTGAGGCATCTGTTCAACAGTCAACCAGTGCCAATTACCAGACTTTTGTAATCATTCAGCATTTGGGGCCAAAAATGGTCTGATGTCGTCTTGTTTATTGTCACATTACATGAATGACAAGATGTTTACTTTAAAAACAAGTCTCAGCTTGAAAAAACATTTTTTTAAATTTGCATCCTGAGGTGAGAAAGTTGAAGAAGTCCTGCACTTGACAGTTTTTATTTCTGGATAATTTAATGGGAGATGACTGGTGTGCTTAAAAAACAAGTGTTAAAGACGCAGCTAAAGCAGCAGGACAGGACAGGGGGCCACTGGGCACCAGAGACGGGCTGCTCAGGGCGACTTCCTTTTGTAAGTGGCACCATTAAAATATTTAAGAGGCCTGTCCAGATAACATGCTGCCGCACAGCATGACTCCTCAGCCATGCCACAACAGTGTGTCATGCTGTGAAGTGCACAAACACACACACTCAAACACTTCCTGCTGACAGGACACTGCCAAGAGGCGCCTTGCGTCCAGCAGACCAGTGGCTGGCGATCCATTTCACGCTGACTGGCATCAGGCACATTAAAGCATTTTTCTCTGTCGTTTGTGGCCATGTCACTGAGGGGCCATACATCAGTCTGTATTCCTGTCGCCTGTGCCTTAACAAGGCAAACACACACACACACACACACACACGCACGCACACACACACACACACACACACACACACACACACACACACACACACA
>JAPQRP010000015.1:27362666-27399783 GCA_037367295.1 Apogon hyalosoma | reverse complement strand
AAAATAAAATAAAATAAAATAAAATAAAATAAAATAAAATAAAATAAAATAAAATAAAATAAAATAAAATAAAATTTTGATTAAATTAAAATCGTTCATCTTTTTCTTGTGGATGCTTGAATTACAAATGACTGTCCATTCTGTCTGTAAGCTGAATATATGTGTTAATGTAGTTTAATAAAACAGAATGAAATACAATAATACACACATGCATGTATAAATATGATAAATGATAATGGACAGTGTCAGTTAAAATAACAAATTTCAGATATTATTATATTGTTACTACATGGACAATTATGTTAGTCGCTGTTTCTATGGTTATAGCAGCAGTCATTTAAAAATAGGGCCTGGGAAACAGCAGAATATCTCTCAAAGATAATAACTGAAAGTGTAGTATTGAAAAAAAAAGGGGGGGAAATACTCTTAGAGGCACTCACAGCTGTTACTCATCATTTTAATCGTAAGCATAAACTTACTGATTTTCAAGATATGACTTTAATGGGTGGCAGATAAACTTTTAATCAGTTATATATCACAGCATAAACCTATGGGTTTATTTGTATGAAAAAAAAAGTCACAGATTTGAACACAGAATACATAACTGCAATTGTGTCAAACCATCGCACTATTAGCTTTTTACTCCTAATGACAGTTTGTTGATATTATATGAGCATGCACATTCCCAGGTCTGTAATCCAACCCTCCAGCAGCGTGGGCTGAACTGATCAAAAATGAGTGTTATACAGACTTGCCAGTTCAGAGTAACATAGAAACATGTCGGTTTCGAGCTTCTCTTTGAGGATTTGTGTTTAAATGGATTCAAAATGACAGTGAAAAGTCTGGAGTTTCAATGTGAAGTCCTGCAGCAAAGTTTCCCTGGACTGTCTGTCTTTGCAGTGTGTCCAGGCTGTGTATATTTGTGTATGTTGTCTCTTTGGATTTATACTGTGCCTCTGCAATTTCCCCATAATGAAATGTCACCTGTCAGTCAAAACTGGGCGTATTAACCATATACTGTCCAAGTATGTGCTTGTTTGTGCACATGTGACACCACAGAGAATGACAGCAGAGCCGAGGTGTCACTCTACAAGCTTACTTTTCATCCTCAGCGGTCTCTCTTTGTAACAGCTCACCTGGATGACAGGGCTGGAGGTGATGTTTGTGACTGCAGGAATACAAATCAAATTCATATTTTATCTCTGGATTTTTATCGACTTTATTCAGTCTGCAATGAAACAGACTTGAAGATGTAGAGGCAGAGTCTGGCAAGTCAGATCCTGAAATGAAGTCTATTGTGGCTGCTTCTAGCTGTGGTTTATGATTTAATGTGTTACTTACATAGCAGGTTTATGTAGTGAGTAGTAATAGTATGTACAATGAGTATGAGTATTGCCACAAACTAATATAAACTAAAGTCCTATGCTTAAATGTAACTTACAAAACACACATTGGCAAAGGCCTGAATAGCGGAGACAGAGTGAAAACCTTTAATGTGTATATTGTAAGTACGGATTCTTATTATGACATTCAACTAACTTAACATGACCATGAAATCTGAATATCTTGATTTACTAATGTAGCACATTAACACTGAATATCCAGGCTGTCCCATTTCTTATATATAGGCAGCAGTTTTGCTTCATGTGAACTATTTTCATTGATGTTTATTGCTATGCACATATCCTTGTGTCCACATCTTTCCCTTTCGCTTCTTGCACTTAATATAAAAGAACAGATGATATTTTTAAACTCAATTTGTTGAGAAAAAGCTGTCCCAGAAAACAAATTAATTATAAGAATGAGTACACAGACTATCACAAATGATTAGATGCCATGGAACAAGGTAAGGCTAATTCTCAGTATTTTCTCTTCTAACCTTCCATTTTTTGATGTTTATTTATAGGCTAAAGCACGTCATACTTTTACTTGAGTAGTGCCTCCATAAATGCATGCCCGCAGCGTTAAAGTGCGTCTCCTTTAACTAAATGCCTTGAAGCTGCCACATCCTGTCTGTACTCAGGCGGGCTGAGGACAATGATCCCCAGTGCCTAGGACTAACTGTAGCCTGTGGGAGTTTTCTCATGCCGATTGTGATACACAATCTAGGGTCACATTAGTAAGGAAATCTACAGTGGGGGTCACTGATAATGCCGTGGGGCTTCGCAAGGCAGGCATAGCCATAAACACAGCCTCAGTCCTGATAGATATATCCCCTCTCCCTGGTCTGCAGCTACAATATGCTGTTACACTGATTTGTCTAGTCTGGATGCAGAGCCCCAGCCCCGCCTGTCTCCTCTGTTACCTTTCATGACCTGTGAAAGCTCTCAGTCTGAATACTGTATTTTCACCACACAGATGCTTTCAGAGGGAGGATGGGATTGTTAGCGAACAGTCTAGCTGCATGCTGTCAGTGCTGATTGGTGAAATTGGATATTGGTGCTTGGTCAAATTTTCAGCTGTGGTGCCAGGCAGATAGGTGACAGTTGCAGAGCAGTGAGGTGAAGATGGTCATGCATATGCATGCTGTACCTTTACCTCCTCTTTGGATTTATTTTTAAATGGAAGCCTCATCACAAAGCTTGAACCTTCAATGCAAGTTTATTGGCATCACTGTGCAAAAAAAATCACAACTACCTTTCAACATATTTTAATTTAAATGGTCTGTGAAGACATATAACTTCTGCATCTCCTCTAGAAGGTTTTGCTCATGTGTATTAAGATCCCGTCAGCTGCAGAGTGAAGATGTACAGTCACGGAAAAAATTATTAGACCATCCTGGTTTTATTCAATTTCTTGTTAATTTTAATGCCTGGTACAACTAAAGGTACATTTATTTGGACAAATATAATGATAACAACAAAAATAGCTCATAGTAGTTTAATTTCAGAGCTGATATCTATCCATTTTCCATGTTTTCTTGATAATAACCATAATCACTTCAGTTCTTACATCAATAGCTATGGTATTGTACTGATAAAAACAATGCTTTTAGGCTTTTCGTGTTTTCTTTTCTGTCTGTTTTAGTCACATGATACACACAGGAGTTAGTACTTGATCGTATAACCATTGTTTTGGATTACTTTTGATGGTCTAATCATTTTTTCCACGACTGTATATTTGCAGCTTTCCCATTTGATTTCTGTCTTTTTCAGCTTCAAATATTCTTCTTTTATAATATCATCTGCGAAAAAGTGGATCTTATCTTTAACAAGGTTTCCCATTTTCAAGCCAGACAGATGATACAGTAAATCAGTGCATTGTAGTGGTAGTCTGTATAGTGAGTATTTTGGCTTCAGAGATGCTGGCTCTTGCAATGGAGGAGAGTCAAAGGATGCCAGAAATGCTGCACCTCTAGGCCCAGCCTTTGGGCCTTCAGGACGACAACAGTGATGGGATTATAGGAACCACCCTGCCGCTCCGTGCAGAAACAGGCACCCAAAGGCTAAAAACAACAAGCTGGTCCCCCACTTCATTGCTCACAAACACACACACACACATGCAAATGAGTGTATGTTTGAATATGTTTACAAGGGGGATGGAAGGGTTGGATGAGCCAGTGACAAGGGTGGAGTGATGACATTTTTGTGGCATTTCATGTCTTTTCCTTAACATTTGTGACACTAGATTAGCATTGGAAAGCACGCTCATGAGTGTATTTGTGTGTATGTAGACGGAGGCTGGTTGAGACTGATCAGGAGAGGCCCTGGAGACAAACATACTAGTAATAAAGGCAGTTTCTCCATTTCCTCCTCCTCTGCTTACATGCCAACCCACAAGGCTGTGGGACATGCTGGGGGACACAGTACCAGCTCACAACAAACCCTGTCCCTGCCTCCCATCCAGCAGCAATCACTTAGGACTATTAATTACCGCTCTGAATTTCCTTCTCCTTACCCGTAGCCATCCGTGTCCCCCTCAGACAAACAGCCTCGGTGGGAGGATCTTGATTATTATAGCTTCTGAAAAGTCAGATTGTCTTTTATTGAAGTTGCCCACTGGCCATGCAGGTTTCTCTCCATGTCTCCCTCTCTCTCCCACTCTGTCTCAGTGTTGCTCTGTTTCTCATCCATGATTCAGACTAAATCTTGGAGGAAAACTGTAATACTGGCGCTGTAGCCGTGCCCGTGAGGTTGATAAGGGAGACTCCTATGTTGTTGTAGGTTTTAACTCACGCAGCTCACGTGAGGCTCAAGCATGCACAAAAAACATGCTTATCACTGTGAGACTTAACCTCTCTCTGCAGCTGAGACATATTTAGGCTGCTTTTTAGTGCGTCACCAGCAGGGAGCACTGTGGGTCTTTCATAGAACACAAAGTCCAGCTCATTTTAAAGTCCAGCTGTATCCGAAGCAGGATTCTGCCTTGCAAAAACAAACTTTATATCAGGGATAAGACAGTGACAGTTAAAAAGAGATGGGATCGTTTAGAGCTTATCAGAGTCTTAAAATCACTGTAACTGTCAAGATAATGAAACCAATATGTTCTGTTTTAAACATTGCGAAGACAAGCTGAGGGACAATATTAATGATACAAATGCATAAAACATTATCTTAATTTTTAGGTCTAATTCTATTGATAAGAATATATGTACCCATCACATGAATCTAGAACATGCAAATTAAACAGTCTGGTGTCTCTGTGGTTCTATACGAGGATATCCTATAGAAAATAGATTCACATGTGGTGTTAAGTAATTTTTCTGGTGAGTACTCTTTGGGAAACAACAATGGTTATTTTTTACTCCAAAGATTAAAATAAAACTCCATTTTCCCAAATGTATAAGAACTTTATGGGAATGAATTCGGGAAACCTCTGCCCAGGTCCTAATCCTCCCTCTGCTCATCTGTCTTCATGTCTTTAACCCATTAGTTTGATTCACTACCTCTGGAGCTGCAAAGTGAAAGCTCAGGCCAGCACTTGTCTCTCCTATGACTGTGTCCACTATATCCCTTTCTCACGGCACTTTATGGCCTGCTGAAGAGGAGTCGAAGGTGCATGTGTGTGTGAGTGAGAAAGAAGTAGGTAAGTGGGGGAGGTGGGTGTTAGAGATAGATATAGGGAGATTCTGAGGGTTATTTGTCCCTCTTCCCCTCTCTGAGAGCTTAGGAATCATGGTCTGCATGACAGGTCGCCAGCCCCCGTCGGGGGTGATCTATATGAGACCCTCTTTATTGGCAATTTCAACCCAGGGACAGATGAGACTGCAGCCAGCCAGCCGGACAGCCAGACTATGATGAAAGCGCCTAGGACTCACCTGTGACTCTCGCACTGAAGGCTAGAGAAATAATGCATCAGAGGTTATATGTGGAGCTATGTGTGCTGTTTGGTGTGTAGATGTATAAGCCATGAATGTGTGTGTGTGTATGTGTGTGTGTGTGTGTGTGTGCGTGCGTGTGTGTGTGTGTGCGGTAGAAATAATGTATGGCTGCTGTCATGCCCAGAGGTCTCTGTTTAGTATGGAGAGAATCACTGAGCTGTGTTGCAGGCAGATTTCAATTGAGATGGTTTGGATACTTTACATATTGTTGAAATGTAGGGTAAATAATTCAACTCAGAGCAACAGTCAAGAATCTGTCCGTGACTTATTGCTTTTGGCTTCCTCAGAGTAACATGGGTGTAGAACATACACTCTCCATAACAAAGCACATACTGCGCTGCATGTGAACCATATAAAACCAGTTCTGTGCTCTATGTGTCGAATATTGTTCAGCCTCTGTGCTAAAAAACATTAAAAAGCATTCTTAAACCTGGATATGACTCTGATTGTAATAAAAGATTGAAGCTACCATAAGTACTAAAACATCATTTTAAGATTCTGATTGAACTGAAAAATAACTCCATTCTCCCACAGACTTTTCTTAACATCCTGCACTGGGTAACACTGATATCACATTCAGCCCTCTCTCCCAAGTCTGCGAAACACATTTCCCATTTTTCAAAGTCTTGAATCGCACGAGGCAAATCACTGGGAACTAGCATGACAACATTCAAGCTCTGAGCAGACAATATATCCTGGGGCCATTCCTCCATCCAACGCGCTGCTGAATGAAAGACAGAAGCTTGCAAAGTGACGAACACCATGAAATAGCCCTGTAATGAACAATTGCTCTCATATGAGAAGGCCTGTTCAGTTAGGACCAGCCATTAGACCCGTCTCCTTCTGTTCACTCCTAATCGATTGGTACAGTCTGCAAAGCATTGATCAGTAGTTTGCTTTCATGTGTCAGAATGGCGAAGAGGTTCAGAAAATACAGATTTAAGGGTATCAAAAAGGTTGAGAGAGCAACATTCCCCATCTGTGGTTCTGAATAATGCCATGCTAAAAAGTGTAACAAAGCAATAGTGTGCATTATGCATGATAACAGAATAAGAAAGGTCGGAAATCTGAATTTATACACACACTTTTATTCTTTTTTTGAGCAGCATTAATAATTTTCATGTCTTTTGAAGATGCTGACATGCCTATTCAAGTTAAAGAACATTTGATGTGTAGAATATTTTGCTATTTTGACTAAATGTATTTGTTTACCGTTAAAGTAATACTAAATTATAAAGCTTCTTTTCTTGTAATCTTCTTGTAATTGTGACATACTGGTGACACATTACAATTTCTTTGCCCTACAGATATCTGTGTTTCTCTTGAACCGGATCTACAACAAGATGCAATCATGATTTCACTTCCACACTTTATGACAGACATGCAGGAGCACACGTTTATACAATTTGTTGCAAGAAAATATTCAGCTATATAACACAATGACTATACGTGCCTGACGCCATATAGTTGTGCAGCTCAGTCCATGTTAATCGTTGCATGCAAATACTGTATATATTCATGCCATATATATTGTGTGCCTCTGTGTGTTCAACCACTGTGCATTGAGTTATATTCTCTTCAGTGGCTGTCAGTGCTCCTCAGTGTTTGTCATTCTGTCTGTATGTGTTTGTCGTCCTGTCCTAGCCTCCATGTACACTCAGCCTCTAATTAACTTAATAAAGTGTAGCAATTTTGACATTTAGGGGCCTAATTTGCTCCACAGTAGCGGACTGGCTGACCGGCGTTGCAGATAACGCAGACTGACAGGATCAGAGAAAAGTCTGTTTATCTGGGGAATTAAAGGGTAAAAAGAGGCCTGGCTTGGCGATAGGTAACCTCCTGCATGGTGTGTGTGTGCATGTAGCTGAACTGAGAACTTTTGCTTGCATGAGTGTGGTCTGTTTTTATATCTGTGTGTGTGTGTGTGTGTGTGTGTGTGTGTGTGTGTGTGTGTGTGTGTGTGTGTGTGTGTGTGCCTGAGAGTCAGTGAGAGACAGGCTCAGTTATTACTTAAATAGCTTATGATAGGCTGATACACAGCCTCCGCTTGTTTGGACGTATCAGCTTTGTCCATCTAAAATGTTGAACTTGTGATCTTTGCCTCAGGTTTCCAGGCTTGCTGGTGGCGTTTCACATGCACTATGTTCTGTCTTTGTAAATCTCCTTCTTAATAAAGCTATCAGATTTACCAATAGACAGAGACAAACATGCACACAGCAGTGCTCTGTTTGTTAGATACAGCCAAAGACAATCTTACCATCTACCTGGAGGGACCTGCTAGAGCCGGCGCTCGTGGCCATACACATCCTCCATCAAAACATCACTGACAGAGAAGTCAAGTCACTCTCCCTCTCCCCTCCCACCGCCTCCGACCCGTAACCCATTTATCTTGAGATAACTTTGTCAGATTGTCAACCAAACTCTCCGGTGGGAGCCGAGCCCAAAGCCTATTACAGAAGAATCAGCCCAGGCCGCGGCTGGTCACTGCTAAACGGATACTCCCTCTGAGCTCCCCCTACCTTCACTACATTACTGGCACTGCTCTTCCCACATCCGCTGGAGTCGGCCAGTCAGGCAGCTGGTGATCGGGTTCCTGAATCCCTCACTGTACTGGTTCACTGATTACATAAACAGATGTTGGTTATCAGTTAACAAATGTAATGCTTGTAAAAATGTGAATGCATTTACTGTCAGTGACCTTTGGTGTCACTCACTGCTGTTCTTCCATCTTGCTTTTTTGGAATAAAATGTTACGTGCTTGTGCATACTGAATACACATAACACTTGTTGTATATTCATCTGCGGTGCTATCAGAGATGTGGGAGAGAGTGTGTGTGCTGTGTGGTTGTGTGTGCGCTCTCTTTAACCCCAATGCTTTGTGACATGTCGTCCAGGCCACTCTGTGCTATTCCCAGCCAGGAGACCTTGGGTTCATGAATAATTTGGCACCGTTAATCTTGAGCGGTCTTGATTTATTCTGGGATGCCTTTGAAGAGCCAACATGCTGAGGGCTTTACAGGGACGGCTACCGAACTAAGGAGACTAACAACAGCAATAAAGGGAAGTGAAAGACAGAGAGACAGTCAGAAAGGGATGAGGGGAATTTATTCTCCTTAGAAAGTTGGTGTCTTGTTTTCAGATAATTTCTTTGAATACAGTATGCTGAGACTTTTATGCCGAGAGGAGGTAGTTGATTTTTTTTTTTTGTATACTAGCTGGAAACAAACTGTTATTATATCACTTAGTTCATAAAAAGGTGAAGTTAGTACGACTCGATTGATTTGGCATTTCCACTCACAAACTTACCAGAGTTCATAAGTGGGCGTTGTGTCAATGATTTTACTGATTATTATAAACAAAAACCCAAAATGGCAAAGCTGAAAACTTGACAAATGTCTTTTATATGAAAACTGTAATTTCAAGTCAATCTGTGGTTAAGAAACAGCAAAAAGAGACGAAAAGGGACCTGGCCACCAGACTGAGAAGAGACAGGATTGTCCACCCATGTCATCTCCCCTATAACCTCTTGTGTGACACCCCAGTTTAACTGTGTAATGACCCGTCACTAACAACTTTCATTTGACTCTATCAGGGTCAATGTCAGCTACTGTACTGTGAACCTTTGGCTCTTTGTGAGAACACAGACAGGTACAGAGATTAAATTATTTTTAATAGAAACACTTTCAAGGAATATATGATCAAGATAATAAGATGATTTAAGACACAATATTACTGAATCTGGGACAAGTCCAATTTCTATTTGCCAGTTCTCAAAAACTTAGTTACACATATTGACGGATATTGTTGGAAACATCACAAAACTGAAGAAAAACAACCATTTAAAAAATAAAGCAACCCACACACAATTGACCTACATGTCTATTAGTGTTGGTCAGCTCGCCATAGTTTCTTACCGTGGATGTTTTGAGCTGTAAGGGTCTTGAGAGAGGTCCCAGGTGCACTCCTTGTTGTTTTTGGACTAAAATCCTGGAGGCCATGATGGGAGCTTGTTGTTTAGGCTTGGGGGCTGAACGGTGATCACTGAGATTTATTCTGAGTCGTAATTACTATACTAGTCACTCTCAGTAGGATCTAGTCATGTGCACTAAGAATACCAGGGGTAAAACATGGCAAACTATTTATTGTATGACTTATTTTGCGTGCATTGATAGTTTTCTATGTTTTTTGTTGAGTGTAGTTTAATTTTTGAACCGCTTTCTTTTCTTAGACAAGCTGTTGTGAATAAAAACTTGCAATGTCTTTTTTTTATTATTTATTTTAACCACACCTCTTCAAACTTTCAGGACATTCTTACATTAAAAAACATTCATATCCATTAATGATTTTCACAGTCTCATAAAGAATGATGCAGTGAGGGAGCAATAACATTTTTTTTCTTGAGAGGCCATTATGCTTGAATAGTTGTTATTTTGTTTTATTGTTCATTTGTGTATCTTGTATAAGTGTTGATTTTGTATGGTTGCCAGGTCTCCCTTGCAAATAAAAATAATTTGAAAAATGAAATAAAAGATGAAATATAAGCTGTTTAATGCTTAAGAAACACCACTGTGCTATTTCTGTGCTTTCAGTATGGAGCTACAACCTGGAGCACATTATCTTAGCTTAACATTAGCACTTTAAATAGAGTGAAAGGACTTGGTCCACATTTAAAAATATTCCTACCTCTAAATCCCTCTTAGTTACCCATACTTTTTACTTCCATATCAAGCACTCTTAAAAACTCAACATGATAGCCATTTAATTTAAGTATTAAGTAATGTTTCCCAAAATGTCAAAAGAGCATCTGGTAATAAAAGATCTTTACTGTATTAAAGTATCGCTGATTTTCACTGTCAGCTTTGGAGGCTTTGTGATCATCCCAGACATGACCTGACAAGCTTAGAGTAACACTGCTTAAAAAAACATAAACATATGCATTTAGTGTCTCTACTGCTTTTAATTTCCTATCTGCATTATCCACTTATACATACACGCATGGCTGAGATGTATATCTCCCCGGATATAAGTTCACTTCCTGGAAACAACTACAGTAACTAGAATATCTTGATTTTTTTTTGTCTCACATTTACACAGCGGATATGTAATTCAGTGCAGGATTGGCCTTATTACACTAGGTCTTTACATGCATTTATTTATGTGTGCAGGAAAATGAAAACAACTGCATATTTAATGAAAGTGCAGGTGTGCATTTTTGTTTTTTGTCCTGGCTGGGTAAAGATAACATTAACATGATTATAACGTCCTGTCTTTGCCTGGAATTTCATGCTCATATTCCTTTAAAATAGCCTCCTGTTTGCGGATTGGATTTGCCACCATGTTAATGTCAAGCTAATGATACCTTATTTGGAAGTGACTGTCTATGCATGTTGTGTGTATCAAATATTATCCAGTGTCATAGTTTATGCAATGAGGCAGAGAGTAACAGTAATAATGATAAGCTTGATGGTTTTTTTTAGGAGTATTATAGTCATAATAGAGCGGAAAAATCCAACATATTAGCTGGCACGACCTGTCTGAAGATAACCAGACTATGTGTGCAGTGGCCGTAACTAAGTGCACACAAATCATCTAAGAAAAAGATGAAATGGGGGTGCATTATATCAATTTCTTTTTTAGGGCTCTTTTGTTTTGAAGGCGAGCAGTAGCTGACTGAGACAGACAGGCTCATCATTACCCAGCAAGACGGAGCAAGAAGCCTCCACCTCACCTTCCCAGTCAAATGGCCCAGTCAAGACAGGGACACAGGCACCGTGGTGTGTGTTGGGGGGTGGGATGGAGGAGTTGTCGTCACAGCAGCAGAACGGGTAGCCTGCCTGTCATCTCTGTCTCATCCACATTCTCCAATCTCACTAACTACACTCCTCCACGGCTCAGGCCTCCTCTCTCTCACTGGCCGGGTTTCCTACCAGTGCTGACAACCCACATATAATTAAGGGCCATGAATGCAGCGCTACCTATAAGTGGAGCTGACAGTGAGAGGCCTACCTATAGCTCCTTTTCTTCCACTCCTCCTCCTCATTCTTTCCTTCTATCTCCCTTGCACCGGTTGAGCAGCAGCTCAGCGGAGCGGCGGGGAGGCTGAGGGATGGTCACGGACCCACTGGCCCTAATTGATGGTCTCTTATTCCAGAGAGGGTGGGTCTGGGTGGGCGTGAGGAGGCGTGGAGGTGGTTGTTCATGGATTGGGGGGTGGTTGGCTATGAAGACATCCCCCTTTTCCCATCACATCAACCCACCCCCCTCTTTCTGTATCTCCTGCTCTCTTGCCTTGGCCTCTTTCTCTTTAAGGTCTAGGACAGTTGGGTTATTTTCCTCACTTTCTCCCTGTAATAGAGAGAAATAACAGCGTGAATGTGAAGTAACTCAATTAGAAAGAGGCTAACTTTACAAAATGCTTCTATGGACTTCAGAGTAGCTCCACTGGAAATGAGAAAAATTGAAGGACTGACAACTAAGCTGAGGGAAAATAGAAAAAAGACGTGATAAGGAAAAAATGTCTGTGACAATGAAGGTGGAGGGTGATTACTGGCAAGCTCATACCCGCCTCTCCCAGTTCTGCACCCCGAGAGGTCACATTCACTATAGATACTGTATATGTGTCAATGCTGGATATCTCAGAAGAGATTTTCCTGTCGTGCTCGGTCTGAACACACCCCAGTGTTGTTACCACAGTTAGGGTGTGGGGGTATTTCAGTCTCGAGCTGTTGAGTGATTAGAGCAATTACACGTCAAATATCTGTCACAGCCAATCATGTCGGTCGCTTTGGTCTCTTTTGAGACAGGCGAGGGGGTGACCCAGACCTGCCTGCATCGGACCGACTGCAGCCTTTACTGCGTCTGTATGTGCGCCTCTATAGTCGGCAATATTAGGCTAAGTAGGCCTGCCAAGCTCTGACACACTCCAGGTCATTATCCCCGACTAATAATACCATGTTATAGAGGTGGGAGTGGTGTTGATATGGATGGTTATTGAGTGGATGAATGTCTGGCTGGAAGATTGGGGGCAATGTTGGCATGTATGGGGGTGCATAGACATTTGTTTCCATTTTGTTTCCATTAGTTTTTGGTTTTGTTAGTGCTTAGGTGAATTCCCAGAAGAAAACAACACGTTTGATGACTATGCTGAAGTAATACACATCATTCATTGTGCTATTCCTCAAATTACTAATGCTGTTACTTGCTTACTTTCTTTTAGCTGCCCCCCATGTTTTTACAGTCAGATATTGTCTCCTGATCACTGCATGTTTTATCATCGTCACACAGATGCACTCCAGGAGCCAAAATCAGCCTGGGCGTTTGGAAGAGAAACTCTTCACTTCTCAATGCATTTATATAATAAAGTTGTGTTTACACTGTATGCATTTGGTTCGAATCAAATGCAGTACAAATTAAAACATATCAACACACCTTTCCATGACATTAAGTGAAAAGACAACTTTTGATTTCCTGAGATAGTAGTCACAGCCTCACGGATTTGTAATAGTTAGTTTGGTACTTGTAGTGTTTGAGTTATATGATTTAATTACAAAATAAATGTAAGTGTATGGTCTGACACTTTTTCCCTTCTTATAATTGCATTATAATTGACTATAGCAGTGTTACACGTAACTTGTGCAGGAAATACTTCTTAATAGCATATTTCAACACAATGCAAGTCAAGGCTGTTGAGACATTTGAGTGCAACACTCTCTATATCTAGACAGGTTATATTAATTTGGCGATGTTGCCTAAATATTCAGCTTTGTTGTTGCATTAAATTCTTGTCTGAATCTGCATTTGTTAGAAAAGTAATAAAATGAAGCAACTTATGCAGTATTACATATATTTAAGTAATACAATAGTCATTACATTTTAATAGGTTTTTACTAGTCTGTAACAACTGCATTTCAAGTTTAACCTTCCCAGCATTAGTGATCGTAAAACATTTCAATAACAACCAATAAGAGCCAGAAGACAAACTCACCGCCCGCTGTTGTAAATAACCCATCATGCAAACATCAGTATTCTTTTATGTTCTGGACTAGTCACTTTCACTAAACACTATCTTGCTGTACCCTATCTGCACTTGTTCTAGCTCTCTTTCCTGTATGTTCCTATCGTGTCTTTTCGTTCTTTCCTCCTCACTGTATCCTTCTCTTTCCTCCTGTCTATTTGACCCCGCTAAATTCAGAGCTGTGACACGTTTCGAAGGCTTTTGGCAGCACAACACTGTTATGGAGGACTGACTGGCCCTGCAGATCCCCTGCTGTGAGAACCCTGGCTGCACAGCTTGGAGATCACTGCAGATGACCTACGTTGTGCTTGTGTGTTTATGCGTGCACCTCCGTGTTGTGTGGCTGTGTATCTCTCAGTCCTGCCTGACCTTCTCTGTTTCAAGTGTACAAACATGTTATTTCAGTGTTGGGTTTGAAAGTGTCTCCGAGGTCCATCTGATTCAACTTTAAGAGCTATTTATTTCCTCTTACATCTATTGGATACGTAATCACACGGGAGTCAGCGCACTAAACATGAAAAACATATGTAATTATGTCAAAAAGTCGACTGGTAGTAGAATCAATGCCCTTTAGTGCACACAACTTCATAGAGCTTTCTTATACATGAAGGAAGACAATACATACTGTAAAGAGGCACTATATGTGGTATTCTAAATTTGTACATAACCAGGTCAGAAAACTACATGGTTGTTTGACTTCTGCCCAGTTGTACATGCTTCATTTTTGAGGTTTGGCGTTCTCCAGTACCATTCACATACATTATATTTCTGCAAGCCAAGCGCATGTATGGTTTTGTGAGTATATTTGCATGTTGGGGGTTCCTGACCTCCACTTCTCCATTGGAAACACTCCTGCACAGATTACTTCAAAAGTCAACGTTTGCACAGCGGTGTGTTTAAGTGATTGTAAATTCATGGGTGTTAAATCGTACTATGAGCTTACTATACACTCACAATGCCGGTGTTGAGCTTTTTGATACATGTGCATGAATAATTTCAGGTTATATATATATCACACCCTGTGTTTTTGCAAATAAGGGTGATTATAAGTGATTATCCCTAAAAAGCCCTGTATGTAGCACATGTATGTCATATCTGTGTGATTACATATGTGCATAAACACAAGGATTACATGTCGGCTGTAGTAGGTCTTTGCAATTTTAAGTGTGCAGGCACGGTGCCATTTTGTTCAACTCTGAACTCTTGTTTTGAAGATTGTGTCAACAGTGAAAACTGAAGAGACAATGACAAAAGGTTGTTTGATGTATTTCGTTATTTAGTTATATTTATGGATGTTTGCTTTTAATTAATGCTTTAACTGTAGTAATTTGCTCTCCTGCAGATCCATGTCTGTTTGTTAAGTGGGCTAATCTTCCTTAGCCTTTTAGAGAAGCGACCACTAAGAATAGCAAACAGTGACAATCTGCCAGAAACTGTGACTGGCTGGGGCTGGGAATATATGCTCCAGGCGTTTTCCAGCCCTATCTCAAAACCTTACATCATCTATTATTCTCCTGCTCATATTGATATGTAATTTTTTCTTTTATCCATGTACAAATTCAAAATGACAGACGCAGAGGAGCAAAGAAGAACAAAAGAACTCAATTTATAATTTTCTTTCCATATGTCCTTTACCCCAAACAGACACATATTTCTGCAAGTGCATTTTTTTTATTTATTTATTTTTTTTATCTTTTCTATCTTTTTTATGTTTGTTTTTGAAGTTGAAGTCAGATATATTGTTTGTGATGTCTCCTTGCAGTCTGGCTGTCACCAGCCCCCAATGTCTACATTCTAGATATTATTTCTGGCTGTCCGTACTCCATCTTGGGGCACAATAGAGCCTCTTTCATTTTCTGTGTCATAATGCGATAGCACAAATTTCCCTGCGAGGCATCACACTATTGGAAAAGCGAATAACATATGTTGTGTCTCAAACTCACCCTTCTTCCCCTTATCCCACTGGTGCAGATGACCAGTGAGTCTGCCAGTGCCAAGGGCTGAGGACGAAGAGCGAAGGCAGGAGGAGGAGGAGAGTGTTCTGGAAACATGTCACATAGACTATCATTCATCTCCAGAGTGAAGAGCAAAATAATATGAATCTTTCCTATCAAAACCCAGAAGAGAAGCCATAATGCATTAAATTCAGAGAACCACCACCAACAAACATGGCTCTGTAATGCATTGCCTGTATATTTTATTGATATTGGGGGAGAATAGTCTTTGCGCTGCCTTGAGGAACCTTCACAAAGCAGATTATCTTTTCCTTGGCATGACTTGGTGCCGCTTTCCAGGAGGGTGTGCGTTTGTATCTGTGTGTTTTTTTTATATCATGTTTCACTAGATGGCTTGGCCATGCTAATCTTTCACTCAACACCAAGCTTTCAGGGCAGGCTGGCAGCTTTGCCCCCCCAAAAAAAACAAAAAATAAAAAAACAGAGAAGGATAAATAAGCCAGAAGAACTATAAACCTCAAGCAGCATATCCTCACTGCAGGCTCTCTCTAATGTGCCTGTGAAAAGTGTTTCCATATACATCTGTGGAATAGATAGGGACAGTTTTAAAAGCGAGGTGTCTTCAGATGGCTCCTCTATCCCTTGATTGCGAGATGAGGGTTGGTTATTAAAGTGAGATAAAGAGAAAGTGAAACGGCGAGCGAGCCAGTGAGCGAGAAAAGAGGGAGAGTACGTGAGTTGGTGAGAGTGGGTTCAGATGAGGCGAGAGAGATGATGAAAAGAGTAGCCACTTGGTCCTTTGAGACTCCTTTTCTTCCCTTGCTGCCAAATTAGCCCAATTAGTCAGAGTGGCCTCTGTTCAGGCTGCTGTCAAACCCTCGACACCATACAGCAGCGCCAGCGGTCATTCCCTCTCATTTAAGTCAAGCTTTTGACTCTCTCCTCTGCCTCCTCTCCTGAGCCACCTGCACATGTCTCTGCTGAATGATTACTGTACGGGTGTGTGAAAAAGAGAGGGGATTGTGTGTGTGTCTATGTGCATGTATATGTGTGTGCTTGTGTTTATGAAAAAGATCTTGAAAGGAAGACATTCCCTTTAAATCAATCCCCACCTCGCCAGCATGGTGCCTCCGTGTCCTTCTTATGGCTGCAGCTTCCAAAGCTGAAGTGTGAGAAATCTTTTGATTCCTCAGGTAAAATCTACCAAGTCTCTTTAAAACTCACTATTGCCGTAACTCTTTTATCTTTTAACATCTGAAGACCCAAACTTTTACACACTGCATTGAAAAGGTTTGAGAATAGAGGGTGCTCTGGATGAGCAAAGTCTAGGAAAAATGCCCTGAGCGTGGGTGTATGTGTGTGCTGATTTGGCAACACAATAACAAACCCTCACCAAAAAATAAACTTCTGCAATTTACTATAATTGTTTAGTCTGTCGTGTTGTGACATAAAAACCTCCTGGAAAGAATAATGGGCACCTTCACCCTACAGCATCTCCCATGACATCATTCTGTCACCACTAACACAAATGGACAAAGGCAAACTCGCTACAAAACAGCCACCAAGTTCCAAAGATGAAGGAATCACTTATAACTTGATAGCCACGGTCATCTTTCGTTTCAAACCCGTGGAACTGGAAGAAGAGCTGGTCTCTGTTAATCACCTGCCCACGGGCCGTAGGAGAACAGAGGCAGCAGGAGAGAGAAAGTGGTAGAGGGATGGAAGCGGATACAGAGACACAGAGCGAGGCAGAGCTAATTGGACCGACCTCGATGCAAGAACAAACATACCTTAAGCCACATGAATGGTGGCGGCGAGACGTAAGAGTCACAGAGTGAGCCAAAGCGCACGCATTCATCTCTTTAATTTACCTCACCACTGTTGTATTTTACCCTGGGCCTTGTCACAGCAAAGCCAAACACAGTTCTGACCGTCTGAGATGAGGATGACGTCTGTTTACCTGAATGTGTGTATCTAATAATTTGTCAAGGCTCAGAGGCCTTCTCATGTATGACAAATACACACAGTGCCACTTAGATGCTCCTACCCAGGGAAGCAGAACTCGCCTAAGGATAATACGCTCTGCTTTGTCTGCAGCACAGTACAGAGCTGAATGAGTTAGGGCTACGAAGAGCTCAAACCAGATAGCAGGCACCCTTTTATATCTACAGTATATACCATTATTAATTCAGGATTATAAATGACACGTTTTTTCTTTAGACATACAAAATGTAGTGGACCACACATAATGAATTATTTCCTATAAATAGCTTACCTGCAAATCTAAATTTTTTCAGGAGCACATGCACATGCACATCCAGTCATCTATCTATCTAACCCCCGCTCGTAGTTTCATCTTTCTAATTTTTTCCATCAAATCCGCTGACATAACTGTCAAAATCTTGTCTAAACAAGGTATCACTGTTGAGGGCTAATGATGATCCTCCTGGATTTCTGTCAAATCTTATTTGCAAAAGTCAAAAGGGCTGATGGGAATGGAGACAAGTTTATACATAATTTTTTTTCTTTGGATATGTAAGTATAATGACATTTTATGTGTCAGTATCAGCTGTGCTCAAATCATATTAAAAGTGTTTGGATGTGTTGTCTTGTTCAGAGGCCGTAACGTAATCTGATGAGAAAGGAATAAGGAGAGTAGTAGAAATGTAAGAAATAATAAGAGGAAAGTCCTTCTAATATTCCTTATAAGGCCAATAAAAATATTTCACATGCAAATACCATGTCATATCACATAGTGTGACCCCAAAACCCCTTTTCATTTAACGCTGCAATAAAGTGACCTAATTGTTTGAGTGAGGTCTTCATTCCCTGCCTCCTCCCCCTAGTTCTTTCCTCCTTTTGAACCCCATCTCTTTTCTTATTCTATTACTTCTCCTCTTTTCCCCTCCTTCTTCTATAATTACCCCTCTACTCTATTCCCAACCACATCTATTCTCCCACATCCTTTCCTTCTCCCTCTAACTTCCTATCTCTCATGTATTCATATACCACAACAAGCACAGACACAAGCTGAATTGTCTCGTTTTACCTGCTGCTTTCTGTAGTCATGTGTTTTTCAGTGTTATAAGGTTACTTCTGAAATTTAGTAGGTCACACGTGACTCCACTAATGATTCCTCAGTAATGTGACTTGTTAAATCTGATCACTTTTTAATTGCTTTTCTTACATTAAAAAAGACAAAACAAAACTGGGCAAAAAAAAGCTGAAAAGACCTACTTCAACAGATCTGAAATTAAAATTACCCCCATCAAAATACTTCATGTTTTACATATTAGATTTTCACCAAAAAGAGCATGGGTCAGTGTGAATTTCTATACCAGCATGTTAATTAGTAGGCCAAAACATTAAGTTATTTTAGTATAATTTAGTATGTAAGCTAAATGTAGATTAAGAATTCATTTAGAAGTTCCCACCAGACATAGCTGAAGGTGTGTAAGGGTTAACTGCTATGGACAGTTATATTACTGTTATTTCCCAACACTGTTCACAATGCTACATAAAATGGTAAAGTAAAATACAACTGACGCTTCAAAGATTTTGCATGCTTCTAAACCCAGCTCCCACTGTCACCTTTTTGTTCAGATTTCCAATACTTAACAACACATTTCCAATATGCCGCTTTGGCCTGAGGACAGTGAAACATGTTCTTTGCACTTCACACAATGTCAGCTGCCAATTGCAGTAGAGCAAACAAAAATAACAACAATGGCAATATTTGACCAACAATCAAAAGTTGCAAACCACAAAGGAAACAGTTCTGACACCAGTGTCTTTCATTATCAAACACTGGAATATTCATGCTCCCCATATCACTGCTCTACTCCCATTTTGCTTTGCTGGAGGGGATCAAGCAGACACCTCTTAGGCCCTGCTGGCCACCTCTTAACCCCAGCTCTGGCGTATGTCAGGCTGCTTTAGAACCCGCCGGGCGCTTCCAAAAGCCCACCGACTAATTAGGCCCTCCGCATGAGTCTGATAAGAAGAGCTCACCAGCGATGGAGAATCGACACAGTCCTACTGAGCGGCCAAATGAGCCGGGCATGGAGACGGATGAACAGACAGATGGCTGCTGGCTGACTGGTGGGAAGAGGCCATGCAGGGCTGTGGAGGAGACCCAGGGGCCACCGGGGCTGGGTAAAAGGGGTCGAGGCATCTGAGGTCTAGTGCCATCCAAATAGGAAGAACTGGGAGATATTGAGATGCAAATAAGAAGGAAGTTATGGAATGATGGATGGAGACATAGATGGAGCAACATGACATCAACTTGGGATGTTTCACAGGGTGGAGGGAGTAAATGTAAAATATGTGGAAACCAATGGTTGAAAGATTGTCTCATTAACCCCTTGTTTACCCTTCACATAATGTTGTTTACTAGTTTTACCTGAGGCATCTTAGAGTACAGAGACCTCTGACTTTGGATAAATGTTATTCCATATTACAGCTTAAAACGGGTAATTACAATCATTCACTGGAGAATTGCACTGTCACGATCTAATAATGAATGCTGTTTGTTTTGAAAGGTGACCGAAAACAAAACTGTATTATAATTTTCTCTCAAAAAATGCACAGTTTTTAAGCTTAGAAACATTCTGATATGTTGCACAATCCACACACATTTAGGTCAAATGCGAGACACAGTGCTCACAAAAGTCTCTTTCTTTTAATGCCCTGGAAAGGTATTTTTATTCTGACTCTTAATAAAAGCATTTTCATTAGGAGATAAGTGTGGTTTGAGTTAAATATTAATAAATAAATGGTGAATGTTTTCTTTTTCATCACATCTCTGGATTTAGTTAATTATTGCTGTCATTTCTGAGAGACACAGTTGTTATTATAGCCTCATCCTATTCCCTTAAAATGCCAAAAGCTCCCTGAGCAGTTAAAATACTGTAAAGTTGATATACACCATAGACACCATAATTAGTGGATGGAGGAACAGTGACATCACCCATTGGTTCCTGCACTCCTGTTTGGAAGCCAGTACTTTGTGATTTCACAATTGCCACATTCGATTTTTAGAATCCGAGACCAAGAAGACCAGAACCCTTCTACTGTGTCCCATGGGACCTAAACCCAGAAAAATGAGCACCGATCAATGGAGAGAGACAGGTTTTTTCACACCATTTACACTATAGATCATTCTATAAGCCAAGAAGTCACAGTTTGTGGCAAAGAAAATTAAGAAACATCAAAATTTATGTTGACTACATAGAAATTCGGTCTCTGCATTTTACCCATCCTCATACACACACAGTACCTAGCATTAGCAATCAGCATTAGCACAATAGTGCCACGGTCAAGGGCAGCGACAGGAGAATTAACCTGTATGTACATGTTTTCGATGGTGGGGAAAACTACATGGCCCAGAGGAAACCTGTGCAGCGCAGAGAAAACCTTTTAGTTGTGGGGTGGAAGTACTTACCACTACATCTTTACGCCACCCCATGCTGTATGATTCATGTCACCAAAGCCTAAACACTCTGACAATTTATAAACAACTCTTTAAAATGGAATGAATTTACTCTCTGCTGTATTTTCTTATCTTTATATTTTTATTTGTTCATATTTTAAGTCATCATTATTATTCTTTCCTTTTTTGTGACTGTGTTTGCATTATGTTAATTTAATTGTTTGGATGATTTTTTTCTTTTTGACATCTTGATGTTTGTTCAAAATTTCAATGTTTTGTATGCATATATATTTTCAATAAAGTTTAAAAAAAGTGTCTAAAGCATACAGTAAAAAAAAAAAAAAAAAAGATTCATGTCACCACTAACAACATGTCAACGGCTTTGGCATATTTTGCCTTAATTTTCAAGAGCAAGGTGTAAAAATTTTAAAAAGAGGTAAAAATCACAACAGTCTGGTCATGCTGAAGCTGCTGACACATCTTCAGAGAGACTTCAGTACAGAGACATCACCTCTGTGACTTTCAGGTGTGTAGTTTTTCTATTGACGTATGCTCACAGTATGATACTATGATTTTACTGACTTTTAAAATTCTCTTTTAAATTGACACACATCTATATATATATATATATATATATATATATGATGGTTATAATCTCAGCAGGGTCAAAAAAATGTTTGTCTCTTGCCTTTGACTGTAATCCAGTTTCTTTCCTAAATAAGGTCCCATGGGGCACAACTGTAGGGGGCTGTTCTCTGCGAAAAAAGGGTGGCGCAAGATGGGTCAGAGGAGCTGAACTGGTAAAATGCTAAATGTCATTAAGCTCTGTGTAATGTTATTTGCAGTCTTGTTAGTGGAATTAACCACAACTACAGTGGGGCTGTCTGGAAATAAATACATTTAATATAATAAAAGCCATTTATACACTTAGTGCCATATTTACAGAAGTGGATATTCACTTCTGTTTTTAATAAAAATAAAAATGTACACCAGATCATTTTCAGAAAAGTTTACGTCTACACAAACCTGCATGAATGCACTTGTAGAGTGCTGTCATTAGGTTAGGATGAGGATAAACAAAGGTCACACAAATGATGACACTGATGCATTTTTGTTGCTTATTGTAATGTTTGGGACCCTATTACTCTGTTTCCCCCTGAACACAAGCAAGCTAAACAAAAGTCTTCAAAATCTTCACTTAGGCAGGACTTTTCAGAAATAATCAGTGTCAGTGATCTAAACTGGAGTTTTCATGAAAGAAAGGCAAAAACGCATGAAAAACTATCAGTTTTTCCAGATAACAGCTACATGTATACATGGTAAAACTGAAACTCAAAAAAATCCGACTTAGTACGGACATGATACAGATATCAAAACTTCTATTTGACCTGAGATCTAATTTGAAGTTGGGCCACCAGATCACTTTGTACTTAGATCACAAGTACTTTCTAGTTGTAATTCCATCTCTTAGAAGAGTGGTGTAACAAGACTGATATATTCGTGCAATGACTTTATTTTTCCACCACACCTCTTGATACTTATCTAGAAATGTTAATTAAAATAATGTTAGTGTTAATTCAGACATTCATTTTATACATGTTGCTGTTTGTAGGAATGTACGGTTCCAGTATTTTATTCCCACGTTGAGGCTCAGATGTTGCCGACGTAGCCACGAACACCTGACCTGGACTAGGAGTGTCTGCCTCTATCCTCATGTGAATTTGTGTCTCTGTATGCATATTGTGTGTCACTCACCTATGCATTTGTGCACTTTTGCTCAAGAGGACAGTTTTTATTTTGCCTCAGCAGATTCGCTTCAAGCTATGAAGCTCACAGTGACAGAACGCTTTAAACCAGGTTCTCACCGTAGAGGTCTTTGTCTGTCACACAGCCTGCAGACAGAAGCAGAAAAGGCATTACCCAAGGCATCAGTCTATGGATGTGAGTGTGGGTGTGTGTGACAGCTCACGTCCACCCTGGTGACATGCTAGCAGCTAGCCCCTCGGTCGTGCTTTGACATACCTTCAGCAGGGGGAAAAGCACAGAGGTGTTTATGTGGATGCATATGAGTGCTGATGTGTTATTTAATGTGTCAGAAGGGCGATGTTCAGCACTTTCAAGGTGCTGGGAAGCCTAAAGAGCTTGGTGTTAGCTCAGGACTCTAAGCAGACAAGCCTTCCTGGTGACATGTCCTTGGTTGCAAGGTCCTTGAGGACTGCAGAGGAAAGTAGGAGGTTTATACACAAACTTTACTCTTTCATTGAATGATAGAAACAAATCAAACTGGTTACCATTCATCATAATCACCAGAAAAGGTGACAATAAACAATACTTACTAAACATTAGATAAACACACTTTATAATTTCACTTTATGGATAAGTTTATTTCCTTTTAAGGACACAATTCTGGCAGCTCTCTTATATTTACTGTGGTGCTTTCGGTGTTTGACTGTTAAGTGTGTGTGTGTGTGTGTGATGCACTTAAACCTCCCCATTAGAAGCTCTCAGTGTTACACCCACCCAGACAACCTGCAGTTCACATTTTCAGAAATAGAATAGGTTAAGTCTCTCTCAAATTTGACTCACAGAGCAGATGTACGTGCCCTTTGTTGGACGCTTTTACTCTGGGTGGGCCCAGAGGGAATCAACTGTTTCTCTTTTTCTCTCCATCTCCTTTTTCGTTCTATCTCTCGTTCTGAGGTGAGTGACTGAAGATCTGTATCGGCTTGTGAATGATCAGAGTTCAGCGGCTCAGCAGGCTGTCTGAATATACTTACAACAGAAAAAAGATGCTCTGGGGAAATTATTTCAGGTACTGTATTTTGATATATCTGTTGTACTGTTAAAATAATACACAGTGTTTCTTTTTGAATCATTAAATATGACCCTGCATGCTTATAAACACAAACACTTTTACAATAATGTCTAAATGTGGAAAACTATTGGTATCTTGTATATTTTGTGTCTCTTACGCACCTCAGCTCGATGTGTATGTGCACTTGTCATGTAGGTGTGCTGTGTGTGGTCTGTTTGTGTGTGCACTCCATTCCACCTGTCCTATGGGACGTGCTGGTCCGGGCAGTCTAAATTGGAGCTGCTGAAAGGCCCTTGGCACAGATGTCACCAGGCCCGAGTCTTTTCCAGGCTTATCAGATCATGTTCCACTTTAGGGACGCTTGTTTTTTGTCTCCCTACCTTTCCACTCTTTCCTATCGAACAGGCTTTACCTGTATCAGCACCAAAGCAGATGCCAGGTATCCATCTCTCATTCATTTTAAGTCAGGCCAGCATTCATTCACTGCCTAGCCTGCCGTCGTCTCTTGCAATTTGTGTCTCTCAGAGGTGGTTTGATTTCACAGGATTTCACCCTGATGCCAGGTATTCTTTATACTGAAGCTGAGTGATGTCTCTGGTTCCAGCTAATCACTAAAATCTGTATATAAAGGGTCTTTGTGACCGCATAAATGAACAAGTTGACTCTAAAATAAAAAAAAAGGACAAAGCTGAGCTCAAATGAAGATATGAAAACATGTACAATGCTTAGATTAAGTTACTTAATATTCAGAAGTGATAGCAATAATGAAGATAAAGCACACTTCATTTTCTGAACTGTTCTCTGACTTCCTGTGTGTTGTTATAAGTTCGACCTGTGGCATGCTACAGCACAAAAACATCAATCTAGACCTAGTCCATTTCTGACAATTGTAAGTGCTGCACATTTCATATAAATAAATACACAGCCCAGTAAGTGCCCATAAAGATGTAAAAATGCAAAAACATTGCACATTAAGTACACAGTTGTTTGGAATCTTACCCTTGCCGCATATGAAAAATGAGACCATGCATGAATTTACAATTCAGATGGGTTTCCTTAGGGATGCCCATTTAAGATGCATTGGTATAATATATTTGTTGTCTTTACCGCTCACCACCACCATTGAACATCATTAGGTAATGCGCATTCACTGGTGGAAGGAGAACTCATGTTTATCATCATTTACTTGGCAAAGAGTCGTTAGCCGGGGCCTTGGGTCGACTTGGTTTTGAACCGGGTGTAGCGTATTACCACCACCACTGTGTTCCACCCTGCTTTGGGTCTCCTATGATCATCTATCATATCAGTTTTACATACTAAAGACCAAGAGAGAAGAACACCATTAGCAACATGCTCAGAGAGGGGTGTATGTGTATGTGTATGTGTGTGTATTTGGAGGGCGGACAAACATGTGTATGCATGTTGTGTCTGGCACACTCGCAGCCATTCACGTCTTTATCTGCTCAATAACTGTGAATACTTGAAAATCATTTATATGTCTGTTACACTGCAGACAGATAAGTAAACAGAGACAGTCTGGGCAGCCATGTTGGTTCAGGGAACATGAGGTCTGTGCTGGATGGATCCCTCCTGCCTGCTGTGAGGGATTATGAGAGTCATTTTCCAGGGTCTTGAGAAGAGGTCTATACAGAACTCAACAATCCCAGTTTTAACTCCATTATACATCTCCCTGTGGGGAGCAAAAGAAAAACCATCCATCATGTTTTGGATGAAAGACAGAAATGCGAAATGGACAAAATCTTACACTATTACAGAGTCTACACTTTTATTCTCTATTGCCTATTGAATAGTTCTTAGAGATCAATGCTTTTTAATATTTACTCATGATATCTGTTTTTTCCCTTAACGACATGCATTATAGTCTTTGGAGTGATACAATCCAGTATTATCTGTTCTTGCAAGTACATATGAAACGACAGATAAGAGTAAATACCCCTGAATACCTAATCATTTTTGGTAGATATAGAAGTTGTTCATGCATATGTTATGGTTTTGATTAAAATGACCAACTTACATGAAAAATAAACAAAAAAGTCTAAACACTACCTTGGAGGCAGTCGTGACAAAAAATGGTCATGTGTAACCATTTTGTTTTTCCACAGGGGCAGAATGGAAATATTTTCTCTCAGAATAATGGGGACATGCATTTGACATGGCACTGCATGCTCAATTTAAAAACAGTTTCCTGTTCTACACTACTTTTTACACCACTTGTGTTGATAATTGAATTAGACATTTAAAACTATTACGATACTGCAATTAGAGATTATTTAATTCCCTTTTATCAGAGGGCTCTTTAATTTACACAGCCCACTGTCATTATGATCCAAACACAGAGAGAATGCCATTAGTGCAGCCTGCATCTCTTAATCCATAACAATTTTTGTACCCTCTAATTGCACTAAATTGCTTTTTTTTATCCCTCTTTTATGTTATATTTTCCTCATTATTTTATTGTAATAATGAATGTGTCACTTCAGCTCATTTGAAAACCAACTAAATATGATTACATGAAGCATAAAAAAACAAAAAAAAAGCTCCTTTTTAACTTGATATCCATAAAATAATGCTCAGAAACTGTCACCCTTTCACTTTCTCTGTACCTTAACTCCATGCCAGGGATTCTACACCTCTGTCTCTTTGCACAGACTTTCTTTTTATTTTGTTTCTCTTCTTCTTATCATCTCCCTCTCCCCCTCTAACTCGTCGCTGGCCCGCCACAGAGCTTCTCCCACAGTGGGTAATGTGAATGGACTCAGTCTCCCGGGTGTCACGGCCCCCTCTCTAGCCTCGCAGGCAAATCTGCGGCAGCCGCTCAGATGGGAACAGCACACATGGAGTCTACAGCAGTCTGTAGGGGCAAAGAACAGAACGATGTGAAAGGACGATGATGGGTTTCGTCTTGGACTTGGAGGATTGTATCGCCTACTGCACGCCGAGCACAGTGGAGCAGGGAGCAGGCTGCCTGGCCAAGGCAGAGCGTTCTTGACAGTGCTTTGTTTTGAATCCACAAGGACTTGACATATGCCTCAAATCGTTTGCTCTCACCACGCTGCAGATCCATGCTCCGCCGTGATTGGAGACAGGGCCCTGCTGTCTACTGCCGAGGTTGTGTGTGCCATAAAGATGCACACTCAATTTATGTGTGTGTTGCTGTGTTTGGAGCGGATGCGTGTGTTTTGTGTGTGTGTGATGGGGAGCACAAACAGCAACATCCGACAGTACTGTTGCCTGCTTCACTGCCTATCTGTCTTTGTTCAGTTTCCCTTCATGGGGCAGACTCCGCTCTCCAAAGTAAAACATAGTCAACATTGAGTTGACAAATAAAAATGTCCAAATCAATAACCTCTGACCTTTGTCAGCCTAACTCTTCCCCTTTAGAGCATTTGGAGTCTTTTCAAATCAATTTCACCTTGAGTTCGGGGATGTAAAGCAGGCAGTTTACCCCCAAGTTGATTCACCGAACATACTCAAGATAACTTCTAAGCTAATTTATTTTCTTCAGCCAGCATGACCTGTTGAGACCTCTGTGTACCTAATCTTATCCACGTTGTAAAAACTAAAACACCACGTGACCCAGGTTAATTTATCAGGTGTAAAAAATATTCCTAAATCTCCGCTCTTATTATCAAGACTGTTGTTTTTCTCTCCAGTCAAAACTGTAAAAATATATCAGCCCACTTACATTGCCTGTTTTTTGTGCATATGCATGTGAGCAAAGAACACATACTGTACACCTCTGTGTGTGAGACTGTTTCCGCCCAAGTGTGTTTGTATATTGCATCAAAAACCAGGAGACTTTGGTTTCAGCCAATATAAAATAGGTCAGTTCTTTGAGCTTCTGATCACTAGAGCATGGTCACAGCATTTCATGCTACATTAGCCTGGTTTTAAGACCCAATCTGCCTCTATTAATGTTTTATGCTTAATTTCATGGAGGTGAGGACTGGCTGATGTTGCTTGGGCACCAAACTATTACCTGGTAGCAGAGTGAGTGGCATGGGTGAGTGGGCTTAGCACAGGCTTGAAAACTGAATACACAGCATGATTCAGCAGAGATGGATTGTTGTGAGCATCTTCCTAATATGCAGTACATACAGTTGATCATGCTATTTTATACTATTTAATATAGAGTGCATTAACTGAACTCAGGGGGGAAATCAATTGCAAATACTTCTTGTTTTAGTTCCAAAAATCTGAGGTATGACGCTGGCAAGGTTGGGTTTATCCATATTTTGTTTTGTTTTTTTGGTTTGCATGTTTTTGTTCCATCAATGAGCATCATCCTCACCTCATTACATCCAAAACCATGTTGGATGAAGAGTAAAATGTATGTTAATAAATCCCAAATAATATTAAAAGGAAGGAGTATTAAAAGGAAGAACCATGCAGAAATATTCTCCCATGGTTCAGAAAGTAAGGTGAATAAAACACATTTAACCTGCATGCCATGAAGTTTAAGTTGCTGCTGTCACAGCACACTGAAGTGGTGAGGTGCAGTGCTGCATAATAAATGATTTGCATTGCCCTGGAGCAAAGTGCTAATCAAGGCTGTCCCCTAACTCCAATCTAATTGTCCACATCCAGCTGATCAGGCATAGGAGGCCTTTTTACCAAGCACTTACTGCGATCATTGATTTGAGAAATGATTCAGTGGACTGTACTAACTCAGATATGATTGGGTGGGCATTTAATAGCATTTGGGGGATGGTCTTGTCGATGTCTGCTGCAGCGCTAATTGTAGCTAATTTACTGTGAAGCTTATCCCAAGCTGCAGTTGTTGGGGGTGCAGCCATAATGGTTTTTATGCTCTCTGTTTATTGATGGAAGAGAAAGAAACAGTAGTGCAAAAGGGGGGATCCAGATATTGTGACTGCATGCATTAATGTTTCTAATTTTGAAAATTAAAAATGCAACAAGTCTTTGGTTGCCATTTCTTGGAGGATGAAATCATGCAAAGTGTAAATATCCATAACAAACCCCATAAAGGATTTTCTGTATTATTATTTAGAGTGATATAGATGAAGCAGCAGTTATGTGATTCATTTTATAATACGTTACCTGTTAAATGAGACATATAATGGAAAAGTAACACCACACTTGCTATCCATGAAATACACAGTCCTATGTTTTCTCAAGTAAAAAGCCTAACGCATGCAAACCTTACACAAACATCCTGCGAATGGCCTTCTTGTTGGATACTTATTAATCTTCCCTGCCCATGCCATCAGCTTTAAGTCTGTCTAATGACTCGTAACGAAGGCAGTGCTCTGTTCTTAATGTGGGCCTACTGGGATCACCCCATACTCTACCACCAGGCTGTCCACTCATCAGTTCCAAAGGACAACCTTTCCTTCCCCTTTCAAAACATGTTGTACAGCTCCCTTTTGTTTTGACAATTAAGGATATAATTCTTTTTCTGTCTTGATTTCTGTTCTTGCCACATTCCTGTTCTGTAAACATGGAAATGGAGGTAGAACAGCCAATGGGAAGCGCTCAGTGTGTCAGCATCTGATGTCTGCTAGAATTAAACCATCATTTGTCATCTGTGCTAACTGACTGATGCAGTCAATCATATCCTAAGTTAGTCTCAAACACCTTTTTCTTCTCACTTCCATCCATCCAAAAAAAAAAAAAGTCTTATTATTGCTTCAGTCGCTCTCCAGGCGAACTCGTCACCTCTATGTTACCTCTGGGTTTGCCCCCACTCCAGGCCCTAGCTCTTTTCCAGGCCGCATTATTCCATTTAAACTTCAATCCTATTTACGGCCTATCCTTTCCCCTCGCCCGCCTGGGGCTATCAAACTATTCATCCAGCGGACTTCGTGTCACCCGGCCCTGTCATAAAAGCCCCTGTTGGGATGTGAGCTGGAGACTTGTGTGTTTGCATGTGTGGTGCAGACGAAAGGTAGAGATGTATGAGTGGTCATGTTTTTAAGCGTGTGTCAGAAACAAAGGGTTTGTGTGTTTATTTGTGGTACAATAAACGAATGAAGTGTGTGTGTAGCAGCGATTATTTCCTTTGTGATGTTTATTAGGCCACTCATGATTTAAATGATATGTGAAGCTATGGATTTCTCCACTAACTTTGCATCTGATTCCTACTCATTCAGGTGTGAAAACCAAAATCTGCTTGATGAAGATTTGATGCTTCCTTGATATGCTTCTTATCTTACTTAAGAGCAGGTGGCCTTTGTGTTCTAATTCCCTGACAAAAACAATGCTGGTGTTACATTTAGGGAATTCTAGGATGCTTGCATGGCACTATTTGGATACATGTATTTTACTGTCTGTGTTGTCAAACACAACAGACATTCTTTAAAAAAAAAAAAATAAATAAATCCATCATGCATACATAGTAGAGTTTGAGAGTAACTTTGCTGTCAAGCATCTTTCAGTAGTTTATCAAGTGAAAGGCAGACATAAAGCGACAAATATGTTTGAAAGTGGCACTGTGGAATGATTTGATGCAGAGACAAATGGTGCAGTTAGACAGAGATGTGAAGTCCAAAGCCGATTGTGGGGGTGAGAGAAAGTGTGAGAGTACAGAGAACAAGGACAGATACAGTACACTGACAGAAAGAAAGTGACTAAGAGAAAGCAACAGAACACACAGTACAGGAGAGTTTCAACATGAGCTGTCAAAACGTGGCGTAACTTCCCCTTTGACTTCCTCCCTCATCCCAATTTGTGCCATGGTGGAAACTCCTGGATCAGCAGAAAGGGAAAGAGCTCAGCTGGAGAAAAGGCAGGATAAAAGATATGCCCATCACCGTCCTCCTCTCCCTTGTTTTTGTTGTTGCTTGTTGTTGTTTTCTCTTTGTCTTTTACATGGTGTCTCTCACCAATTAGTCTGGAGGATGCACTCTAATGGGGCGCTGCAGCGATGTTTCAGGCGAGGCTCTTTGGTGTGCAGGAGTCAAGGGGTGCGGGTGATAAGACAGGCAAGATGAGGGATAATGTGAGATAGATTGACAACCACAAGAAGGCATTAGGCAAATGGCATCATTAAAAAGTGCAGTTACCTGGGCCAGGCTTCATGTGGCGTCAGATGAGAGAGGAAGTGGGAGAAGGGGAAAGGGGGAAAGACATCGAGGCTTTGCGCCCCCAGCTTTGCTGCTCTGGTAATTTTGATCTTCTCGCTCTTCTTCTTCTTCTTGTTTTAATATCCTCCATCACTTGACTTTCAGGCGTGCTCATAAGAAGTAGACCAAAGGAAAGGTGCTGTGTTCTCTCTTTGATGCCAGGATGTGTGTCTGTGTGTGCATATGTGTGTGCTGCTATAGAACGCAGAGATTCTAATGAAAACAAATGAAGAATTCAAACAAACAACTAAAGCTATTTCAGAAACATATGAGGTTTTATTGGTTGATTTATCAAATGCTAATATTAAATGACACCACCAATGTGTAGGACTTTGTAGTGCTGATAAACAGATAATGAAACAACTAGGATTTTAGTCTGGTAAAGGTCCATACTGTCCTCCAAGTACGACTGTGTAGATAATTCATTTAGCAGACAGGAGCAGTTTACCTGCTTGACTAGTTTCGGCTACTTCCTGTAGCCTTCATCAGAAGCGTCACGTGACCTGTAGCCGAAAGTAGTCAAGCCTGTAAAAACTGCTCCTGTCTGCTAAATGAATTATCTACACAGACTAGGATTTTACTTTGAGCTCAACATTGTTTGAATTTGTCAGTTTAATTTCTACATTTAGAGACTGCTGTTAGATTCCAAAAGGCGATGAAGTTTTGCCCACAGCTTCTAACAGTACAATCAAAGCCAACTACAGTGTGTACCCTAAGTCCATGCCACTGTACTATATGTATGTGCAAGCTGGTTTTTGGTCATGTAATGTGTGTGTTCTAGCGACGTATGACCGTCCTCTGTTGGTGCTCTTTGTAAATGGCAGCACAGGCAGCCAAGGAGAAAAGGGAATGTGAAATCATTTGACTGCAGAGATTCCTGCTGGGATGCCTCTGGCAGCTGGTCTCTCTCACACACACATACACACACCCTCACTGTATTTTATGTTCAGACCACTGTGTTATTGAAATATTATCTCTATAACCCAGTTTACTTCGCACAATATACAGTATACTGTAGTAGCAGCTGGTGTAGAAACTCCATATCTTGCATAATGAGGCCTGCTGCAGCATGAGTGACTACCCTAATGCTCAGTGCATTGTAACTGAAAAACCATTTTACATGAGTAAATGTTGTTGTCAGATGATTTGTTCTGCTTTCAGCACAGTTAAGGATTCTTTAGCTACATAGTAAAAATATATATGTAAGAGGTGTCAGATGGAGGGAACTTTACAAACTTACAAGTCTGTATGAGTCATGAGTGAGGAAAGTTGTTCATTGTACAAATATACAAATAACATGAAACTAATTAGTGATCCTGTGTGTGTTTGTGAGGGTGTATGTGCATCCTTGTCACTTCCAGAGGTGTATGCCTGCAGATGAAACTATTTTCTCATTCCAAACACAAATTGGATTCCAGCGCTGAGCATAGTCCAGGAAAGGAGAAATGCCCCCCTCCTGATTGTCACAAACCCACTACTTGCTTGTTCTTGGGTGCAATAGACCAATGAATGAATAATGAAATAAATAAAATCAATGCCTCACACATGTTTCAAATCCATAAACCTATCTAATCGGCACGGCAGAGAAATGGAAAGCAGTTGAGGCCTCACTTTCTCAGCGTTCCACCATTATGTAAATTGAAGCCAATCAAAGTGCCGCCACGGAGAAGCTTTGTAATAGAGCGTTGATTAGCTAGGCGGCTTTGAATCAGCCATAAAAAGAGTCATATAAATGGGTAAATTCAGCCTGGCATAATTTAGCCCAGTGAACTTAATTTGACTCTGAAGTCACACTGTGTTATACATATGAACATTACGGTAACTGTCAATGTTCAGCTAAAATTTATCTTCCATCTTTGATGTTATTAATGGATCTGATGCTAATTCACTTAATTCAGACTTTCACATTAATCTACGTCTGTATAACAAAAAATGGGCCCCTGACAATTTTAGGGAGAATTTTTAGGGAATCTCATAAATATCTGACTAAAAGGTGTACGAAGGTAATAGTTTCACTTTCACTAGTTTCCATCCTGTATACAAGAACGTTTGCTGAACAAAGCACATGAAACAGCGTCAGACTGAGAATATGAAGGTTAACTCTTTATTGGGCAAGTGACTATTTTTGGTAATTTCCACAAACATTAAACATGGGGCTAACCCCATGCCTCAGTGAGATCAAGAAGCATGTTGGTATTTTTAGCACTATACAGTGATTCACAGAGATTTTATAGAGATTTTGTATCTGTAAATAGTGAATATGAGTGATTTTTGCCGGTTTACAGTTGTTTTATTGCATATGTTTAGTTTTTAGCAAGTGGTGCTTGGATGTTTTATGGCAAGAGGAGGTAGATGACAATGTCCAATAACACACTAAGGTTGAAATTTTTAATTTCAGAGTATTTCAATGAGTGCCCTATAAAGGGTTAATAGATGTGTCAGTTACTAAACAAGTCCAAATAAATAAACTGTATAGAACTACATTACCCTTGAATTGTTGAAATGCTGTAAATTTCTGTTAAAATGCATAAAAAACATGTTTTACTGATGAAAAGAAAAAACAAAACACAGATATATATTAATGGAAATGGATGCTAGGTTTTACTTCCACTACTTCTGCTTCTTGCCTACTAACTCTATTAACACGCTCCCTTCTTTCTGCCCTTGTTTGTTTTTATCGTCCCTTCTCGAGTCAAAGATAGGTCTGGCCTGTTTGTGTGTCCTTGTGTGTCCCTCTGTCTCTGCCAAAGACATGTCCATGATTAGAAATAGGTGAGTGAGCACTTCCTCTAGTTGTGTCCCCTCTGACTTGCTGTTGTCCTATTTAGTGTTGTTAGCCAACGATATAACTCTGGCGTTTCCCCTTGGTGACAGTAAACTGCTGTTTCTGCCGACCTTGTTGCACACTGAGGCAGGTTGCAGTTTATAGTTTGGTCTTCTGTGGATGTACCTGGTGTATGTGTGTGTGTAGAGGAGGCACTGAGGTTATCATATGTTTATGCATTTAAATATACAATGCCACAACACAGTAAAGAGCTACATTTGCCATGCATTGCTGTCTACATTATTACTAAGCATCGTTTCATGTTACGAAAAACAAAACAAAAAAACACATGACCAAAAATTAACATGATCTAACAGGGAACAGCCCTGCCCTCTACCGAGTCAATTTTCTTTGCCCTAAATTATACTAACACAAATAGACCATAAATTATGATACTTGTTGCTAGTGGTTGCGTTAACTGACAGTAACTGACTGTTACCATGGTAATAAAAGACTTAAAGTCTTTGCAGTTGATTATATCAGACTGTAAGGAGAACTTTCAGAAGTGTTTATTATTATTATTATTATTTTGTACCATGACTAAAGGTGTCACACAAACAAGTTGCATGTGAAAGACATCATGGGATCACAACAATCGTAGTGAACTTGTTAATTTTTAGCAACAAACACAAGATAAACAGTGAAGGACAATGGTTTGGGGCAACATCGCCAAACAACTAGGAACAGGAAATTATGGAGCTCATATAGTATTAACGTGAGTGCGCTGTGTGTGTCCTCCCACCCAGATGCTACATGTGGACCCAAAGGAACTAACAACATCAGAGCAAATAGACTAAATCTACACTGACTGAGGCTCCAGGTGATGTTGGATTCTATTTCTTTCTATTGCCGTTGTGTCAAATAGCCTTGGACCTTGTACTGAACAAGTGTTACACCTGTTCCTATTCCTAAAAATTACATATGGTGTGAATAGTTTTGATGAGAAGTATTTGTGGGTAAGTATAGAAGGAAAGAAGCAAATTTCTGGTGCCTTTTAAAAAGAGCTTTCAGTCCATCATGGTGAAAATGTGGCACTGCCGCTACACACTGAAAAACGAATCGATTGAAAAATTCTGTCTTTTAGAGGGCTTCCAGTCTATGGAATAAGTTACCTTCATACATCAAACACACTAAAAGCTAAAATCATCAAAAAAAAAAAAAAAAAAAAAAACACAAAACACTCAAACAGGAACTACTTCAGGAAATACAGTAATGCAAATGATTGTTTTGACTCACAATCCATGTTGCTGTAAAGGTAAAAGTTAAAATGTTTTAAGGTTTATGTGTGAAGATGAAATTTCCAGCTTGCTGTGATAACAATGAATTGTAAGTTTGTTTTATTTATGTATATATTTTGTAGAATGTATTTGTATTTTAATGGACCCCAGGAAGAATAGTAACCACTATGGTGGAAGCTAATGGGGATCCGTACAAACAATAAGCAATAAACTGATGGCGCTTCAGAATAAACACAATTAGCAAATCATGATTGTAGTGACAGGCAATTAGATTGATGGACAGACTAACACACAGGAGTGATCCCCTGAGTTCCTTTGGTGAAAATAATAATAAGTAAGAAGTAGGAAAAAATGTACATGTATTGCTGTACTACTTGGCTGAAATTTGTGCTAGAGTCTGTTTTTGTGCTGGTGCTCAATCATTTGCTGACATGGTTCTTTGCTAAACTAACATGTCTGTAGTTTATATCTATGGTAACAGCCATAATAAAATAATAAACAATTTCCATGTTGAGAATTCAGTTCTGAAAATATTTTCTATACTGACTTATACATTGCCTTTTGTACCAGGAGGAATAGTGTGCAAGAGTAGCATCCTTTAGAAAAGCAACATCTAAAAATGGCCAACTTCAAGGAAAACACACATACACATATTAGCATGCACTTGTCTTCTATATATTTAACCTTTCACTGACTAAAATGTCACCATAAGTTCACCCTATTTATTGGTCTTAAACAATATTGTGCAACAGGTTTATATTATTTTCTCACAGTCTTTAACAGATTATCATCCTATTTCTCTTGCACAGTCCTGAGTGTATAACATGATTCCTTAGCTGAGGCTGACTGGTAGGTAGGGCAGTGACAGTGCATATCTATTTCAGTGAGTCCTTGCCTCTTTTCACCTGGCATCTGGAGAGCTTTGTCTCATTGCCTATATAAAGCCACTTTGTATGGATTGTGCATATCTGCAGGCGGCACACCTTGCTGTACACATATCATTTGGTCTACAGGCAACAGGCCCAGAAGCGAGCAGGAGTCGCACACTGCTACACACACACACACACACACACACACCCACACATATGTACACACACATACAGATACATATTTGCCTCCTGAGGTCCCGTCTCCTCTCTTTCATCTTTTATTCAAAAGTGCTGAGCAGGAATGAAACAATTGGACAATCCAGTCAGAGTGACGAGAGGGGAGGGGAGCGCGGTGTTGTTGCTGAAGACACATTTGCGTACTCATCTTTTTTTCTCTCTCCTCTTCGCCTGCTGCTGGCAGGGGGGCTCTCTAATCATGTTTTTAGTAGTGTTTACTAATGTTTCATTCATTAAGCGTCAGCAGCCACAGGAGAGACATCATCCATCCGCCAAAGTGGAGGTTATTATCGCCTTAAATCATCTCACAGTGTACCTGTTTGGGTGGCTGTCACAGGCCGAGGGAGGCCAGACCCCCTGAGCCCCTGAAGGAGGGAGGGAAGGAGGGAGGCTGTCATCCTCATCCCACCTCTTTCTTTCTTTCTTTCTTTCTTTCTTTCTTTCTTTCTTTCTTTCTTTCTTTCTTTGTCACATTAATTCACTCCTTAGTCTCATTAAAAGACAAATAAACAGTGCACGAGTTAAAACTGTGTTGAGCCACTAAAACTCTATGTATTACCCATTTAAAGACTTTCTTCCCGTTGAATGTTTCTTGTCTAAGCTGACGACTGTCCTTGCAGCGACCACTATGCTTTGTCTCAGAATCTGCCCTCTAGCAATCACACATATTCACACACACACACCCTTCCCCTCTTTCTCACCATCTCTATTTTGTTCTCTCATCCTCCCTCTCTTTCTTTCATTCTCTCTATTCATCTCTGCCTCCCTCTCCCTGTTTCTCTCCCTGCAATCCTTCACTTTTTGCTGCTCAGCACAGCAATTATCGCCCAACCTCGCTTTGCGGTGACCTCTGAGATGATTAAGTGAGATTACCTGTACAGTACTTGTGGCGAGAAGCATGCTGTGAGACAGTTTGTATGTCTGTGTGTGTGTTTGTGTGTGTGTGTGTGCATGTGTGTGTGTGTGTGTGTGTGTGTGTGTGCGTGTAGGATACAGTAGCTACAGTCGTCTTTAGCCACAGGGCAGGTGAGCCCCTACAGTGTCTGTATGGCTCGCTGGCTGCTTAGAGTATGTAACAGTGATTTGTAGCCTGGCATACAAATGCAATGCTTATCATCTGAGGCCTAAATGAATAAATTAGTGTGAAAGAGACAATAAAAAGTGCCAAAGAATAGAACAGAGTAAGCTGTTGTGTTCACACTGTTTTAGACACACATTTAAAGGTAGTCGGAATTCAGTTATGTTTTCACCAATTTCCAGTAAGGACACAAATTATGTACCAGGTGAACCAAGAAGTGTATGTGTATA
>JAPQRP010000015.1:27307760-27341931 GCA_037367295.1 Apogon hyalosoma | reverse complement strand
TATATATGTATGTAGGACATTTCCATCCAGAGATGACTTCTTTTTTTTTTTTGCTAAGGTCTTGTATGATGGGAGATTTTCACCACTGTCTAAGTCTTCTCAGTCAAATCCCGAACACTCTCAGTGGGGTTCAGGTTTGGACTCTGGTGGCCAGTCCATGAGGAGAAATGTCTCATGCTTCCTAAGCCATTCTTTCACAATTCGATCCTGATGAAGTCATCTTGGTATATTTCTATGTCATCAGGGAAGAATAAATGCACTTACAATCTGAGTTACTTCAGTTGCTCTAGGTTCAGCAACATTATGTGTCCATAAAATGAGATCAGCTGAACCTGAATATCTGAAACGACCAAGCCTAATACAACATTGCCCCCAGAGGCTTGTACTGTAGGCACTAGACATGATTATGTAATCACCTCATCCTCCTCTCTTCTCACCCTGATGTGCCAGTCAACAGGGTCAATCTGGACTCATTAAATCACATAACTTTTTTCTATTGCTCCATAGTCCAATCCTCATGCTTCCTCTTAAACTGACAGCTGAAACAATGACCTGCATTGCTTAATATGTGAACATAACGGAAGCTTCTAACCCACATGATGTGTTAAATCCAGGTGATGACATTTTTGACCAGGCAATGTAGTTATAACAGCCTGTGGCTGATTATTATTTATTCAATAATTATATGGCTGATTATATTTTGCAGACACTATAATCGTCTTCAGATTTACTTAAGAATTAACTAAGCGACAAGGAATTAAGGTGATGCTTAAAATGGACCATGCACAATCAGTTTGGGATTTCTTAGTACATTATAAACAAGTGCATATTTCTGAATTGTACAGAATCTAAACACATTTTCATAAATGAAACATACCATTTTTTTTAGAGGAGCTCAGAATGCTCCTTTGGTAAATTATTTACTTTAAAATGATCTAAAATACCAGTGTAGGTGTTCATGATGACAGATAATTGATGAACTTCTTGCTCTACTGTTTCTAAGTGGGTAATGGATTCATTCTCACAATATGGCATAAACCAGACTGGAAAATATATCTCATAACTTTAAGATATTTTATTTTGTAATGAAAAGTACAGGCACAATTAACAAAAAAAAAAAAAGTCATTGCAGTGCTATGTATGATACATAAATTGCTATTTACATGCTTAAGCTCTATTTGTTCATCATAAAAATTAAACCTGCTTTTTAACATTACAAAAAGAAACTTTTAATACATCTCTATAATAAAACATCCTTATCGCTATGTTTAGCTAAAGTTCTTGTATTTTACAATGTTAAGAGATTCCTAAACCATACTATTTTTGCACATATAATGCTCAACAGCTTTTACTTCTTCAGAAGCTTCTTTTAGATATTGAAATGTGACTAATTCCCTTGAGGAATGAAAAATCCATGCATGTCCTTGTGGAGCCCACCCTTCACGTATGCTCGAGCAACTTCTTTAAATGTTTTGCCATCAAGGAGGAGGATAAAACAAGACTGGCCTGGGTTGGAGTTGAGAACAGACACAATGACCACACCTGCAAATAGCAAGGAGGAAGCACAACATTTGTTTTGACTTTAAAATGCATCACACCGTCACAGGAATCTTTTTACATTTTACACAAGCACATAATAGTTAATGCGCTAGCTTGTAAAAAAACAAAAACTGATTTCTCATGCCAGGTTTCCATGGTACATGTGTACTACTCAGTTTTCTCACCATCATCCTCTGATTCTCCATTTGGTCTGGGTACAAACACAGGTTCTGAAGGCCAGCAGTTGTCTTCACTCCAGTAGACCATTTGCTTGGTTTCTGTGTCAAACTTCCCAATCTAAAAGTGGAAATAGGAAAATTGCTCTTGAATAAAACAAATTCAATTTGGCCAACACAACAAACGTACCCACTTGCCAACAAAATACTTAGAAAATTTTCATTCAGATATAGTAGAGGATAGTATAGTGATAATAAAGAGGTCAAACAAAGGTAAAACAATAAGAAGGCTATGTTTATATGGGCTGGTTTATTATTCTCTACAGTGGAAATAGTGCTCAGCAACAAACTTTTTCTACCAAAACACCAAAAATGGTTATTTACCCAGAGTTCGGTTGGTGCAAAATAATTTGGTTGCAACACAGAAATGCAGACACAGTTCAGCTATTACTGAACCGACATTAACACAAAGATGACCATTTATGATATATTATCATCAAATATTAAGCCTTATTCAAAAGCAGTGCATGTGTATCTGTATCAAATGCTTATGACAAGTTTTCCAAAGTTGTAATACCATTTATGTAAAAACAAGAGGTGTCATTAACAGTACATAGAATAGACTGTAATCAAACAAACTAATGTGAGCTCATGCTTCAACAGCAATTCTAGTATTTTTCTTGGCAAGATAACTTGAATTTGGAGAGACAGGGTAAAAAAGGTGTTTATCTTGGAGGAGATCACAGGAAGACTACAGCTGAAAACAGACTTGTTTGTCAAAAGATTGACATTATTAATATAGGCAATACCAGAACTCTAGTCACTTCCCTTCTGTTTTCTTTCTTTTTTTTTTTTTTTTGTTAAATCTTCTTATGTCTACAGTACTTGAAGAGAAGGTGAGGAATGGACTATGAGAACTATGTTATGCAAGTATAAGTTATTAACTGTTACTCATAAAGACATAGTCCATAAAAAATGAATTTGCGATAATGTGGTGAAGCAAATGAAACTGTACGTTATATATCTCCTCTGTGTTTGTTGGATTCGTGTTTATGTGTGTATGTCAAAAAAAAAAATCAGTTGAAAAACAAAAAACAGTACATAGAATAGACTGTGCTGAAACAAACTAATGCGAGCTCATGTTTCAATAGCAATTGTGGCATTTTTTTCTAGGTAAGATAACTTGAACATCAGCCTATAATTGTCGAGGTTGGATGTTCTATTACCTTTGTGTTAAGTGATTATATCAGTCTCCATTACTTAACACCTTTATGCTTAACAATTTATCTTCTCAGTGTCTATATTGCTGTTACCATTCTTTTACTTTGCACAGGCTACAAGAAAAAAAAAAAAGACTTATCTTTCAGACAAGTACTGCTCCCATTCAGTACTTTGTCCCAACTGCATATTGTATCTTTGGAAAGGGTTATAAAGTATAAGATAAACTTGTGTGGGGGGGGGAAATCAGCTGGCCTGTGCTTAAATTTCGTAGGACAGAGCAGAATATGTCAGTCAGTAAAACATCAACCAGATCTGTTCATTTACCTGTGCATTCAAATTTTAGTTTTAACCTCACGCTATCCTGAAATCACCTTTTAACAATAAGTTACTCACTGTCATAACCTTGTATGCATTTTGTTTATCTTGCTCCTCAGTCAGTTGGGTTTTCCACAATATTGTGAGGACAATGTGTCAGGTGGGACAATAAGTATGTAATTGTCTAAACCAGGATGTTTCCTTTCCTTTTTCCAGCCTGGACCATGACATTGGAGCATGAAATGAGCAAAGCTGTTTTTACATATCACTGAGGGAGGGATCTGAATGCACCTCAGGGTTTCCCAACATGGCCACTTCTTCCCATTGTTTCTTTTACCAGTTCACTCCCTATGGAGAGGATGCGTGTGCATGTATAACAGACAGAAAAATTAAGTTCTTTAATCCGTAAATGGGGCAAGTGGTAAGTTAGACTTCGACTGCTTCCTACAGTCTGTTACGCCCTATGGCAATTCTCAGTTCTACAATTTGCTTTAAACCTCTATAATAAAAAACAAGGCTGTCAGGAACAATCTGTTTCCCAATAGCCTTGCATTTAGAATCTCTTTTGTTGAAGAGTGCGCAGGTTTCAGTTCCCTCTTGGCAAATAACACTTAAACTATAAGATATCACAAGGGCAGATGTTTTACAGAAGTTAAAAATAACAGTTAATGTTACCTCTTTTGCCAGTGCAGATTCCTCCACGCAGTTCCCAAAGACAAAACGGCATCGCTTACCATTGAAGTCATAATTAATTCTGGGTAGTTCAAAACCTGTTGAACAGAAATTGATATAGAATATACAGTTGTGGAAAAAATTATTTGACCATCAAAAGTCATTAAAAATAATGGTTATGCAATCAAGTACTAACTCCTGTGTGTATCATGTGACTAAAACAGACAGAAAAGAAAACATGGAATGCCTAAAAGCACCGTTTTTGTCAGTACCATGCCATAGCTATTGATGTAAGAACTTAGTTATGAAGAAAACATGGAAAATGGCTAGATATCAGCTCTGAAATTAAACTCTTATGAGCTATTTTTGTTGTTATCATTATATTTGTCTAATGTACCTTTAGTTGTTCCAGGCATTAAAATGAACAAGAAATTGAAGAAAACAAGGGTGGTCTAATATTTTTTTCTGTGACTGTATAGTCAATAAAAGTATAATTATAGAATATATTAAATGCCCATTAAATTTAAACAGTTGTACCTTCCCAAAGCACCTCTGCTTGGCACATTAGTTTGCCATCTTTCTCCTTTACAGCACTGGCTGTTGTGTATTTGAGTTTCACCAAGTCATCTCCAACTGCAAAGCCCTGCACATCCAATCACAGTAAAACAACTATTAAAGGAACAACATTTCTACATTTATTGATGAATCAATTGATCTTTGTTCTATTCACCTTGTCAGATCTGACAGGAAGTACAAATCTTCTGTAGTTTGGTTTAGAGTAACTACTATCTTGGAATCCAGGATTTTCCTTCAACTTGCTCAGGTAGAACATCTCATATAGGCTGTTATCTTTGTAGGCAATGACGTCAAAGATAACGTGACCATCATCCTCGAAGGCATTCACGTGATGATAGACGATCATTGCACCAGTGTAGTATTTTGTCTCAACTTCTTTTCCTGTCCTTCTGTCGATCAAGTGGATCAGAGTCTTGTGAAACAATAAATAGACACAAAAGCAGAAGTGTCATTACAGTTCAGACTCGCATTGATGAATCACACTGGCAAAGTCATCAATTACATGTTTCCTGAATAATAACAACAGTGAATTTGACATAAAACGTGTGAGAAAAAGAAAAGGCAAGAACAACCATCTCTGTGATCCCTTACATTTTCATCAGGGCAGAACTTCAGGCAGCTTGCCCAGTTGACTCCCCTCATGTAAGCAGTGGCCATCTTCAGGATGTCCAGTTTTAAAGGCTGTTCAATGAAGATGAAGTAGTTCTCTGTCATGCCGAAGCTGTGGTAGTAGCTGGGTGTCAGCAAGGACCGGCAGGGGACTGTGCAGACCACTTCCACATTCTTCAGTGCTATGGCATCTTTACCTTTGTCTGAAGGTCGACAATGAGGTAAAAAAAAAAAAAAAAGACACAATTACAAAGATGGTCAAAGACAAAATGATACAAAATTAAAAATAAAAGCAAAAACAGGCCAAATTGGCACTGCAAAATGCATCCATGTACAACTAGTACTACTGAATATCCATGGTGTGACTTGCTATTAACAACTGTGTCACTAAAAATGTATGAATACTGGGGTAATCCATGTACAAAATGAAGTTTGAAGTTTGTTTTTTTTCCTCAAATGGACAATGCATATTAATAAACACAATATGTTCCAATACGCAAGAGCATAGCCTAATTTATATGCTAATTTCCATCTTTAGTCCCTACATAAAAACACAATTCACCTAGAACAGTACAAACCAGTGTACTCGTTCAACAGACAAGTAAAACACATTTCACATTTATGCTACATTGTGCAAAGCATACATACACAATTTCAGAGTGACAGATGACTTTATATAAGATTGTAGAGGCAGGTTTAATTGTCCAATAACCATGATTTTAGATGTTTAGTGAATGAGCTGAGGATGGGCAGGTCGTGGATAACGGTTGATAATGTGTTCCAAGTTTGAGAGGCACGGTATGAGAAACAACCTGTCCAAAAGCACTACTTGAACACTTATTCCATTAATGAAGTGCTAACAAGTGTATAATTGTATGTATTTCCAAATACGAACCTGTAGCACAAATATTCCTCATACACTTCAAAGTCCTACCCAACACCATAACACTGGACACCAAAAAAAACATCTGATAGTGGAGGAAACATCTGGTGACTACGTCAGGCATGCTGACTCCAGATATGACATCAGAACTTCTGCACACTTATCACAATTTTAAGTCACTTTGATCAAAACTGAGCAAAGAATAAACCTACACCGCAAAAATCAAAATCTTACCAAGTGTATTTTTCTCATTTCTAGTCAAAATATATCATTACACTTCACATAAAACATAATCACGTAAAGAGCAACTTTTCAGTGAGATATAAGAACTTATTTTTACATAATAGATCTTGAAAATCTTTTTTCAAGAAATCTTACCAAGATAGCTAGATAATTTTCACTTGTGCCATTGGCAGATTTTGTTGCTTTGTTCAAGATTTTTGCTGCTTAATTGAAAAAAAAAAAGACTTTTGATGGTCTAATATTTTTTTCCGAGACACACACACACACACACACACACACACACACACAGTTGGGTAGAAAACACTGAGAACAAAGTGGAGGTTTACATGTTCACAGATTTACAATATACACAGTACATACCTTTATCTGAAACAGCAGGGACTTTGAACAGCATATATTTTGTCTTGCCCTTTTCTGCTATGGAAGTCCCCATGTTGTAAGCGTTGCCATCTTTGTCATAATGTGGATGAGATGATGCCAGATTTGCTGGCAGGTACTTCAAATAATCCACCTGTTTGACACATTTCAGCACGCATTTAGCTCTGAGTGAAACACTTCATTTGGGTATGTTTAAGCAGCTGAAGACCAGTATTACCTTGTCCTGGGTTTCCAGGGTCACAGGATCAATCTTGCGAATGTAGTTGGTTTCAGACGTGGCGAAATAATCATTTCCATACTTGATGAAATTACTGGCACCGTTGTCGGTGAAGTCAGGCACTGTGTGATTGAGGAAGGTAATTGCCCTGAAAGATGTGAGGAGATTAGTTAATGGTCTGTATTTACCAAGGGGCTTACTCGACCAAATACTTCAAAATCATAGTGTGTGTCAACAGTGGGGTGTTTTCAAAATTTACTGCTTCCACTCAAATAAAACAGACAAAACTAAAGATGTACTGACTCTAAATGTGACAGATGTAACCAGGAAATCTGGAAATCACATATTTTACCGTTGCACCAAATTGAGCAATTTCTGGCAACCAATATTTAATTCCTTTTCAGAGACCTTTAAAATCCCAATAGAATGTCACAGTCACTGCAATATTTGGAGTGACTCCACAGAACACACGCCTCAACAAGAATTTTAAGAACATCATTGCCTTCACAACTTTAATAGCTCATTGGCTCATTCTACTTAAATGGAAAAACAGAAATCCACCAACATTCAGCCTCTGGATTAAAGACCTTATGAACTACCTAACATTGCAATTGACATGGCAATGCAGCCAAATTCTATGCAATGTGGCAGCCTGTCATATATTAAAAAGATGGACACAAACAATTTCTCATTATAACTAAGGATATATACACATACACACACACACACACATATATATATATATATATATATATTCTTTATTTTATTTTTATTTTTTTAATTAATTGATTGTATTTTATGTATTAATTTTGGATGTGTGTATTTATATATTTTTGTTGGAGTAAGAGGTGCATCAGGGTTGAGAGTGGGAGTACATAACCATGCTATATTTTATATACATTCAATTGTACAGTTATGATTGTTACAATATAAAAATTCAATTAAAAAAAAAACTTTGGAGGAAAAAAATAAAACAGACAAACAAGAGAACAGACAAAAGCAATAAATATTCATTTTGCTCAGACAGAATCAGAATACCTAGATAAAACACCATCACTGATCATTATATAGAGTTCTTCATACTTTATCACTGACTAAATGTCTACACTTTCTACAATTACTGTTATGGTACTGACACTTTTTAGATTTATTTTGAAAGTATATGCAGTGTGGGCTATGGCTTTCTTGTGTTGCTGTGTTTTATTGCATGCTTTCTTTGCTGCTGCTTTATTGATTTGTATATTGTCAGTTGTCCTTGTTAATGATTGACAGAAATTCAGTCAGAGATCTTGTGTTATGCACTAGTATATATCTGTGAGGCTTCACCCCATTGCATCTTTACAATAACTTGTGAACTGGCTTACTTGACAATGAAGTTCTTGCTTGGGTCTGGATAGGCCATCGTGCCCATTTCGGACACAACTATTCTGTTTGCAGCCATGTTAGCCTTGTAGGTGTCACCTCTGAGAAACCTGCTTCTATGGATTACTTCACCTGTACAAAAAAAAAAAAAAAAAAGAGAGGAAACTGAACCATCTGCGCTTCATGCTCACCACTTTGGCACAGATCATCCTAATCTACAGGTGGTAAAATCTGAAGCAAACAAGGATTTCGGGATGTGTGTTAGGCGACATGTAGAGACACTAACCATCTTTGAAGGTGAAGCTGTTCATGAGGGACATCCCATCAAACCAGTGACCATAGCTGGTGTCCCCGACGGAGAAAATGCCCGGACCATTACGCAGCAGTGTGCCCTGGAGCCAGCTGGGGATACTGCCTGTACGCACACGCACAAAGAAAAGGGGATTTGTTCGGAGTTGCAACTTGAGTCAGATCATCTATTTGTCACTAATTAATGAAAAAAAAGCGGAAAAATGACTTACCTTTCACCTCTGCCTTGCAGGGCTCCGGGCTCTCCGTCGCGTTTTTGGAAAAATCCGTGCTCATGTTTGCGGAAAAGCGCAGCAAAGAACGCACAAAGGTGTGTGGATGTAACGTAGCCGGACTTCTCCACTCCTTTTAAAGCCTGACTTGGCAGGGGGTGGTTGTCAAAGGGCGTATTATCTTATCTGTGGACAGGGTCCTTCGTATTTACATGACATCTTTCAGAGAAATGTGCTCCTCAGAAAAATCCACTTTACTTCTGAATGGCCTTTTAATTGTTGCGTGGCTGTTTGTGTATTTTATCTTTTTAGGTGAGCAATGTCCTAATATTACTTGATGGTGTTTTATTGGTGTTGTAGTCCTTTACATGCTTCATTATCATGAACATCTCTGCTTTAACTAAAGATTTGTTTTCCTTTGAGACACATTAAGCAAAATAGTGCACATTGACCTCTGTCTTATTGCATCTGATGGCATCTCATTGCTTTCCAAGAAAACACATCTGTTTCTTTGAGCTCAAATCCACATTACATCAGCAATTGAGTGTGGTATAATAGTGTTGTCTTGTGCCAACCAAGGCTTCCTCAGGTTGCCACACTGTTAAGATTATCTATACCATGAATTGACTTCTTTATCTATGCTACTCTGCTTTAGAGATATTTCAGTCCAACTGACTCCAGAGTCCATCAAAACTTTTTTTCACATTTACATTGTGTGGCAAGGTGGGAGGGGGATAAAACATCTTCTCAGGGTAATGTGGGAGGACGGTACTCTATATGGAATCCACATAAATGCATGATGGTAAATGCGTAAATGGATTTAACAAAAGATCCACAGAAACTATGAAATATCATTATGCTCCTGTATCAACACAAATGTTCTTAATGCACAACAGGAACAAAATCTGTGTGAAGCTCTTAAAGGAAAAGTATTAAAATCTAAATATGACTGTAAATATTCCAAGAGTAAATGTTAATAATTGCCCCTAAGGTGACGTGGAGTAGAAAAATAAATCTCTTTAAATTACTTTTGGTCAGTTATTTGCTCATTTCAGTGCATTGTGGAGCTTGTGGACACAGTGGCAATTTGTTTCAACAAGTACAGTTTTAGAAATACAAAAGTTAGATTCACCCCAATGTCAACTAAATGAGTCACACCAGAATACCCCAAAACACTGATCAAAACACGTTTGACTTCTGACTTATTTCATCCATACTCCACTAAACACTTCATATTTTAGACCAAGCACCATTAAAACTGGCCATATTTTGTCTGCTCTGATTATCTCACACTGCCATGTCACTCACTGCTGAACTGAAGTGTTCTTCCTCACTGATAATGACTCTGAACTTTGGTCATAATGTGGGGTGGCAACCTAATGAATTTACCTTCATTGAACCAAATCGCTCTGAATTATTCACACTACCATTTACAGAACCTATATCTCAATATGGGAATGGTTTAAGAGATATAATATATGATAAATGTTATGTACATGAGGTTATATGAGATTGTCTTAGAAGGGGAAATGAATTATAGATAGAAAAGGTGTGTGACAAAGTTTGGCTCTCATACTTTCAATTTAACATTATTTGGTAATTGTTTAGACATGGCTCTGGCATTTTCAGTAGTTCACAGAACTATCAGTAGTTTACAGAACTATAGGTAGTTTACAGAACTATCCTAGGTTTGTGTTTTGCATAAATGAACATTTTTACATCAAATAACACACCTGTAAGTACGATTAAGTTTCGTGATTGTTTATTGGTCAAGTTCTACATTTAATTAGGTAAACTAGTCTGTCTTTGTCACTCCTAATGCTTCTTTTACTTACCATGCCATGTGTTGCAGAGACAAAGGGAAGCAGAACAATCTACTTCCTGTCTTCAAACACTGGCCCACCTCATTAGGGCACTGCTCTTATAATAAGATGGGGGAGGTCTAAAGTCTAACGTAATGTAAAATGTGTATTGTGTGTATTATCCGGATTTCTTTGAATAATTTGTAAACAATGTATGTGATGACTTCAGCTGGTGTGAGTGATTCAGGCTTCATAACTAAAAGATATGTGGGTTGCATAAGTTTATTGCCTACCTTTTGTTGGCGGATGTACCTTTTCAAATGGTTTGGCTCACCTGGAAGAGCCTATTTCTACAGATTTTTGGTCTAACTAAATGCAATTGATTTGAATCCATAGCTTGGGTTTAGAGTTAAGACTTGTTCACACGTGAGCCACAGTATCTCTGTCAGGAGTCATTTGAGTTCGTCTCCAACTTCTCAACAAGGTGAAAGACATCTTTTGTTGTGATATTTTTAGACGTTGATAACAGATTCATAAGGTCTGGGGTCTAAGGGCAGAAACTGTTACATAATGTATAGATTGTATAGATAATGTATAGATTATAAAAACATCTGAGGGGAAACTTGAGTTGTGTTATTGGACTGAATTCAACCAATGGATTTGTCCCTGTTCACGAATCAATTTGTTGCATTTTCACAAGGTTTTCCACCATGAGATGAACTACAAGTTTACTCCTTGTTGTTACTGTTTTTATGAGTGTTTTTCTGGGCCTCACAAGTATTTCCATACCAGCAGATGCAACAGGAGCAAATCAGTGAAATAAAAATCCATGAAAACTTTAGTACAATACAACAGTTTCTTCCAAAAGCAAATTCTTTTGATTTGCTTGAGGTTGAGCTATTGACGCCTCACTGATAATATAAGAAGTTGACAACATATACTATCTATATTGTATGTTTCATTTGTTTTATTAACATTTAGAAGAAGGTTTGATTAACATTTTACACCAATTTAGAAAATCAATCTGCTGCTATTCTTTATCATACAAGTGCCTGTCCAACGCATTATCATCTGTGTTTTTAAGTAGCTATGATGTGCATGAAATCAATAACATGAACAAGGGTGGAAAAAAAACAACTTGTGGAGTTGTTGACCTGATCAGACAGTAATGTAACTGTTCTGACCTGCTGGGTTCTACACGGGGGGGAAAAAAATATCAAATCAGCAAATGGGCTATCTGTTATGTTAGGTACAATCATAAAGATTTCTACATAAAACCTTGGCATGTCCATTCACTTCAGTAGGTCAGTAAAATGCTGTGACCTGGCCTTTTCCTCCATGTAAACCTAGATTGAGTCTGATAAAACAGTGTTTGTAGTTGTCATTATGTCATATAAAAGTAGTTACTTAGATACAGGGCTTTTATATGCTGATACATGACTGTCTAGTAATGAATCTAAAGCCATGAAACTATAATACAGACATTGATCTCTATGACCTGAATCCCAGCCCAGATTTTATATTGATGTTTACTTCAATCGATAAGGGAGGTTACGTCAGCCAGTAGATGGATGTAAAGTAATGTTTTGCAAGTGGAGTTTAACAAAATGGGAAAGTGTGAGTTGGGCTGGTCAAGTTGTGTCTTGGTCCAGATAACAGACACACAGTTTAAACCCCTCCTGGGTTAAATTCATTCTAAAAGCTGTATGTTTTGGTTTATAGTGCAACCACAAATCACCTTGTGTTTTGTATCACTGTAATTCTCTCTTTCCTGTAAATATTCTAGACATATAACTCATTTTGCCTACTGCTTGATATGGATTCCAGGTAAGACTTGATTTAATGGGGGTGGCTCATTTTATTGGCATGTTTATCTTGTTGCCATATAATCCTGGAAAACATGATACAGGGTTCATTTAATTTAATTTACTTATTTACAAGCATAAAGCTGACAATATTTCTTTTTAAGGCTAGCCAGAATTGAAATATGGAACAACTGTGCCCTCTTGTGGCTCATATAAGCCATTATATATTCAATTAATGTAGCACATATTCTCACTGCAACTCTTATCCTGGTAACACATTCATTTTACAAGGCAGCTGAATGTGACATTGAGTACTTGTGTCTTCACTACATCAATATGTACCTTCACAAATAAAATAAAGTAGGTTAAATAACATGTGTGCTGTTGGTAAAGACACAATCAGATTTATCTCTGAAGAAATGTTTCTTTGATGAATTAAAGTTACTGTTCTTTAGTATTCACTTTATTTACTGAGGCTCAAAATAATTGTGTATCTTATATTTTAATAAAAGCTATTGGAATCACTGCAGCAAAAACGGGGTAATTTTGCATGTTCATGTCTGCAAAAATCAGCATTTTATCTAAAAGCCTTAGTTTTTGATGCTACGAGCAGCATAGCAGAACAATCATTTATTGATATTATTTTCAAATGATACACATCACATCAGTAATTTGGTATTTATTGTAAGAACAAGTGAAAATGTAAATGACAAATATTTTCTCTTTTTCAATACATTCATAGAATGTCACTAAACATCCATCTATTCACATCTCTCTTCCTTACAACATTCAGAACAAAAACAGCGAAACCGGCAGTGCCACGCATCATTAGGCATCTGCATCGTTTTATGTCTACTTATCATGGATTAATAAATTAAAGACAATGGTACGCATAAGATGCAAGATGCTTGTAGGATTAATGTTTATTTGCACTGCCCAGATTGTTATAAACTGTGCTGATTAGTATTCAAGTATTCCCTTACTGATTATTTCTGTGCTGGATATTATGCTAAATATCTGCTTTATGACGTTTTAATCACATCAGTTATCATCATCTGTGGGTTACATTATGTGGCACAGTACAAGAATAACGTTTAAGTAAACATTATGTACATGTACTAAAAAAAAATTGTCTTGCAAATGTATATGCTATTTTGTTTACAGTGCAATCCCCATGCAATACAACATGCAGTTATAGAGGGTGCATGAAGACCATATTGACCATGCATGACCTTGCATACAGTACCACTCCCATGTCTCTACCAGGAGTGTCCTTAAAATCCTTGCATGGTTTCCATTTAACTCCAGTGAAATAGACGCCACATCCTGAATCTTTTTCTAAGATGTGAGAAAGTGATATCCACGTGTAGATGACATCCACCCCTTATAAGTTGTCAAGTCCATCCTGCTCCAAACACACTGTTTTTAATGGTGTAACTGAAAGGAGTCTTTCACACACACGCCGAGCTAAACTGCGCCTTGTCGTACTGTGGCAAGGGAACAGTATGCGGAGTTGGTAAAGTGAACAGAACTGATCAAGTTGGCACTGCTGTATAAAGAAAAGAAAAATAAACAAAATAGGATCCTCCACTGTCGTCACAAGGGAGGAGAAAAAAATAACAAGCACTGGCACAAATCTTGTTAAACCATAAAAAAAGCACTAAATAACCAGGTTTTACAAACTGGTCTGTTACAAAGGCCAAATAATCACATTAGATAGGTGTCAGACATGGAGAAAGCATGTGAAAAAGAAACAAAACGACCGAGAAAAATGACATCTTTCAGCCCTGTGAGGAGTGAGGTTTAACAAAATATTCACTGTGCAATCATAACTGGTTTTTAAAAAGGCAACAAAATCAAATGCTCAACATATCAAGGCGTACTTTAAAATCTAGCGATCCCTGCTTGTTTCACAAAACATTTTACAGAAGCTTCTGATGTACAGCGTATACAAAGATCCTTTTACACTGAAAATTCAAGTACATGTTTTTTTAACTTAGTGAGGATTTATAATGTGAACAAAATTACACCTGTAAAAAATGCTTAAGGTGTTAAGTCAATAGAGTGAGGCAAAGGGGCAATATACTTTTAACATGGAAATCTATGAACTTAACAGAATATTTATGCCCACACAAAACAAAACACCATCATATACCCATCTGATGTATAAATATAAAAGTGTACATCATGATAAACGGCTGAAAAAACATATCTACTGTGAGTTACTTTCATGTATTACAATTCTTTCAAACATAATAAAACTGTGTGACTCAGTACGTTCTCAACTATCTGAGTTTACATAATGAAAAAAAAATACAAAATGCATTAAAAGCATGTACTGAATTTACTTTGCTGTATTAAAATTCCCACTTTCGTCGTGGATCACACATACAGTGGCATGCAGCTCATCAGCAAATGTTGCCCAGGGTTGAAATTAAAACAGTTTTTTTTTCTACAAAAGACAATTTAATATGAAGTGTGAATATTACATAAAGCCTGCCAGATGATGGAGGCAGAGAAGTGAGTGTTTGAGTCCAAAACATCTCCCACCAAACCTCATGGTGCAAATAAATGTTTCAAAGCCTTCAGTCGTACACTGTTCTGTATTTCACCTCTTCCACAAATGGACAACATTTTTGAAACAGCACTTCACACCTGTTTCACCGTTTAACATGCATTGCACACTGTGAAATAAATGTGATACTGTCTTCCACCAAGAAGTCAATAAAACATCTTTGTCTGTGCAATGTGATACTGTAAGACTGTGAGATATCAAGCTGTATGCACATTAAATTACATGGACTAACATTTGCTGTTAACTATCGTTTTCATTCATCTTCATGGAAATGTTATGTTCCTACATTGCTTAATGTCCATGTACACACACTCACACTCACACCATTAACATTCAGTTTCCCTTTAAGAATTTCTTCATGAAAAGCTTCTTTTTCTTGCTGCATTTCTAAACTGATTCACCTTGAACCCAGCAAGACAGAACAAGTACACCATTGCATTAACAAACTGAAATGCAGGTGTTACTCACAGTAACAAGACTCACAGTTTTCTAATAAACTCCTTAATGGCTGCCTAATAAATTAACATCTAAATTAAATGACAGCGAGTAGGGAAACGATTTATTTGTGTTTACTCTTCTCTGTGATATTTGATTTATTTTAATTATGTGGGACGTCGCTGGAAAATAATGGTAAAATTACTGATTTAGTAGAGAAGAGGAGTGACTCCTGTTTTTCCCTCAATAAACAAGCATTTTGTGGCACTGACCCTTTTGTGTTCTCTCACATTTCTGAATCAACATCAATATGAATGTTTTTAATGGCCTTGTAATTCTGGGATTCCAGCAAGAATAATATTACAAAAAGAAAAAAAGTAATGAGTGAAAAGTTTTTTTAAAGGAGCGCAAAGTATGATGAAGAACGGTAAACTTTGTGACAATTTGTGTGTGGACACAGCAGTCCATCGTCCCCAACAACCTCTTTTGTGTATTGGTGAACTGTTCAAGAGAAAAGGAATTGGCCATGCACACAAAGTATTGCTAAGAGGTCGTTTCATGGCTTAGGGAGGGCCAGTTTAGCGGTCCATCGGCTCACGTCTCAATGGCCGAGCCCGATTTCAACAAAACCTCACTTTCCCTCATTACATTCGATCCGATAATGTTGCCCTTCCCAGGTGAGCTGCTACTGTAGCAGCCAGACAGGTCAAAGGTCCAGGATGCTTCTCACCAATGCAAAAGGAGTGACATCATTCTGTCTGTGATGCAGTTCTTTCATCGTCTCCGCTCCTTTAGTCCGTCTTACCATTCTCCTGAGGTGTGTCAGCTTTGCTCCGGCGTGCCGAGCGCAGCACCTTGTAGCAGCCACGGGCGATCTTATGCATCCACATAACGTTCATGATGTCCAAACAGATACTGGAGCAGATCCAGGCTACCCGGCCTCCCCACGGCACCAGGTAAAAGGCCTCGGTGCCGTAGACCGCATACATCCGACTGTAGTAGACCGGCATGACGGCGATGCGGACCATGAAAAACACTACAGCCATGGCAACGCCGTTTGCCATGTTGGGCCGGGAGGACTTGGGATAGCCTAGTACCTCAAAGAACCAGCTGAAACATAACACATGTATGAGAAAATGGTGTTGGATGACATGAAGATAGAAATACTAAAATAAGACCATAACAGACAAGAGCATCAGTCCTTATTCTTTCATGCAATTGAAGCATTTATCAATGGACTGAGCACATTTTTTGGCTCAACTTTCTTAAAATTAGAATAAAAATCTTCTTGTATAAAAGACCATACTGAACCGGGTGGAATAAATGAAAAATGTATGCACAATTTGCTTATTATAAGAAACAAAATAATTTCAGATTGACTCAATATTCTTAAAATAAGGAAAACAATCTTGTTCTTCTGCTGGAATGTTGCTTTTTTCACTTTTTAGGTCAATGTTGGATATATTTTCTTAAATTTATACTTACTTTTACTTCCAAGTAATTTTCTCAAAACACAGCTTTTTTTAAATTTTTATTTATTTCTCAAAATTCCATACTTGTAGTGTAAACTGCATGAGGACTTGGAAAAACCTCAAACAATTTCAAAGAACCAACTCAACCTGAACTAAAAGTGCAACCGGCACCAGTTTCCATGAATTCAAGGACCCAAAGCACAGTACATTAGTATTCAGGTACGTACCGCTGGTTCACACACGGAGTAGAAAACTCAGCAAGCAGACGGAAGTTAGCAAAATAAGGCAACATTCCTTGGCCCTGGAAGAACAAGGTAAGAACAGGAAGACAACGAACATGAAAGGGACAAACACAGGACACCGAGTCATTTGGATCAGCAGGCATGAAGCCGACACACTGGCTGCTCCTCAGACAAAAATCGCATCGAAAACCACAGAAAACAAGCGTCAAAGGTTTTAATGCATCGGTCCACTGGCACCATAAATACTTAAGGTTTTTAATGATATATTAAAATGATCATTTGCAGATACTTTTAGTGTATGGGCGGCTCCGAGCTAAAACTGGATGAAGCCCTTACCAAGCTTCCTCGGCCAAAATTAGACCAGTTAATTGAACTTCTTAATGATTCATTCTCTTCACTTATTGTGAGCAGAAGCACAATGTACAGTTGAGGAAGAACTGGCACAAAATAATAAATTGGCAAGTATTTTTATCTTAGCCATTTATCCTCTATTTAAAATGATCCTCCGGGAGCATGACTGTGCTCAACAGTATTTTAAGGAAATCTGTTTATCAGATGCCTATTATTCATTTGAAATGCATGTAATTACCAAAATGTGTGTGGTTCATCCTCTAATAAAAACAGGCCACAATGATGACATTCCTAAAGATATGCTAATATGGAACACAGAGGAAATTAGTGTGATTAGGAGCAAAAATATCTAAAGTATGTCATATGAAACTCTTATGGAAGCACTGAATGAACAGGTTGACAGTGCTGAGTAATACTCACAGTCTAGTGAATATCACAGGAGTTACAAAGTCTTCCTTATCTACTCTTTAAATATATAAATGAACAAGTAAAAATGGCACTTCAAATTAAACATTTCTGCATTTAATTCTAAAGAGGACATATTATATTCAAATTACTCTTGTTCATTTTTGACAATTTTGATCCAAACACCAAAACATAAAAAAAAGTAATACCACTCATTTATACCACTTTAAAATACACTTTCCATGGAGAGGTATACTGATAATATCAGCACAGCACAGGCTTTGATACATGTATACATCCATACATACATTCAGCCAGCCACAAGTTAAAGGAACAATCAAAAGCCATGCAGAGTAAAAAGCAATATACTGAACTTCCAAACACATGATGGTTTGGAAGATCAAGACCCTGACTTTTACGTTGTCTCGACATGAGATCATCTTCGACACATTTTTCCCTCCTTATGGCTGAGCTCAAAGCTGAAGCGCCATCAGGTTTTATCTGTTCTGTTCTAGTCTAACACACAGAAGCTACTGCCGGCAGCTACGAGAGGGCACATCCCTTTCTGTGAGACTTAACACAGTCACTTCATTTGCAGGTGCTCTTACATAAAAACGAAGATGATCTTAAAACCAAGATGCCTTGAGGACATCTGGCCGTAGATGTTAGTATTGGACTGGCTTTCATTAGTAAATGTGGAATTCAAGCAAAACAGTTGAGGTTACACCAGTAGCCAAAGAAATTTGAATTATGTATTTGTGTTATGATTAAATTCCAAAGTTTTGTTGTAACTTCATAAATAAATACCTTTGCTTTATCTGAAGCTGACATTTTTTAAACAAATATTTAATTCCATTGATTTGCCTACATTAAGATATGTGAAAAATCCTTGACCTGCCTTCAGCTATTTTTTTTTCTTCCCAATGCACCAGAAAAACAGTCTCAAAGACCTAAAAGCTGAAAAAAATGGTAAAACCAATGGCAAACTTGTTAAAAAACATTGTGTTTTGAAAGGTTTTGGGATGATCTGCGAATTCAACTGCCATAATTTAAGCTCCAAATCCCAGTATCCATTTATGTTGCAAACGTTATTCAGAGTCCAAACTCACAGCATACATAAACACCATCTGGGATATTAATTCAAGGTTATTTGGCTAGTGGCCTCCCTTTATAGAGATACTTACCATCATGGCTGAAACAAAAACTGGTCACAGAAACATACTTACTACAAGATACAAAACAGGGTACATCTCCATTGTAGTTTTTATGTACAACCCCATTTAAGAAATAGTTGGAACAGAGTGGAAAATGCAAATTAAAAAAGAAAGCAGCCATATTAAAAATGTCCTTTTGAGTTGTATGTCACTGTAGGCAGTGTGAAGTTAATGTTCTGTCTGGTCAACTTCATTTAGTTTGTTAATACATGTCAGTTCCTCACATTCAGCCAAGAAAACGTCCGAACAGGGGCACATTTAAGGCTAATAGTCCTTTAAAATAACTATCTATTGTAATGCTTGACAAAAGTTCACCACAGTAAACCTGATCCTTTGTGGTTCTATCAGTTATAGATCAGTGGTTCTTGGTGTTGCCTGAGGAGATCATGGTGCTCAGGTTACACTTGAACCTCTACCATTTCTGCACTGAAATGCATTCAGATTCCCTGAAACTTGATTCTGTTCAGCCCTGTTGACGGTGAAATATCCAAATCACTTCTCTGAAGAACACTGATTTTTTTTTTTTTAAACATTTCTCTAATTTTTTTCCCCCCACACATTTGTCAAAGAAACCACCAGAACACCGTATCGACTGATTGATCATAATTCTGATCTTCCGTTTCAGACCCTTCACAATCTGGAGCCTCTGTACCTTTCTGAGCTGCTTCAGACCTATACATTCTCTCGTACTATCAAATTACTTTCTTCCTGTTGGCGTTCCACTTCATCTTCCCGCTCATCCTCTATGCGGTTTAGAGCCGTCAGTCGTTCTGCCCCTCGCATCATATGTCTCCTCAAAACCCACATTCTAAAACTGCAATATTAGGTCATACTTCATTACCTTTAAAATGTTTCTTAATTGTTGATTTATCTGGGTATTGTAATGTGTCCTTGAGTGTTGATACCATTGATGAGGTGATAATACTCAGCCCCTCTTTGCTCCTAAAGGACTAGGCCTTTCCTGGACCAAATTAATCAGAATGATACATCCAAATCACACTGTTATTTCATTATTTTAACCTCTCCGTTCCTGTTGGATCACCGGTGATCCAGTCTCCATTTAGTATTAAAGCTTCTACAATAAAACTTCTGTCAATATAGAAATGCTATACCTTGTTGGAGAGCTTAGATTGTCCGCAATTGAGTCGCTAAGTTTATTTTACACTATTCCTGAGCCCCAAAATATAATTAGTGAAAGAATTGCCTGGATAGTGATCAAAGCTAATGGGACTTTCTACCTGGTTCATTCCATGATTTATTAGATTCCTATTAAAAAATTAGTAAAAACAAAAAAAAAAAACAAAAAAAAAAAAGAAGGAAAAAAAACAGTTTAATCTAAATTTACTTGATACAGTTTCAAACAATGTGGTTCTTCAATTATAAGCTTTGGAAATTGATATGGTAAAGGTGAAAATTAACATAAATTGGTATTTAACCCATAAACAGCCAAACATCCACTGTCAATCTAAACTGTCTACTGATCTAAATTGTTTAATACCTGTTGATCCACTAATCCTATCAATCCATGTAAATAATTGGTGTAAAATGCAGTTCTTCATCTTTTCATGGTCATCAGATATGATCCATTAGGATGTTCAGAGGCTCTGTAGTTACCATGGAAATACAGTCATCTTCTACATCATTGCTTCACCAGTAAAACCCATGGAGTTTGATAAATGACAGTGGATGGAGACGCTTGGTTGATGTTCAGTCGATGTATTTTACTGAAAAAGTCACTTTTTCCTCAGTTTTCTGTTTTTGACATAATAACTCAAATTTAATATGAACTTTTATGAACATCTACATTTTTGTTGAATTAAATATAGGAAAATACATGATTTTAACTAAAAAATAAAGCAAAATACAGAGGATAATATTATAATAAATGGTGATAAATCATTTAAGAAAAGTCAAATATAGAGAAAAAGTGTTTTTGGAAGTGCCACAAACATTGCAGTGGGTCTTTATGGGTTAACATACTTATTAGGTATGGTAAATAGGTAGAGATTAACTCATTATTAATCAACTGTATCAACTTTTTCTTGAATGCATTATAGCCTGAATGTGGAGAATGGATGTATTTTTACAAATGAAATGAAGTTGACTCGACAAAACACAAAATTTCTTGTGCTCATACCGTCTACAGTGCAATACAAACCAAAGTAAATGTTAATATCACTGCATACTTATTTCATTTGCATTTTCCATACTGTGCCAACTACTTCTTATTTGGAGTTGTACCATATGATGTGACCTTTCCACCTAGAACGAACATGCTAGTACCTCTAGGAACTGGTAAGTCCATACTGTGACTGGGCATCATATCTGCTCAGTGCAACACAACAGCAAATACAGCAGACAAGAAAGGAATAAAGAAGTCCCCATCTAGATCAAGACCTGCTCTGCTTTTTTTTTTTTTTTTTTTGGATAAATGACACACAACCCTTTTGGTAGTTTTTGCATGAACGGGGATGACACAACCCAACGTGATGTTGGTAGTTTTTGCATGTAGGGTTTGAAGAGGGGCTAATCATGTTAAAGTCAGCGGAGGACACAGAGACAGACAGACAGACAGACAAATATATATATTAGAAGAAAATTAAAAAAAGATGCCACCACAATTGGAAGCAAAAAAGGCAACACTTACAACACTGAGAAGAAAGCATGCATCTAAACATCACACAGCAGCTATTACCACTTTGATTAATCCAAACTTTACTGTTAGAATCAAACACACAAAAGACAGATTTTGCTGAATCTAAAGAACATGAAGATTTTGTTCCATTACTAACCACAACATTAGTAGGTACTAATCTAAGAATGATCAATAACCAAAACATGCCCACAAGCTCTTGAAAGTTAATCCAAGATCTACAACTCAGAGTGAGTTTTATTAGACCTTAATTTAGCTGGGTTCCTCATCTGCATTGAATAGGAAGAATTTATTGTGTAATTGACATAAACACTTTAACATAAACACACTTGACACATTAACTAATAAGACTTTGACAACATATGACAAATCTGACTGGATACAAAACTCAATAAAATGAAAAATGACATCTGTACAGTATATATTAATTGAAAATGTAGCCCTTAGATTTTTTTTTGGTGGATTTTACAGTTAATGTAACGCTGCTTCATTTGTTCCTGCTACAATGTTGAACTAATGTGGAGAAGTCAATCTGTTATCCCAGAGGAATTTCAGAGCTAATCTGAGGAAACAGTCATGAGTGTCCAGTAACAGTATGGCCGACTTCATCTCTTTTACCTACTTGTTTTGGATACAGGTGCTTGCTCTGTTTCTAAAATCTTAAGGTTCTCATCATTTTGTCACAAAGACAGACACAAAAATTTCAACAGAAGAGGACATATTAATGTGTACATCTGGTTATTGACAGATGTGGTAGGAAATGAATAAATTGTAGCTGAACTTTATCAGATGGCGGTAGTGATTTACCTTTATTAAAATGGAATATTCACTTTCCAATTTTGGGTTAAAAGTGTTAGCTATGGAGCAGTGAAAAGAATATTATTGTTATTTTTTAAGAATAATAGGACTCAAGAGGAAGAGCAATGCAAACTGTATGCCATTTTGGTTTTTATGTAAAAAAAAAAATTATAGCACAGACTGAATTCTTATTTGTCTGCTTATAATGAAAAATGAAAAAAATCATACTATAATGGTTTCAAAGTCATAGAATACACCTGATGGAATACATTCAACATGGCTTTTTTTTTTTTTTTTTAAACAGAACCTGACTATCTGATGCACTTTTTCATTTTGGATCATGTGGCTGACTTTTTAGTCAACAGGAGGGGTGTAAGGAAGAGGAAAAGGAGGCAGAACTAGGCTGCAGCACAAAGCAGACAGGCAGACGGTACTGTAGATAGGCAGGTAAGTAATACAGAAAGGTTAAATATTGTTTGTTGTCATGCACAGAAACAAAAGATGATGAGCCCTGCCTGCGTAGAGCGCTGTCGGCATGCACACAGTGGTTACAGTTCAGCATTCGGCTGCGCTAAGCTCAAGAGAAGTTCAGATTACTTCAGATTCACAACAACAAAGGGGCCCAGGAAAACAAACAGAAAGCACAGAAATTGTAAGGGCAAGGTGAGGGAGGAGGGGAGTCATCAGCCAGTACCATCATTGAGCATTCCATGCAAAAAATACCATAGTCATTCAATTCCATTATAGTTATGCCACAGATCCTGGCGACCTAGAGGGTTCAAGATAGAACCAAGAGTGAACAGCACTGTCGTTAAACGCTGTGTATGCTCACCTGTCTCCACATCTAAATAAGAGCCACGTGTGCTGTAGTCATACTGGAAAAGTTTTATTTATTTATTTATTTTTCACAATTCAGCTCGATCAACTTCAAAACCTCAGAAAAAAAAGTCAAAGCGACTTAAGCAGCCCTCCTGTGACTCATTATCAGTGTTGTTTCACACCATTTGGAACTGTTACTTTCTAAATCTAAGTCTTACTCATAATAATAATAATAATTACTTGGCAACTTGCTAAACGGCTAAAAAAAAAAAAAAATCAGCAGCCTTACAGGTTTTAACATCAACAAGGCTTTCTTCCATTATGTATTCACATTTGAGGTTACTTAAAAGAACCGTGACCTCAGCTTATCTCGTACACTAAGTATATCATTAACCTGACGTATATTATTAACCTGATTTTTATGACACAGATGTTAAACAACTGTTCATATATCTCCATAGAAAAGGTCACTAACCTAGTTAAAATACCCAGCTTGAAAGGACATAGCTGCTCACCCTTGGTTGTCTCCTTCCCATCTTGCCTGCACATTTTGCTATTGGACAATAGGGCACTCACCAGTACATAGTAGTAAGCATACAACGCTGCCAGATGGTGAACTACAAAAAACTTGTCGCCTATCGCCTTCCAATAGTAAAATATTAGCAGCAGATCTGGAAAACAAAGGTGTAGGGGAAAGAGAGATAATATGTTAAAAGTGAAATATAAAATAGGTATGTATAGGTGCAAAAAACAATCTGAAAACACGAAATGAATGATTTTCTTACCAGATATGAGGTAGCCTGTTGTAATGGCAACATTAGTCTTCACCAGTGTAGGATCTCCCCTGTTGAAAAAGAGGATTTGGTTTAATTTAGTGACTTTGGTATTAACCCATAGAGACCCAAAGAGCCACTGGTGACACAAATTATACAGATATAAAATGTTTAAAACCTGTTGATCCACTAATCCTATCAATACATTTAAATAACTGGTGTAAAATGCAGTTTGTCATCTTTTCATGGTCATCAGATATGACCCATTTGGACGTTCAGAGGCTCCGTAGTGAACGTGGAAACATCGTCTTCTTCTATAACACTGATTTACCAGTAAAACCCATGGAATTGGATCAATGACAGTGGATGGAGACACTTGGTTTTACATTCAGTTAATATTTTTGCTCAAAAAGTAACTTTTTCTTCATTTTTCTCTGTGTTGATATAATTAACTTTGAATTTGCTCTGAGTTTTCATGAACATCTACATGATCTGTGAATTAAATATAGGAAAATACATGATTTACACCAAAAAATGCAAAATAGAGAGGATAATTTTTTTTTAATTGGCCCAGCTGAATACATATTGTAATATCACATTTACTGTACAACCAGTACAAGCTAACTATTAGTAGAATTACCAATTAGCCAAGGTTTACTCCTGCCTTTGTCAAGCTTTCTCTCTAGCATGAGTCTTTTGCAGTTTAAGGCATTAAAAGTGGACAATTTCCCCACTAGAATGCCTGGAATACCTTAACGAGACATCACTGGCTTCACACAGCGCTTCACCAGCAGCTCATTAATACCACATGTTTTCTATTTAACTAAAGCTGTGGCTAACAAATAAAAGCTCAAGTCGTGAAGCAAATAAACAAAACAGAACAAAGAGCACAGCCTATTATGGAAATTTACAGTTTGTTATTCAGTTCTTGACCCTTGCACAGTGCATGTGTTTATCCCGAGCTGAGGTTTTACACAATAAAAAGTAATTTAATGAACAGCAACTATTAGCTTTTGAATGAATAGAAGCTTCCTGTGAGAGCTGCTAACATCTGAGGCCTTCATAACTGTATATTTATCAACTGTGCTTTTAAACCTCAGGTTTTACACATTTCCTTTTTGCAAATGTGAAATAAAAACACCCAAAATAGGTGTCCATATGTATAAAAAAATTAGCTAAAGGGGGTTTATATAATATTTCTACTTTCAAATATAGAAAAAAATGACCTAAAATTATCAACAGAGTTTTTAGAATATGAAGTTATGCTAAAGATACCAACTGTATAGGACTGCAGAGATATGAACTGAATCTATTCACATCAACAGGCCAGGATTTGTGTGACCACTAGAGGGAGTAGTGAGTTGCTCTGCTATGTCCCCCATGGTGAGGAAAACTAACACCACAGGGCCTTTGACCAAAGCATCAGAAAGTGATGAAATGGGATGAGAACCTTTAAGAAACAGCTTTTAGAGTCTTAGAAAATTACCAAATGACAATAATAATAATAAACATAGGGGCATTAGTTTCTACAAATAGAGAGAGTGTTTCCTGTATGCAGATGAGTTTAATTATGAGACTTATGAAAGTACAGAAAAATTCATTATGTGATGTTAGTTTGCTGGGTTAGCTTCTTCAGACTATACTGTAACAGTTCTGACCTTGTTGGGATGATTCCAAACAGATTTCTGGAAGTAATTTATGGTTTTACTGTGGCTATTTTTTATATAACAACAGAGCTAACAGCTAACAGAGCTATAATGTAAACTATCAGCTGATGAAATGCATGAAGATCATAAGATAAAGCGTTATTTTATCCACTATCAAAATAATCTGCCAAGAGTTTTTGTTTGAAGAAGAAAACTTGATGGTACCACAATACAGATATGTATGAACAATGAGCTTTATCCTTTAGTTAGTGAGTGATATAGTCTGTGGATACATAGTGATAATTTGTTGATGGTTTTGGTAGCCCTAAATGTGTTCTGCTATGTGAGTTTGGAATATCAATACTACATAGAACCCCCACAAAGAACAAGTTTCACACAGTGATACAGTCCAACTCTCACCAGACTGGATCTTCATTGACAGCATCATCAAACCATAAAATGTAGAGACAGAAGATTCCCACCAACAGTGCGTGAAACGTTGACACCGTCCTGAAATAGAAAACAAAAGCTATAACAATTTACTCCCCTCTGACATCCGGTAACTTACGGAAAAGGTCTGAGATTTTTTTCCTTCACTAAACAGAGAAATATTACATATTTATCTCCATTCATGAAAAGTGCCTTGAGGTTTGCTGAATTTTTAGCACACAGTGAATCAACTGATTGCCTGTCATGGCTGCACACGGATTCCGACCAATTAGACTAAGAGATTAAACACTGCTGAAGGGTCAGACTCAGTCAGTCATTCACGCTGTGAGACAGTTGAGCAGTTCTTAGCAATCCGTCAGTAAGAAGGAGTGACAGGCAGACTGACTGTAGAACTGTATACTCATGGGTCTACACAGCCTTCACTATAGCCTGCATCCATCTCAACTAATCATTCATTTTGATTTCCTCATGAATCATGTGACTCTTTCAATTTCACAAGTGCTCCGCTGGGTAATAAAATGAGTAAGAGGGAAATTTCAAAATGACTGATTCATACTCAAGTTGGATCCCACTGAGCACTTCACTATAGCACAGCTTCAAATGCACTGTAACCACTGAAAGCTGTAGTTTCTTTTACATTTATGCACTCAATTAATTAAAAATGTATTCTGATTTAATACATGGCAGCACTGCTACATACACTGAGCCTCCACAAAAGATTCCACAAAAGATTCCGCAAAAAAAAAAAAATATTTTCATAAGCGATTGCTTGCATTTTGCAATAAAACCACAATACAAACAGAACTAAATCCCTGATAAAAAAAATTATCACTGGCATTACAGGAATGTTTGTGCACACAAGCAGTAAGTAGGTCAGAGTTAAACCTGGAGAAATCACTGAAAATTTCATCAGCATTTTACAAAAAACAATAATATTGTGTCTGCCTTGTGTATAAGACAAATATTTCACTTATTCACTACAAAACAAATAGAGGGTAATAGAACTTGAATCTAAAATGATTTGCTTCCTTACTTGCAAGTTAGAAAATTACAGTTATTTAAACCTTAATGCAATTTATAGACTTGTGATTTCATCAAATATGCACCATGCTGGTAGCAACTTAAAGCGGTGGCAAGTAGTAGCAGGCAAACTTTGCAAAATACACAAAACGCTCTAATAATGAGTCAGATACTAGTGATGCCGGGATTATGTGGGTTGACTGCCAAGGCCGATTGGTGGATCCATCTAAAATAAACAGCCTCTGGACAAGAACACCATCCCACTCTTCTGCACATAACAGCACATATTCAGACTCATCCGGAATGTAAGCAAGTCCATGTCAGGTCACCTTGAGTTCCACTCCACCTTCTGCTTGTCACTGAGGTTAAGGAAGCTGGGGCTGATGCGTATAGACATCCAGGGGCTGACTTTGTGGAAAAGCCATTGGAAGGTTAGGAAACTGGTCACCGAGATGGTGAGGATAAGCTGGCTGAATGGGTCCATGGCCACCCAACGCCACTGGGAGAGGACAGAGAGAAAGGACAACATTAGCACAGATTTACTCATCAAAATATGTCATTGGGTGAAACTGACTGTGTCACTTATGGCCTGACAGTCATGGGCCAATAGCAGCTCCTCTGTTTGATATGTGGTGACCTTTGACAACAACTGTTTGAGAAAATCTGCACCTGGCAGAGTCAGTTCACACACATTTTAACCCCACTGCAGGAGCTCTACAGCAGGCCCAAAGCAAACAGGAACAAGCCTACATTACTAGCTATTAAGAAAGATATTTTGACACTTACTATGTCTGTTGTCTTCTTAAACCAATAAATGCAGTTACACCACAAACAACAACTGAAACAATACATACCTGACTTACAAGGAAGGAAAAAAAATCAATAACCTACAAGAAATCTATTTAAGTATCCAGACAACTAAAGATGCTAATCCAGTGAATATTAAGATAAAAATGTACTTGCTGACATGGACTTTGCTTTGCTGGCTTCAAAAAGAAATCATGGCAGCAGTTATTACTGGTTTAACAAATCTGCGATAAGCAAGTACATAGAGTACATGTGTATTTCTATGAAAAAGTCTTAAAATAAGCTCCAAGTTTCTTGCTTTGCAGAGTTGAAATGCTCTTACATATTTATTTCTCATGATATTTTCTTCAGATACAAAAGAAAATACAGCGAGTGTGTGCACAGCCTTAAAAGGTTTTGGTCTAAAGGTTAAAGCCACTATTTAGGGAGACCCCTGCCCTGAACCCATGACAAGAAGCAGCACAAGCAATTAGAAACATCTGAAATGTTTTGAATGAAACCGGGTATAAAACATCAGAAAATTAAAGCAATAAATCTCATATTGTCTGAACAAATGGGGTAAAGACATGTTAAATGCAAAGGGAGGCCGCAAAGCTGTTTTTACCCCCTGAAAATGTAGTTTTTACAGCTGTATATACTTCACATATGTCCAGATTGTATCCTAAGACAGAGACTGAGAAATGCATGTGTAGTCATTCTAACTTTATTAACCTAATGTTGACCTATGACTTTTGCTAAGTACTGTACTTTAACTTATGTACGTGGTTTAGAGTTGGGCTGCACCAGTTTTATGTATTCCTTTAATGCAGTGAAAAATGCTGACATCTCCAAAGCTGTGGATGATAAATATCAGTCTGAGTTATGATAAAAATATTATGAGATAAGAAATATGACAAAAAATGTATACTTAAATGACTGGGCCAAGGCCAAAGGTAGGTGAAAGATAGAGTAGACTAGGAAAATGTTCACTGGGTATCATTCTCATCTGGATTGATTCTCAATAATACCCAAACTGACTTTGTGAAAAACCTTCCAAACTTGAGCAGTGCACCTTGACAAACACCGCTGTGGTGAACAGTGACACACCTCAACCGCACCATTTCATCACTTGGACTGATGAATTCATTTAAGATTTCATAACAACATTTTTATTATTTATGACTCAGTGGAGGCTGTGACGAAACAGTACAAGTGTTGCCGCAGAAGGAAAGGCCGGTCTTGTACACACAGCCTGTGCACAACATGCAAACAGTACTGGACCAGCTGATAAATGTTCTGGTCCTGAATGTGGCCTCATTCGCTGTCACTGTCTGTGACTGTGAATTGTCAGTTAGTCACCGTCAGAGACTCACGTTATGAACAATCACCTCAGCATCCACAGAAAGAAGGACATGTCTGGAGGCAAAGGCTCAAGTGTGTATATGTGGGCTTCAAAACCATCTTAAAATACATTCAGGCCATATTCCCTGAATTATTTTCACCTACGTAAACATTATCCCATACTAATTTTACAGAGATACAAGTGATGTGTAAAATGTTTGGTTTCTTTTGTAATAGGCACAGTAGTAGAATTGCTATTACTTTATTTGGATAACATTGAAACGGTCACCCACTACAAAACCTCTGCTCAGAAATACCGCTGAGAAAAAACATAGCTTTGATTTTAACAATATAAATAAATGTTTAAATGAAATTGGCTTAAGAAAAGCTTGTAGCCTTTATTACTGTTAACAGGACCCAACTTTCAGGGCACCCTGTTTATTTACAGTATGTCCCCCAGACCTGTTTACTTTGAGTTGGAAGTGCACATCCTGTACTTTCTTCTATTTGTATTGTGAAAGAGAACAGTGCTTTTTAACCATAAGAGAACAGTTGCAACAAATCTGTGCTGGATCTGTGACCTAAACAGGCTCCTACTGTATCCTGCATGTCATGCTGAACAACCATGTTCCTCTTGAGTTTCCAGTCCCTCTAAACATGCACTGCACATGTGCACACCAACACTCTCTGGATAGCTGGCTTCCACTGGGCCCACATTACATTAAAATGTAATTTCACTCGTCATTAGTCGGAGTCTCCCTAAAGCTCCTCCATTAGGTGGATTGCATTAAGCCGGTGATGTGCATAGCGAAAAAAAATCACCATCACAACATCCACACTGAATCATACATCAGACAGCTTTCCTGAGGTGGATGTTATGGTTATTGGTTGAACGTCACGCATCTTAAAGAAGACTCGTATTGCATTTTCAGTGGATGAGTATCCCATATGAACACAGGTCGTCAATATGTGTTGGAAAAATTCAAGTGGAACAGGGCATAAAGCCTGCTACATAATCCGTGAGAACAGAGAAATGTGTTTTCTCGAGGTGGCAAGAACAAGAACAAAGTTCGTTCTGGCCAGGGCATTTCATACTTCACGAGAAACTCAATTGCTGAACTTCCTCGTGGGAAGTCCTACACTTTTCCGCCTTAACCAAGCCCACTTTGAATATCTGACCAATCATGCAATAGTTCTCGGACACTGCACGAGAAGAAAGTTCTCTCCAGGGATGGTGTGTCAAGAATACGCTACGAGACCTCCCAAATCGGGACTGCATGAAGAAATGTCTCTGTTCTAACAGAGTTTGTAACAGGCTTTAGCTCAAGGAAACTGCTGACGATGTTCTTTTGATATGTTATTGAGTCTTTGGAAGTGACACCTTCACTGTCCTGACTGTGTCACCTGCCTCCTACCGTGCTTGTCTTTTGATAATAGCATCTCTTTGTCATTAACAGCTGCATGCCAGACCTCTTGGTCTCATCACCTTTACCCCTGACCATCTTATAGTCATTCGTAAACTGTACCGTTTTACATTCCTTCTCCTCATATGTATAAATATCTTCTCTGGGGGTGAGTCCTCCTCTAAACCACAGTCTTCATGCCTCTAGGGAGGGCCCACAATACACAGGGTATATCCTTTTTAACAAACCCACCATCACTGCACATTTAGGGACTTTACAAAAATTTTCTTCAACAAAATACACACCGTTTCACAATTCCAAATCTTGGCCCTGAATTGGCACAGTATGATAGTAATATCTTAAACTCAAACCTACCCAGAGATCTATTAGTCATATCTATATTTAGACCAGTCTTCTACGAATTTTACGCTGGCTTGCAGACAGTCGTTACTGGTGACAGAGGTCCACAGCAATAACAGAGAAAATCCAGTCTAGTAAAGTGTTTGAACATTGCATTGGGCTGCTTGCATATGAGCTGATTCGCCTCTTCCACTCCTCAGTAAGCAGCTTGAAGATACATTTACATCTGTCAGCACAATCACACGAAGTTTGTCCAAGCCCTGACACACAAAGACGCTCACCTCTCTATCCCTGGAGCACTGGCCTTGGTGATTATATGTATGGCTTTGTTCCTGCAATATGCCAAAGAAATGCTTGAAGACTAGCAGAGTACTTCAGTGAAACACAGGATGAAAAAGTCGCCAGGGAACAGAGACCAATTCCACGGGGTCCTCTCCTTTTGCCTGCCTGCCCATAATGCATTAGAAGGCAGTGTGCAATAGTACTTTTGTGAAGCATGCTGCAGGGCAGAGAGACTTTGTTATTAGAGAGAACATACTGTGGGTTTGACTGATGAGATATGTGGATATCAAAGGAAAGGCTAACTTTAGCAATGCTTGCAAAGAGTGGAGGAGACTGTTATACTGAACACAACAGACTGTTTTAAGTACACATACAAGCCTACATGTTTGCTTGGTATGAGTCCTCTGCAGGAGCTGGTTGCCAAGGACAAATGGTTACAGAGGTCAACTTAAAGATACACAGAGGAAGCAACCAAAGCACCACAGTGTCGCAAAACAACACAAGCACTCTTGTGTGAAAATCAGCTTAAAATGTCTTAGTCAAATGTAATGTGTATGGAATTTACTGATTAGATTCAGATGATTCGGATTCAGATGCTTTACTTAAATACAAGCACAAATACCACATATTCGCTGTGAGTGAATGAGCTTGGCATTCAAAGCCTTAAGCTTAAGTAAATGTGTGTTGAGAAGTATCAGCATGACTGTTCTTAAAGTATGAGAAGTAAAAGTAGTCACTGTTTACTATTTAAAATGATGATTTTGGATCAGTATGACTGCTGCATTTATGTGTATATTGTATTTTTCTAATTGTACGACTTTATCTAGCTACCGTTGGCAGTTTAGATCGTCTATGCTTGGAAGCGACCTATCTCTAATGTCAAACTGAGCTCAGAATAAAAGTCATTTTCAGATTTTTTGCATTCGTCAACTCATCGAAAGGGGGGTTTTTAAAAAGTTGAGGACAATTTATTTACTATCATGTAATTTATCACATAAACCAAGAGATATTTTACACAAGAATAGCAACCTGAAAGCTTAAATTAATAAATATATCACACAAATGCATTGGGAAAAAAAGTACAATATTTACTTGTGATACAGTGGAATACAAGAAATGATATTAAAGAGCACAGAATGTATAGAGCAGGGGTGTAAAATATATGATTGAGGGACAAAACTGGCCTACCAAAGGTTTCAATCTGGCCTAAGGGATGAATTTGTGAAGTGCAAAAATTAGACGTTAACGGTTAAGGAGGTGAAACTCATTTTAGCTCAAGAGCCACATGGGTCAAACCAGTAAAAAAAAACAAAACTGCATAGTAACATGAAAAATAATAAGCACTGCAAATTCCGAACTGTAACATTTTAACAACATTATGCCTGTTACTAAATGTTTTGTGCCTTTGTAGATCCACTGCGGTCTATAATATTGTTAAAATTGCACTTAAATTCAGGTTGTTCATGGTTCTTCACATTTTTTATGAAGGGATAGTCTGTAGATATGAACACTTTCATAATTTCATTTCACTTTTTTGCACTAAAACAAAGAGAAAAATGTGGAGTTCTCATTATCTATAGATTATCATGCATTAGTTTTACCGGTCCGGATCCTATTGAGTACATCATCACATGATATTTGACAAACCTGATACAGAGGATCTTAAAGAATATGAAAATGAAGCCCCACAGATAAATCCTTCCACTGGTGTAAGTCTATACCATGTGCCTACAGAACAGTCTGCTGACACTTCCTGCTAAACTGAGATGGGTCTATTTCCTCTGATTCACAACAGAAACAGAAAATAAAGTCATGACTAGAACTAATCCCACAATAATGATCTACCTGAAAACGAAAGACCAGTCAGACATACCGATGGAGCAGGCATATCCATATGTAGTATCTGCAGAGGAATGTTATGTTTAAAGATAGGCCTGGTCTACATGTTCTTGAAAGTGAAATAAAACAGTTTCTTGCTCTGCTGCCTACAACAACTGGCGAGTGGGGTTAAAATGCGCTTGCGTAAAACGGGTGCACCTTTTTTTTTTTTTTTTTTTTTTCATAACGAGGAAACGACAGCCCCACGAAAATAACTTGGCTATGTGCACCACCACCGCATCGAATTATAGAGAAGCCGAGCCGAGCCGTGCAGTGCCGTGACAAAGGACTGGTCTGATTTTCTAGTCAACAGGAGCTCACATAAGGCCAATCCACGCCGCACTGCATGGCCAGCTGCTGGTGCTGAAAAGGGAAAATAACACTGGCCTGCGTGGTCGTGCGTCTGTCACCAGCCATGAGCCCAAAACACAGCAAAAAAAAAAAAAAAAAAAAAAAAAAAAAACATCCGATCTGAACCGGACTTACCTTCCGACTTTCATCCAGATGATCGGAGTCTCCCTCAGCTGCTCACGGTCTCGGGTGTCGCTCGTAAAGCCGTGTATGTTGAGTCAAAGCCACGGCCATGTCGAGTCATTTTTGATAAACACAGCCCGCCTCCCGCTCCACGCACGCACATACACGCACATATATATATAATATATATATGTATATATACACACACACGCACACGCGCGCTAACAACTCGTGGGGGGTGCGGAGGGGCTGGGAGTCTGTGCCGGTTTTGCGGTGTTTACTGTCAATCCCATCCAGCCACAAACGTGCATATTTGCAGAGACGCAGATCGTGCAGCTCGACGGTCTATTACAGAATGATGAGAAGGAGGGGTGTTGATGTTTGGGTAACGGGTCTCTCTCTCTCTCTCTCTCTCTCTCTCTCTCTCTCTCTCTCTCTCTCTCTCTCTCTATCTCTCACTCTGGATGAGAAAGAA
>JAPQRP010000015.1:27276621-27302346 GCA_037367295.1 Apogon hyalosoma | reverse complement strand
TCTGAGGTGTGCAGCTGTCGAGACACCCCTGCTGTGATGAGGAAGAACTGAGGGTTGTCTTTCAGGACAGTTCACTCCGTTGTCTGCTCAGGGATAAGTCCCTCACACAGTGGGAGACTCGAGGCTTGTTGTTGGTAACCTGTCTGAGCTCTTTCCATAGAGGCTGACTCACTGGTGGAAAAGTGGTTTCTCTAAGTAGTCATTTAGCTTTTCTCACTTCCTTGATAAATCTACAGGAGCGTCTCCACAACTACATACTTCCTCCTCCTCCATAGTCACCGACGACAATAAAGAGTCCCTGTTTAGTATGTAAAAATAACTATTGACTGCAAGGTCTAATGTGATAGTTCTAAACTCAGTCTATCAGTACTGACTTCTGCCACATAGCGGCGCTCCACCTCCACCACATCTCTAATAACAGCTTTGGATGGTTGGATGGATGCTCAATGCATCAAACCTTGTACTTTTCATTTTATTTTAAAGAACCCTATACTGCCATTTATTTAAGAACACACAGAATGTCTCACAACATTAAAAGTAAATGCAATTTTTTTAATCATTTATATAGTAATAAAAAATTAAGGTACATGCATTAGTAATGTCATAAATACAGTAGGATCGAAAAAATATTTAAAAAGAAAACACTCATGGAAGATTATGTTGCAGCCGGGAGAATTTCACCATATGTTCATAATCTCATATAAAAACAGATACATAACTATTAGATCTTACTGTACTCAATGAAGTCAAACAATACACATACATGTACATCATACCGCATACACATGTACTTTGGTCAATACATGAAAATGAAATTTAATGCCAAGAGATGACTAATGAAAAGCTTTATGTACTGTAGAGACTGATACAACATATAAAAGCAGCTTATGGATCAATGTGGGATTGTCTGTTTAACTAATCCAGAACATTTAGTAGTAATAAGAGCAATGCAATGAAAGCTAGTGGACCAAAGCAGCACAATAATCAGTGTTTAAGAGTACCGTAGATTTGTCAGCCTTTTTTGTCTACCTAAAAGGCAACTTAACTCTTCTAGAAAACCACTTGGACCATTTTGACACTGCTGTGTTTTTTGGCATCGATTATATATGTAGATACATCTAGTTTTGAAAAATATAGATAATATGCATCTTAAATACTGTCACACAAAATATGGTAATAGAAGAGGCACAAAAGGTCACCAGCACTGATAGTAAGAGTGTTTTGACTAAGTACAACTTAAAAGCAAAATGTACAAATACATATATTGAACCTTGGTAAAACTAATTATACCTATTGTTCATTTAGAAATGAACTTACTTGACACTAGTTGTGTATGTAGCTCCACTACTGAGGACAAACTGACACTATTGTAAAACAACCTCAGTCATCCATTTAAAAAATCATTATAATCACCATGTTGAGTGTATAATTACACCCCATATCCTTTTCTGTAGGCGTTGCTTGGGATATTAGTTTTATTCAGCATGTATGATTAGCACCGTGGAGTTGAACTGAAAACTCACAGCAATGTATGTGTGTACATACTGAAGGTGCAGAACACGCACATGAGCACTTTTATGTATAAATATACAAATAATCATGAGCATGTACGCACATCCATGCATACAGTTAAGACCTGAGGATGCCACAGTATTGATACATGAAATGATAAAGATGAAAAAAAGATTCTAACTAAAATACATTTTACTAAATCAAAATGTTTTTTTAAATAATGTATAAATGAAAGTTTTAAAGAATTAAAGTGGTTGCAGAATGGACAGGTACATCATTAATTGTAAAGGCACTTTTTAGATGTAAATCTTGATTTACAGTTACGTTTTCCAGGTTGACACTGATGATAAAGTTTTTTTTTGTTTTCATATATTAACGTTACATAGAGAATAAACTGGGAGAGCAATATTTTTAGTGGCAAGTCCACAATCCTTTATATAAAGCTTTTCATGGCCAAAAAAGACCGGCTTAAGTTACCAATGTAGGTAAACTCTTTTAATTCTGCCCTTTGCCTGCATGCAAATCTTGAAGTACATGTAACTCACTTAAAAGCAGTGAAATACCCAAATTATTTTGCAAGTGGCTTCAATCTCACACCTTTTGATGCAAGAACATTAGATAAAATGTTAAACTTTGTTAATTCAACAAAAACAATATCCACTGTGACATTTAGAGTCAAATAATTACAAACAGAATGAAGACAAGCATTTAAAGTCTTTAAAGCCACAAAAGACAATCAGGTGCTTGTTGGATATCTCCCTGAAGGCCATTGTTACACCATGAACTGGGTGTAGCCTTCAGCGCCGGTGACGATCACATCCATCCAGATCCTCATCGCTTCAGGGGAGGGAGCAACCATATAGTAAACCCTGTCATGAGTCTTTACACTGAAGGTCAGTGAAGGGTTTGGGCTCTGAAAGACAGAAACAAGAGTAGACAGAATGGTGATAATGGAGAATAATAGTGAATACACTGTTGTGTCTATTATACGCACAAACACACAAACCTTATGCGCATTCTTTAAGTGATCATAATAAACTTCTTCAATAGCTTGAAAGTAGATGACTCCTTTCAGCTTGGCTTCATGTTTATCTGCATTCACACAAATGAACATGTTACATACAAGGACATGAATGAACCTGAACTACACAAATAAAACATGGGATAAAGAAAAATCTGTGTTACAGACTTCGTGTGTGTCTTTTTGTTCATGTACGCCTCCTGACCTACCTGCAAAGTACGAGAGTGTACGTCGGTTGCGGTCAAACACGAACCAGCGTTTCTTCCATGTTTTGATCTTGCCTCCCATCTTGACAAGGTAGCCTCTGCAGGTCTTCTCAGAGATGGACAAGTGGAAGCATGTGTCTGTGCTGTGGCCCGCTGACTCGATGTGTGCACGCAAGTCGAAGTCATCCTTTCGCACCGGCAAGTACCGCGTTAGAGGCCGGGACTGCAAGAAAAACAGTTGAGGGAACAGGAATTCAGCACTAATGCATGTTTGTAATTTTTCCTTTTGTGTTTATTGAATTCATACAAGTCATACAGATGCCCATCATATATTAAACAGCTCAAGTATGGAATTCTTTCATTCACTGCCAATATCTGATGGTCCAGAAAAAGAGAACACATGCTGATGAACAAAGCTTATACTAAGAACTGTCAGCAGGAATGTGATTGAAACCATACACAAGGGGGAAATATGCACCAAGTGGAAAGAAGCAAAAAAAAAAAAAAAAAAAAAGGAACATACATTTAACCTCTATCAGGTAAAATGGCATTCAACAAGAATGGAGAGGATACAATTCTGTATTCTATAGCAGACTATACTCACATTTAAAGGGGTCATATTTTGCTAAACCCACTTTTATTATTCTTTGGTTCATTTATTTGTGTATTTGGACCCTAATAGTTCAAAAAGTTTGAATTTGAACCCTCCAGGTGCTGCAAAGATATCTTCATATTAATTTTGGCAAAAATCGAGTGGATTTCTACAACTCGTTTTAATTCCAGCTTAATTTGTTGTGTCTATAGCTAGTTACGTCACAATATTTGCACATATAAGGTCAAGACTTCTGATGAACATTTCTCAGAGTACGACATAATTGTTTGTCAGCAGCAGCGGTTGTAGTCCATACTGAAAATGTGTCCAAACTTCAAGCCGATTACCGAAAATGTTTAGTTGCTGGTTGAACGGGACAGAGCAGCACAGCCAACAACCTGGAGGGGTTGGGGCTTGAAGTGGCTTACTTGCATTTAAAGGGCCAGCGCTAAAAACGACCTTTCTGGTGTCATTACTCAAAAATAGGGTTGAAGATGGACCTGTGGAGTTGAATAAATGAAGAATTCAGACCCAAGCATCGCATTTACAGTTTATGTAGACCACAGGGAAATGTTTTAAAATAAATAATTCCATTTAAAAAAAAAAGCAACATATCGCTCCTTTAAGACACTTTTTTCTGATCATGATTGGATAACAATATGGATGATCTATCTGAACATCATCCATGGGCATGTGTTGTGTTTTTCGCTCACCTGTGCCCTTTGTTTTTCTCGCAGCTTCACCTCACGGTCAATGAGTTTCTGTCGTCTACTTGTCTCCTCTTGAAGCCTTTTCTCCAGCTCCTCCCTCCTTTTCCTCTCCTCCTCCAGAGCCTGCTTCCGCACTTCCATCTCTAGCTCCTGGGAAATAATCAAAACATTACAATAGTTTATAACATTTAGCATTTTAAATAGTGCCTCAGTATTTTTTTTTTTTAACTGTGGCTCTGAGTGTTTGCTGTAGTTAACCTTGTGTTCGAGGAGGCGGTGCTTCTCTGCTTGAGCCTCTCGCAGCAGACGTTCCATCTCTTCGAGCTTGGCCACATTTGATGTGCTGGCACTGGATCACACAATCACAGATAACACATAATATATATCAGAAACAGACAGAGAATAACATTGTTCTGCATGCACTTGGTGTACAGTACAAGAGGCAACACATTAACTCTTATGCAGCTACAGAACAGAGGAAACAGAATCCATCCTGATTATATTTTTAAGTTGTTTTATTGTGTTATATTTTTTATAGACCTATACAAAAGCAGATATACATTATGTCCAAGCTCATTTTCCTTTATATGACTTATAATATAATAACCATAGACAAATATAAAGCAAAACTTGTATCATGAAAGAATAAAAATCAACAAGGATAAGTTAAATACATGTATTAAAAAAATAAAACATACATTTAGTTTAATCCCATCGACATGGCTCAGATAACTGTCTGGTAAATACAGGTCAATGACAATTCAGTGTCACAGTTGTGGATCTACAGCGCTTTGCTTTGTACAAGCAAGACTGCAGATATAACATTGGTTTAGTGCTGATTTAGTGTAATAATGTGAGATAAAGCTCAAGCAAGCCATCCGATGACTTTAATTTAGAACAGCAAACTAGGTGGAACTCCAGGTCTTTTAGACTGCACATGGTCGACACATGACATGGATTTGTAACAAGCAGAACAGGGATATGTACTGTACGCATGTCTGTCCATTTGAGGCTTCATCATATTAAACACTATTTTTTCTTTCTCATTTTCTTGCTCATTTTTGTTCTGTGACATAAATACATCACTAACACACAATCACACACAAACAAAACCTTTCTAATCTGGAGCCAGAGGGAAACGGATACCCACTGTTGATATGTGATGATGTCACAACATTGTTAAGACGAATGGTACACATTAGACTCAGCCTAAACAAACCAGGATGGAGGGAACAAGAAATAGAGCACATGCCAAGTAAAAAAAGACAGGAGGAATTAGGAAAGAATGTATAGAGAGAATAAGAAAAAAATGACAGAAAAGGCTTTCCCGCTCGCTCTTATGCTTTCTGCCGGCGCCTAACCTGTCAGATCATACTCAACTATTTTTTGTATTTAACATCAACATAGTGGTATTTGTTGAATGTCAGTATTAATGGAAGTCTACCTAGTTAGATCATTAGTCGTATTTCACTTAAATGCATAATTTAATCAGATTTTTAAATTCTGCACGAGAGCAATCTGGTAATAAATGATATTCACACATCCAACACATTCCCCTTTCAGCAGTTGATACTCAGAGGAACATGTATTCATCCCAGCTTTAGCGTTAACTCAACATCCATCCATCCCATCTTCCCTCTACTCTTTTCATGTCCTTTTCTTACCTTAGCTGATGAGGAGGAATAGCACTCATTTTCATTGTAGAGTAGCCCAGTTGTTTATTATTTTAAATCTGAACTAAATGAGAAGACACAAATCACGTTCTTCATTTGTATAAACAAACTTCTTGTTTATCCAGTGCAGATCCAGATTCCACATTTGTTCCAATCTAAGCCGGTACAACAAAATCCAAATGGAACCATACTGAGGATCACAGAGGCAGCCCGTTCCAGGAAAACTTACAATGCAGAGAGGTCAATCTGCAAATGGTTTGAAACTGTGCAAAACCTATCTGCAGAACCAAGACCATACCATTCAGAGAGAGAAGAGAGGGGGAGGCAAACGACAGATGCAACCACTGTAAAAGGGAAAAAAGAAAGCAAGCACACATGGTTTTAGTCCAGATGGGGGGCTGGACCCCCAAATGTACCTCCACACTCATACCGGTTCAGTCAGTTCGCTAGATCCTGCTGGGGTTGATTGTGAATACACACTCACTCACATTCACACATGCACACTCTGCTTATGTTCTCAGTCTTCCGTAACCTGAGCCCTACAACACTAATCAAGAGTCTCCCCTTAACTCATATAACACACACAGTTCTACACATTCTATTCTCCAAGGAGAACCATGAAAGGCGGGAAACTTTCCTTTGCCGATCCACACACTTTTTGCATTACCTAGGTTTTCTTCTTTTGTTATTCACCCTCCATTCCCCTCTCACAGTCCATGTTTCATATTATGAAAACAAAGGGACATTCTATGTTTGTTTTCAATTTCTAGATTTTCTATATGTGGTCTTGGCAGACTTTTCTGTCATTTACTCCTCTATTGGTCTGTCATTTTTCTTTCTGTCATTCTTTACAAACCATACTAAAGGACAGATGAAAAGAAATTCAATTGCATTCATCAACACATACTTGGCACATACACAGAAAACTAAACAGTGACACAAACTGTTGACAGGCTTCAACTTTTTGTTTTTATCACTACAATTACCATTCCATCTGTGTTTTTCTTTTTTTTTCCCCTCAAATCCACCTCAAACTAACCTTGACACATTGTCTGGAGAGCAAGCTGAGATGCTGGTTTCAATGGAGTCATTACTATCCACGCTCATTGTGTCAAAGGCTTGGTTGTCACGATATCCAAAGCCATCGAGGTAGACGTTTGTCTGGGAAGCTGCTCGTGAGCCAGGCTGACCTGCAAAACAAGAAAAAGCAGAGTATCTTAGCCTCTTTAGGATGACTTTCATACGGTACTTACCCTTATGCCTTTGTCTACACAAGTCTTGTACCTGTCTGGGTCAAACTCTCTGGGACAACAGCTTCCCCAGATGGTGTCAATTGTGGATCACAATGCCCCGCCACTGTGAAACACACTAATACGTCCAGTTGAAAAAAATTACAGCCCCTTAAAAGTTTGACGACATTTGATGAAAAATAACCAAAAAAAACATAACATAAGCCTGAAAAAAAGCGGGAAGGAATGCATAGAGCAGTTGAGTTAGCTCAAAAATGTCTGAAACCTAAACTGGATATCCTCAAAACCAGAAGGAGAACTATGCCAGTTTCTTTGGAGAGACACATTCAGCCTCTGGGTACAGGAAGAATGAAATCACATACACACAGACACAAATACACAACCTGATACCATCTGCCCATTTCAGCTGCCCCACCCATCTGATGAGCAAGATCAAGAGACCTGAGGGAATGAGGGAGCAGATACGTGTGCCTGAGCCCGGAAAAAACAGCAGCACCGTAACATCAAAAACCATAAAAAAAAAAAAAAAAACAGCCAAAATATTTCAGAATACTATACTTTTTCTCAGTGTTGTAGAAGGACAGTATATCGTGAAAAAATTAAATTTGCTTTATGCTTTTGGCTGAAAAAGTCATTTAAGAACCAACACCAAATCTTCTATGAGAACAAAATACATTGGACAAGTTTGCAAAGATGCAGGACATAAGCCATACATTTGTGATTTTAGACACAAAGTGACTAATTTTAGAGTAAAATAAACCCCCAAGAGAATTTCTGTGGGTGTGCACTTTATTGTGTTTTCGTCATTAGTATATCTGTCTGAGGAGATAATGATGGAATGTACAATAATTAGAGCAGGGAAGTCTACTTTTAGTGCCCAGTATAATGTGGGAGCGACAAAGAGATAAAACGGTAAAGAAACAGAGAAAGTAACGTGATGTGAGTGAAGTGTGTGCTTAAATATGTAAAATATACCTTTGTGCAGACGTCGAGACTCTGTTTCCTTGTTGGATAAGGAAAAAATTCTGGGGAGAATGCTGCCACAGCTTGTGCTCTGAACCAGGGGCTGATGGGGCTAAAAAGAGCCAAGAAGATACGAAATAGTCAAATCAATACAACAGTGATTTAGTGTTTCAAGGAGGTAATCTAATCCTGATACACAATATACTACACAAGTGAATAACAGAGATACAGTAAGTAGAAAAAAGTGACATTAGATGACCTGCAGTAGCTGCTCTGTGAGATGCATGCAAACTAACTGAAGTACCTTTGTAGGAAAGCTTCTTCCTAATGTTGCACATGTGAACTGGGGACCCATGGTCGGTGTCGTTTTCTTCCTGGGTAACGTGTCACTTAGATGGGACCCACATTCCTTCTCAAACCTCTTCCTCTCCTCAAGCAAACGGAAATGCTGATCAAACACACGAGAGAAGCGGTGTTAATGGTCAACTGATTGACCATCATTATTTTCTTATAAATCCAAATCTATTTAATGTAATTTCTAAGTTTATCCTTGAGTTTTGAGAAAACATTTTGTGCTTTGGCGCCATCTGGTGGTACTTCAAAACTGCGGCGACAATAGAAAGCAACTGACTATACACACACAGACACACACACATTACCTGCCTGTGTCGGTGATGGTGTTTTTTGATAGGAAGAGGAGGCGGGGGGGAGTCAGGGAGGGGAGAGGGGTCTCGATATGTCACCATGATCTCTGGCCAGTGCACAGAGGGTGTTTTGGGGAGGGGGCGGGGATTAAGATTGGAGGAGTCAGAGGAGGAAGAAGAGGAGTGACAGTCGGCAGATGAGGAAGAATGATAGAGCTTTGGAAAGAAGAAAGGATCACTGTCAGAAAGATAAAACAGTGTAAAAGACAGAGGGGAAAAGTGGGGAATATCAACACTTTCACACATTAACACTTAACATAATCTATTTATGCATAGTTGGCAAAACTTGTGGGTTTCTACCACTACACACACCTCATCCTCCGTTGGTCTGAGGGTCTCATCGTCAGGGGAGGGGTTTGCCTCGGAGTCAGGAGAGGCATTGGTGAGAGCAGGGGCAAGGGCGGGTTTAGGGTCTCCCCCAAGCTGTGAGTAAAGCTCATTGAGCTCACTGACTGTGACATATCCCTGGAAAAGTGTCATGAGGAACACGGGGGACAAAGAAGGGGGTGAGGCATAGCATGAGGTGAGTCGGCCATATTAAGACATTATTTCAGTGAAAAGCAAATTTGAGATTTAGTTGTTAAAATGAGGCAGATTTTGAAAAAGTCATTATTTGCTGCAGAAACAAGTCACTTGCTATACCATAATAATAATGAAATGAGTAGAGCACAAAACAAAGTGGGCATTCTTAGGTTACTTAAGTGTTAATACACGTGAGTTTGAGCTTTGCATTCAACAAACAGGTTAACTTTCTCAAATTTCCACTGTTCCTGAATTGCTGAAAATGATACATGGAATAATAATATGAAAGGGAAAAATGCAATCAAAGTGACAGCACCGAAGGATAAGCTGGATTTATGCAGCTGAATGTAGAGGAATCACAGCACATAGAAACAGAATTAAGTACCTCAGCATTCTTGAGATAAAGAGAGGAAAGAAGGGATGAAAGGGTGCAGAAGTTGACTGGAGGAGGAGAAAGTGTGGCAGAGGTGGTGTCAGGGCAGTGACCGCTAAATGACTGACACACATCAGCCAGAGAGGCTGTGTCCTAAGCAAGCAGAAAAGGAAACCCCAACCATTACAGACGTGGAAGTCCTGTCCACTTTAGGAGTCTAAATGAGGAGGATAGTTTGTGTTTTCTCATCTGACAGTTGTCTATCAAACTCACCTCCCTCAGAGTAAAGCTGCGCCCACCAGTGAGGTCTGCATACTTGCTTTCCAGTGCAGCAAGGTTTTCTTTTTCCTAACGGAAAACGAACACAGGAAATGTAAAACTGTAATAAACAAAGTTACCGCTTCCTGTGGGGATTTCTGGTCATTTATATACAAAAGCCACCTACATTTGTAAACATACAGTGCACACAAACAGATATGCTCATACCCTTTGCAGCATTGCTTCCAGGTTGCTTCTTTCCTTCAAGAAGCTCTCCTTCTCTCGCTGAGCCTGCTGGGTAATCTGTGTCGCCTGCTTCTTCAGAGTTAACAGTCGCTCCTGGAGAAAGACGAAAATTGAAACGTGCTGACAACATCAACTGAAAGATGCATTTAAATCATCAAGCATTTAAATATAAATAAAATTACATTTCAGAAGACAAATTATTATTATTCCAAAAAAAGGGTCAAATTACTTAGGTACAGATTTTATACAAAGATAGCCATTAACCTTGCGTGTGACGGTGCTTCGCTGGTAGTCTGCTATTTCCCGTAGAAGCTCCTGTGTTTTAGTCTCCTTCTCTTCATCCTGCCTGCTTTCATTTTCCAGCTGCTGGAACTCAAGGTCCTCAAAGCGCTTTGTCTCTGTCTCAAGCACCTCACAGTCCTGGAAAAATGTACATAAAAAGGAGGCCAATTTAAGAATATGACCAAGAAAATTGCGTATTCAACACAAGAGCAAATCACAAAACACAAAATCCAATAATACATACCCAAAAGAGTGATACTCACAAAATAATCAGTTATATGCATGCAAAATCCACTCTAAAAAGCAAACAATCCATATCAAATATTTGATGGAACATTTGATGGATAAATGTTGTGCAAGTGTTCACAAACAACCTGACACAGACAAACACTGAATGTTTTGTATGTATGTATTCACAAACAAGCTGATACGAAGAAACCACAAGCTGTAATCTAACTAAAAGTACTACAACACATCCCTTAAATGAAACTAATTTTGTACATTCTCATCCCACAGTACACCAAGACAGACAAAGCAAACCAGACATATAGATCTCCAGTGTTTAATCAACACTTACAACAGTCATGCAGACCACAACACCATGCATAACCACAATCTACAGAAACATGCAATATGTTAAAAAGCATTCCCCAAAATATATATATCACTTAAAAGTGTTATCTAACAATCTTTCATACTTCTTAAATATTTTGGTCTGTGAAAAACACATTGTGAAGCATTTGGATCCCTATGCCCTTATATCAGCGCAATTCTGTCTTACTCTTACTCTCGTACCTAATACAGGCTTCATACAGGCTCAACACTTTGGATGAAACAGAGGGTTGCAGATATAGACATGTAGAGTGTTAGACATCCAGTTAGATGAAGAGAAGAGGGAACATGACTGATTTAAACATCAGCAGCAGAGAGTGAGCTCAGGAAGGACAATGTATTTGTAAATGCGTGTTGAAAATGATACCATTGCTGTGGACGTCTGTCACAGTATACTGCATTTCCATATGTATTTGATTCCATATGTGTGTGTACTCAGTATGTGGAAATATTCTGGTGTCTTTCAATTTGTGTATGTATGTACAACTGGTGCATTTCCCAGTCCCACCTTCATTATTTTTGTGGTTTCAGCTTGCCTATGAAGTATGGTTTGTGCTTTATGGATTTGTGAATTTACAAATGTGAGGTATGTATTTTTCTGTGCATGCCATGTGTGGAAAGAGTGAGTGTGCTTGTGTACTGACCCTGGCTAGCTGCTCCTGCAGGGGCTCCTTGGTGGCCTCAGGGCAGCTGTCCAGCTGGGAGCGCTGCTCACACACAATCTGAGCCAACCTCTCTACTCTGCCCCTTTCTGCCTGCAGCAACTCGCATGCCTGACACACACAAATAGACATGTACGCATACACATATGTGCGTATATGCCCACACAAACACACAGATGTACACATTGTTTATGTGTACATATGAACACAGACACACACACACCAGACAGAGAGATGATGGCAGCGTTAGTGGGAGTGGGGAGTCACAGTTAGTCACTACTGCGACTGGGTCAGCAGGATTAGCCTACTGGGATGGGAGGGAAGGAGGGAAAGCTGCAGAAAACTATCACTGGAATTAAGTAGAAATTAAAGCAGAAGGTTGGTAAGGAAAGTGTCAATGTTTTTCAGTCTCATGCCTTTTTCTCTGTCAAAAAAGACTATGGAATAGATTGATGGAAGCAGTGAGAATGGGTAAGAAGGTAAAATTTGGAATCACTCGAGAGGGGGTTAACTCGCACAAATGTTAATGATTCTCTCTAACAACAACAAAACAGAACACACAGCCACAGACATCCAAAACTTGTACAAGCACTAAACTTCACCTGCCCTTCAACATAATTTCCAAAACTGAGAACAAAGTCTTATTTGGTCATTCTTTCCTTATGTTCAATTCAGTTTAATGGTGGGGATTAATCATATCCAGTATCTACCAGAAACAATGTCCAAAGTCACTGGACACAGGCCACACTCACTACCAAAACACTCAAATGCTATGGTAACACATGTGCAAAAAATTTCCTTGTATGTATCCACTCACACTTCCAGCCTGTCACTGACACCATATCCTGATATAAAGACACACACACACACACAAAGTTCTCTCACAGCAGTATTTGTAAGATACGATCACTTGGTGACCACTATACCCCTGGCAGTGTTAACAGATATATATTTGGAGCACAGACAGCATGAGAAGGATTAACACCTACCAGGGAGTCACATGACCAACTAAATTCATGAGTCTCTGAATCGCATATGTGTTTTCAATCACACAAACACTACAAACTTACCAAGGGAAAGGAAAGAAAATTGATTGATTTTAAATAAAAGGTAGATATAATTTTAAACTGACTTTTCTCTATTAGTTTTAATCAAATTCTTGATGCATCACCAGTCTTTAAATAAATGCTCATAGTTTGTGTCTCAGACATAATGAATCCGTGGTATCCCTCATACTCTTAAAATGTCATAATTAACTGTAAAATGTTAAATACCTTTTCTTTTTCCTGCTGGGACTTGGCCTCTAGGTCAGCCATCTTGTTGTGAAGTGATTCAAGAGCATCTTTTTCCTGTTGAAGCGCAGCTGCCTCAGATTCCTGTTCAGCGTCCACTAGAGCTCGCTCCACCTCCACCTTGGATAAATACACCACAATAACTCAGCCATTTATTGTGCTTCTAGGTGTCTTTAAGCTGAATTATTCTTTAAGGCAAAATTTTATCATCAGTCTTCTTTTATCTTTTACTTTATATTCAATTAAAAGCATCAGTTTCCTTGTAATTATTATACTGTTCTGACTATTATATGTCCCCGTAAAATTAAAACATACATGTAACATATGATACTAAACATTTAATAGCCTGTTCAAAACCTTGTTTACCTCTCTGGCAGATTCCTCTATTTGGTTGTCTAGCTCTTTGATCTTTTGCTCCAGCTCCTCCATGTTGTTTAGTACTTGGATCCTCTCCTCTTCAACACGTCTGATTTCCTTTTCTGAAGGCCGTGCTTCCTGTCCTCGGCGACGAGTGGCTTCATCCAGAGCCTAACAACATCATTAACACAGTCAAAATTTTCAGTCAAGAATCAAAATTTCAATGAAATTACAGTTCACCTTCTTCAGTACAGAATCCTGAAAATTAGTTGTAATAATAATAATAATAACAATAATAGTACTAATGATCACTGACATATATATATATATATATATATAGAGTATTGTTCTATTACCATAACTCCAACTGCTAAATAACAGCTGAACAGTGCAGCGATCACTGTGCTTGTGTGTGAAGCTTTGCAAATGTTAAGTGAGTTCTTATTCTGGGCACTGGAAATGTTTATTTTTTAACACCCAAATGAGACACAAGGGGACATGAAACAACATGCCCACACACAAAGTATGAACACCAGCTGCCAATTCTATACACTAACATGTGGCTCTGCGCTAATCTAATAAATGGGCTGTAAATATCTTGCATCTGTGTGTATGCATGTTAGATGTAGACATCAGCACTTTGAAGAAGATGAATATTTCTCAGAAACAAATAGACAGCATAAACACTTCCCACATTAGAAGCTGACCAAAGTCAAAAGGTGCTTCTCTTACAGATATTTATTCAAACTGTTTCTAACCTCATTTGTCCTCTGTGTACGCGGCGAGGGTGAGGGGGCAAAGCTTCTGAGACTGATGGCGGGTGATTCTGCCCTGTTGTCACGGGTACCGCTGCTGCGCCTCTGTCGTACCTGTAGATCATCATCATAGTAACCATTCTCTGATCCAGGTGAGGTTAAATGTCCATTTCCACTCATTCCATTGAGAACTGAAGAGTCGGAAAAGACAGACGGTGTGTCGTCATCCTCATCATTCAGCTGAAGCTTCTCGAGCTCCTGGTTGATCTTTTGCAGGTCTGCTACAGCAGAAGTGGGACTCGTAGCTGTGCCTCCTTCATCCCTCTCAGACCGACCCAGTTCTGAACACAGAGACAAGATAGTCTCTAGTCTCTGTCGCTCCTGAAATGAACACAGAAAAAAATTAACACAAATGAACAAGTTTCAAAATGTAGACTTTCACCTCTATTTTATTACCTAATATGAACATATGTCACACAGCAACTGAAATGAAGAGTACTTAAAAAACAAAATACATTTTCTTACTGCTGTATTTCTAATTAGCTCAAATAAATACAAGAAGAAACCTTATGAAATGTTCTGAATAAGGAAGGAAGAGTTAACATCAAGTTTTGAAAGATCAGATTACCTGAGGCAGCATTAAAGGAGTCAATCCCTCTTGTCAAAATGTCCTACTTTGTCTATAATATACTCAGCACTGCCCTTCTGCATTTATAACTGAAATAACTAATCTATATAATGCATGCAATATACTCATAATATTTCTACACATTGAAAATCCATGGAGCTAAGTTTCCTCTTGCCACGCCACTGTTCTGCCTGCCCCCAAAACCAACACTAAGGGGGATGAACTACGGAGGCTGCAAAGAGTCAGAACACATCCTTACAGATCAGCAGGAACTCCTTTGGAGGAAGAGGAGAAGTGTAAAGCCACCACGTGTAAAAGAAGGACGGGGACAAGTACAGGGGGAAAGAGAGAAAAAAAAGATCTGTAGAAAGAGGGGGCTAATAAGAAGGTGGACAGCTGTCAACTGTGGTCGGAAGTCTACACGAGAACAAACCATGACACCAAACACTGGAATGTGCATGGGTGTACTCTCACTAAAGAAACAAGAGACTTTCCAGGAATGAGCTCTAGGAAAGACTCTAAAGCAGGTAATGGTTCAACTGGGGAAAATATGAACTGCAACTCCATATTACAAAAGAATTATAGCACTATGTATACTGTTTTTAATCCATTATTGAGAAGTAATTCACTCCAATATGAATAAAATATTTTATTAAAGAAATAGCTGACCAGAAGACTAACATTTATTACATATGCATGAATGTATGATACAATATACACTGTTCATTTATAGTCTGCAATGTGAAGCAGGAGCTGTAGCAAAACAAACCAGTGGCAGTTTGTCACCTTGTTCTATTCTAATAGACACAAGCCTGTGTGGAGCCCTTAAAGTAATCAGCTGTCAACTAGAGAGAGAGACACACACAGAGAGACATTAAAAGAGAATGGAGAATAGACAGAACAAAAAAAGAAGAGAAGGAGGAGGAGAGACACAAAGGGAAGGGTGCACACAGAGAGAGAGAGAGAGAGAGAGAGAGAGAGAGAGAGAGAGAGAGAATGAGATAAACTAATCAGGGAATTACAAGCTGGTGCTTTTGTAACCTGACACGAACAGTAAATGACACATAGTTTTACTGTAGCATTTGGCTTTCAGTCTCTATTTATCGGGTAAAATACCAACTAATGTAAATCTAACAAAACAGCCATTATTTAACTAAACATCTTTAAAAATATCCTGGCTTTGCATTCTAATGATTCCACAAATTGTATATTATCTAGGGGATTTGCACTGTTCCTTGTAACATCCTGGAAAAGATTGTTAGACACACAAGCTTTACTTCTTTAAATGAGCAGACTTTAATGTTTCTATCCAACCACTAGAGGGCAGAGTGTATCAAGACTACAGAGTTGCTTTTACTTAACCTTGAGCTTTGGGACAAATGTTGCAAATTGCTTCCTTGCAAAGTCCTATAACAGACCCTGCCTCTACCTTCACTATTCTTTGTAATAATATTCAGAAACAAAAATATGTAATAAGAAGTGATTATTTTGCTAACTAATCATAAAACTCAAGTTACTGCAAGGTTGACCGACAGCATTAAATGTAAATGATATTAGGGTAAAAAGAAGTATAAACTAATAAAGACGATTTTAAGAATATCAAAACAACAACAATACATGTTTCACATTTCAGAGGTTTTCTAATTAGAGGAGAACCAGATCAGTTGCCATTTCTCAAACATCTCATAACCACAAAACAGCCCATAACCACAATTCAATTAACTCCAAAATGTGAGGGCTAGCTGAAAGCCACCTTGCAGCTTGTAAAATGCAGATTGGCTTGACCAGAATCCAAAAAACTATTTCTGACAGTTCCAGAGACACAAGTTTGCTTAGTTGAATATGACCATGAGAAAGAGAGAGAGAGGCATATGAAGAGACTGGGACCACGAGTCCAGTTGTCATTATATGTGGAGCATGTGTGTGTTTATCCACCTGCTACACTATAACTCTGCTCTCTAATCATCTTTGCTTCACTAGCCCACATCTGACTTATGGGTTCTGTGGCTCTTCAGTGGTCCGAACCACACTGGGCGGACCTCCAGATGACTGACATAAACACACACCGCACATACACAAACACACACAATCCAAGCACACGGTTAAGAATAGTTCTTCTGTTAGTATGGGCAAAATGCCAGAGGCATCTGTCTAGTGGTGAACCTCACTTTGAGTGTATATGTGGTTGGATGTTTGTGTGAGTGTGTGTTAAGCACCCTGGGAGCATATGCTCAATATGAAAAAGAATAGGTTAACGTAAAGCACTCCATTTCTTGTACATACCGTTAACCTCATAGTATAATTACCCAAGTCATATTTTTTTCAGGTCATAGCCAGTGATGCAAAATGAAGCAGCAGTGTTAGGGGAGTAAAGTTACACACATATTACAATTTGACCAAAAATATGACTTATGCTTATATAATTAATATACTTATGCTATCAGGCTAACAATATGCCATTTTACAGGAAGTGCATGTAGGTTACAACAATGTAAATATAAAACATTTACACTGTGAGGGGCAACAAATATGGGTTTTCCAAAGGCTGGTGCTGATACTGATTTAGAGAGCATGGTCAATGACATGATGCAGATTTCATTACTGCTAATATGTCCAATCATGTATCTAATCTAATCAAGTCTGATATATTTACAATGACATTTTTGTTACTGTGACTCAAACACAAACAACAAATACACATCTTTGGGGAGTGAATGATGTCAGCAGTGTATCTGCATTTACATTGTGTTCTGCATGTAATTAAAACTACATTGCTATGTTGTCATGTCTTTAGTATGTGTGAAATTAATCAAGATGTTTCTACATTTTTCTTGGATATAACTGTTGACTGCAGTACTTGCACTGAGAAGGGCTGTGACTCTGGTTCCTAATATAGCCTGAAGACACGGTTTGTCATGTGACCTTCTCTGTTCTTATATTAATCATGTGACATATATTACAACAATCATGTGACTCATTTATATATGTAAGAAACAGCAAAAAGTCAACTGCTTTGACTTGCTCTGATGAAGTCTCCAATGGTTGAAATCTGAAGGTTTTCAATCACTGGAAAGACTTTTTAGGTTTTAATAACACCATATCTTCAAAAACAGACAGTGTATAATCCTCACTCAACATCTACAATCACACTCATACTCACCAGTCTTTCCACCTCCTGTTCACGGAGTCGCTCCTCTTTTTGCCTCTGGTGATAGTCTGTCAGTTCCTCCTTTCCACTCAGTGAGCTGATACTGCCCCTTCTTTCCCTGAAGCCCCCTGGTGGTGTAAATCCTGCCTTTCCAAATGATTGTCTCCTCTCTCCGAGCCCCATCCCTGGCTCTAGTCCTGCCTTTCCAAACGAAGCCCGTCTCTCTCCAAATCCAAGCCCTGGAGAACTGGTGAGTTCCAGACCTACCCCATGCCTCTCCCTTTCACCCAAAGACACTTCCATTCCTGGGGAGACCCCATGGCCTATCAGCCTTTCCTGGTCTGGAGGGCTGGAATTTGCAGAGCTTGTGGAGCCCATTGAGCTAGTGGAAGTTAGGCTGAGCTTTTTAGCCACACGAGGGGAAGATGAACCCCCTGACCTCGAGGGAATGGTCACATCTGGTGGGGCAGGGGAAGGGGAAATGGTGGCAGTGGGGGATAAACCTTTAGGGGTGGACAAGGAGATAGACACAACACCTTCTCCTTGAGCAGTGGCCTGGGTTTGATTCCTGATGGAGGACTGCTGGCTAAGGTTATTAGAGTTGTGGTTGAAGTCAGGATTAACGTTCTGACTGCTATTGTAACTGTCCTTGCGAAGTCTGTAACTGCCAGAAATGTCAGAACGCCGTGAAGACAGTGTTGACAAGGTTAGCACTCCATTGTTGTCACGGGGAGATGGGGAAGGGCAGAGACGTGGCAGCGAGCGGCTGTGCCCTCCTGCTGTCATCCCATTCAGTGAACCCGCCGAATACTTTCTGGTTCGACTGCTGGATGCTGGCTCTTGGTTGCCATAGCTGCGGCGTCCAAGACGGGGGCTTGATGGCATGCTGACCGCACCTCCTGACGATGGAGTGTGTGATGAAGAGGATGGGGGAAGAGCGAGGAGGAAGCTATCACTCCCAGCAACAGAATTAGATGAACCTCCGCCATTCCAAGTGGACAATAAAGGTGAAGAACCAGGATTGTGCAGTCGCCGGGTATCGCTAATGCCATGAAGTAAATTATCCTGGTTGCGTCCAGCCGAGGATCGGGAAGAGGAGGGGTCAGATCGTCGAGCAGGGGAAAGAGGAGGAGCAGTTTTAAGTGAGATGGGTGGACGGTCTGAGCTATAGAAACGTCTTGCCTGTTCTTGATAGGAGGATGAGGTTGAAGGAGTGGTGACAGGTGTGGTGGGTGGAGACTGAAAAGTAGAAATAAAAAATACCAAAAGGAAAAATTTAACATGGTGTGGAAATAGGTATGATAGGCATACATCAACAGACACAGGGAATTACTATAAAATATGATGAGAATTTAAACAAAACCTTAATGAAACTTTAAAGGAGACCAGAAAATTTGATGAACACTTGATCTCCTGGGTTTTATTCACTGGTTTCTGGTGGTCATTTGGCTGAATTTTTAAAACCAGATTTGTTCAGTCAAAGATGAACACTGCAGCTCATGTACCTGGCTTGAATAGGCGCTGCAGTTTTACATAGAGACAAAAATGTCCAGTATTGTTAATATTTAGAATACTGATTATTGAAAATTGAGACTGTGTTGGAACAACTATACACCAACTATTACAGCACATGCCACTGCAATATTCATGCTTATATTCTGAATAGAGGTGCTTGTCACACCTCCCTCAATCCCTTTCTTTCTTCTCAATCTTGACTATCCCCCTTTAAAAACTCTAACAGTCTAACAAATCTCCAATCTGATGTGTTGCTTTATATATTACAAAATGATGAGTGTCTCATTTCCCTTGGATTAAATGTGCTCTCAGATATTACACTGAATGTCTAAGAAAGGTTAGTGTAATGAAAATAGGGTTGGAGGCAAATTCTAATCACGCTCTAGAAAATGTTTTGAAAGCAGAAAAAGAAGCCTGCGACTAAGCTCCAGAGCATGGCAGCTGACCTGAGTCACACTGAAGTAGGAGGGGTTAGCATTTCCATTGGCTCTCAGGCTGTTCTCCAGGGCAATCTTCTTCCGCTGAAGGGTGTCCATCAAGTCCCGAAGTTCAGATGCTGATCGCATGCCCCTGGCACTGGTGGTCCCTCCCACCACTGCATGGCTATAGTCACTGCTAAATTTCAAGTAGTCTGGAAAAAACGAGGGATGGGAGAAGGAGAGATATAAGAATCATAAAGAAATATTTAGAGAGGAGGCCAGTCACAAAAAGTAATATTATAAGGCAGATAAATGACTTTGAAAAACTATAAACACTTGGATGGACATTGCATTTTTTGCTAGTTAAACATGTGGAAATTCATGTTCGTCACAGACGGTCAGTAACTGTTAACGAACTGTAGTAAAGGAAAAGACAGAAGAATCATAATAGGAGGCACAAAAAACAAAAAGACAAATAACGTGTGTGCATGCACCTGAAGCTCTAGTTATTCAAAGACGTGGTCTATGCCGGACCCAACCCAACCCAAACAGTCTGCAACTGGCACCAAACCAACATACACACACACATTTATTACATACAAATACACACGCTTGCACAAAACCATCCATGTGACCCAAGACAAACAGTTCAACTTAAAGTGGGGTTCAGTTCCTTAGTATAGGATTTTGGAAAATGAAAAAGACCACAGAATATTCTGGAATTCCCTCAAGAGGCTCCCCGCCCTTCCTAAAGCCCTTTATTTAGAAACTGTTCTAGTGGAGAGGGGGGTCTTTTTCCAAACCTCAACTCAGTCAGTTTTTAATTCCTTCCTGCTCAATTTTCAAAGAAATATCAGCAAAATTTGTTTCCTACTTGATGAAATATGACATACATCATTAGATGTCGGTATATTTGCTAACACTAGTTTTCCTTTTCAGTGCATAATTTCAAAAAGCTACCTACCTGAATATTACTGTGGTAAAAAAAAAAAAAAAAAAAACAGGCAAAAGTACTTGCCTAGGGAAAAAGTAATGTGTGAGAAACCTGCCCGGTTTTTTTAATCATCTGTGGCTTAATGTGGAAAAGGAGCTATTACAATGTTCAAGCTTAGACCACCCAGTGTTTAATGGCCATACACACCCACATGTGCACAAAAAAACGTTCCTACAACTGCAACCCTGCCTGAGAGAAGCACAATAATAGGCACATCCCCATCCCATGTTCACATAAGCTAAGTGTATAGATGTATTAGGGTATTTAATCATAAATAAAAATACACAATTAAATGATGTAGTTAAGAGAAAGTAATGCACATATTTGAATACAATGTATGTGTGGTAAGACGTCAGAAGACCTTACATGGTGGAAAGAAATGATGCAGAAAATGAAAGGCATCATAAGATCTACAAATGCAGACACACATGCAGGGTGTTTGTGTCCATACATGGGCAGATTTATACAAGAGGCCTGGCATGCAGCACCCCCTTCCACTGTGTCTACTCTCTTCTTGTGTTTTGCGTGGGAGTCTTTCCTTTAGGTGTGTGTCAGAGTGAGAGTCTTGGCAATTCAGAGGGTAACGGTAAAACTTTTGGCTGCATGTGATAATAGTTTTACTGCATATTTCTGTGTGTGGGAAAGAGAGAAAGAGCAGGAGAAAGATACAAGGGGAGAGAGGAGTTCATTCTTTAGGAATTTAAAGAGGATTCCATTGATTATCGTGCACACACACATACACACACCTTGTTCACAGCCTGATCAATCACTCAAGAGACAGCACAGTCGAGCTGTATCTCCATGGAGACATAGGGGCATTAGATAACAAAAACATTCCAATATGCTTCGAATTTAAGCTTTAGCATGTGTGTGACAGTAAAAGAGTGTATTTCGGAAAGATATATGAGAGGCCTGAAAGAAATACCTACCCCCACCCAGCCCAGTCAGTGTTTCTGGCACACCTGCCTGGCTTATGTCTACCTGTAATTTTATCCTAACATTTATACGAGGGGATAGGCGTGAATAGTTGGGGGATCTGAATAACAAGACGATGACAGAAAAAGGTGGAGAACACATGATAAATAGATAGTAACATAAAGAAGAAAACATGGTGATGTGGCAAAACAAAAGCTGACAGGAGGGACAAAGAAAAAGGACGGGCATCAAGTACAGTTCAGAGGTCAGGGAAGGGTTCTACCGTGGGGTGTTTGTGTACCTGTATTGTAGGCTAGAGCAGAGACTGGACTCTTTTGCGGAAGCATGCTCTTCATTCTGTTTGCCTCCTCGGGATGGTTGAACCGGAAGAAGTAGGACTTACCCAGACACAGGGAATAACCTGAAGAAAAAACACATGAACACAGTGACGAGAGATGTACAGGTATACAGAATAATTGAGTATAATTTAGAGTAAAGCAACTGAAAGAAGTATTTACATGTGTTAGGTATCAAACTGAATTTTACAGACCATAAACTGTATATGTTTACAGTAAATCTCAGCACTAATAAAGAAGGTACAAGTAGAGCTTCAGAGCCAGGAATCTTTATTCATATTCACACAAACACACATATTTACACACGCTTGTGCACAGCAAGCTATCCCAGCCCACAGTGTTTGCTCTGGCCATCAATTAAGCTTTGAGGGCCAGGTATTAAACAAGATGTCAGGGTCACAACCTTTGTAATACACACAGCCGGCCACAGCTGTCCAAATACTTTAGAAGAGAAGGGAGAGAGACAGTGGTGCTGACACATGCACACACAGGAGGTCTAGCGCAGGGAGACATCTTAAAAAAGCAAAAAATACATAAAAAAGACTATACTGATGCATATGAAGGGGCAGAGGAAGACTTCTCTCATGCACATGTGACCTCTCATCCTCTACCTCAAATAAGCATTACAACAAACCCCCACAATGTTCGCATGTGGGTAAAAGCCTAAAAAAGCACCTCTGTAATAGACCTATTACAGTTACATCAGATTCCTTAGATCTGAAGTCAGACATAGCTGCTGAGGCAAGAGAAGGATAGAGAGAGAGGGCGAATGGAAAAAGACTGAATGGAAAAATGTCAAAACCATTTTTTCTTTCATTTCCCTTTGCCTTCTCTCGTCTCTCCTTTTCCACCTCACTCTAAATCGAATGTCCACTTTCACAAACATCCCCACTGAATAATCGTGTCAATAGCTCAAGACCATAATTCACGTAAAAGAGGTCATACCTGTCTAGACATTGCCTTAAGAGTGTGGATGTGTGTGCAGCTGAAGCAGATTTTTGCCTTCAAAGCTGTAATTTCTCAACACGGGGGGGAGGCCAGAGTGCAGTGGTGAGGTGGAGCTAACACCACACACACGAGAACAGTGTAAGAAATGTTTAGTCTACACAGCTGGACTATGAACTTCTCAAATACATACTTTTGTAAACACAATCTTGTAGAACTGAGGAGCAAACTGAGGAAGTGGCGTCATGACAGTGATCAAAAGATGTGTGAAGACAAATAGACATGAAGGAGCACAAAAACACATGTAATCATTCGGGTTAGTGTGAGTAAGATCTAATACTATGTGTTTGTCATTACTAGACGTTAGTAATGTGTGTGTGTGTGTGTCTTCAAAGTGCATCCTCCATGAATCTGTGACTGGGAACATGTCTATAACAGTGTCTGTCTAATGACTCACAGTAAGACTCAGTATTTAGCATAACAACAAACACACAAGCATGAACACACACACACATGCACACACAGGCACTTTGCCAGCAGTCAGCTCTTGTAAAAATCTAATTTCCTACTCTCAATAGCCTCACCATGTGCCACCTTTAAAGTGGAGGCTAAAGTGCGTCGTCCTGATTTATTCACAGCCCCCACCGTTCACTTCCCCTCATTCTAATTTCCTCTCAACTCTTCAGCTAACAAATAACTACCAGCTAATCCTCTTCTCCTTCCCATCCCCAGAATAAACAAATACCGGCAGTGTGTGTGTGACAAAGTGAAAGAAACAAACATGGAGAAATCGACCGCTTCACCGTGTGAAGTCTATTAAATGAATCTTTCCTTTTCTCATTCACACAAACATCAAACATACGAGGTGGGAAATCACCTAATTTAGTCCACACTTTTACTCCTAATACCACTCTTAGATAAAAGCCTAACACCTCCTCCCCACCCCATCAAAACCCTTATCTTCATCTTAACTGCCTGCATGCAGACTGCATTCAAGTTTACTGTCCTAAATAACTTGCACAGGAACACATGCCTTTTACTACACACACAAATAGACAAACCGTCCACAACAAAACACATTTAATCTCATTCACGTGTCTACTTATTTACCTATAAACTAAGTTTGCCTCCCATGTCGAGCCACATACCACTGCGACACATACACACACATATGTAAAGAATCTCTCCAACAACAACTTAAAACTTGAAATTAGTCTGTATATACATTTATAGGATAATTTAAAGTTTGCGATCTACAAAGTCAGACCTCAGAGTCTTTGAGGACACAGATGTAGGAGCTGTATCACGTCTGGAGCCAATTTCTACCCCCAAGTAGATTTGAGTGAACCAAACTACACTTACCACAATGTTATGGGATGGGAAACTCAAAACTGTTTCTCTATTTTAACATAAGTGGATGAATTGCCTATTTCAGACCATTAGAGTCCAATGAAAAATAAACCAATTACAAGGATCCCATGTCAGACATGCACTAGCAGAAACTCAGTTAGCTGTTAATTGGCTGGATCGGACAAACAAAGTATGAATACTCCACAAATGTTTCAAATACAGCCAGAAATATTACCCCACTTCTTCATCTAAAATGTAAAAATAATATTTTTAGGTTCTGCTACCAACAGGAAAACATGAATTACCTCATTCATGAAAAGATGGATACATACACATAGGTCCCACTGGGAAACTAAATTGGCCTCAAAACCACAAATTGACCCTCTTAAGGACCCGGGGGTCCAGCAGTAACATCATAAAAACACACTGGTGTTCCTCAAGGGAGTTGGTGTAGATTAGTTTGGTCATTCACTCAATGTTTCTCTAGAGCAAACACACACATATTCACAAACATAATGTGCTAATTTCCCTCTGCTTTGTATCAAATCTGTTCCTTCAAGCATCAGCTCAACAAACAGGTGTTATATTGTCCTATAGATAAAGCAAAAGATAAAATAAAGCATAATAAATAGGGATAAATTTAAAAAAAAGAAAAAAAAGAAAAAAAAGGCATTTATCTTGAGGCAGGAAGGGGAAAGACCATAAACACAATAACTTTCAGAACAAAGAAGCAGGTTTTGTTTTCAGGTGTCAGGTATCTGAACTGCTGAGTGTGTCTTCATAGCCGCGGGCTAATTCTCTTTCTTACAAACACTCACACCAGCCTGTGAACTTGCCTGCTAATTTATGACCCTGGGCAACACCAAGGTTATTTTCATCAAAAGGTGCAATCAGCAGACCACAACTCAGAGCTTCTGATGGAAAGCTTCCAAACTGTAGCTGTAATAAGAAATTATACCTCAAGGATGGTGTGGAATGTACTGAAGTCAGCACCTCACACCTATATACTACAGCTAAATAACAATAAGGAATGTGCAAGAGACATGGCTGGAAAATACAGCCTGAAGTAAGACATTTCCCAACAAATACCAATCATTTCAGTATTCCTGCTTTGCACATAAATCTATCCATTACATTTCCAACTTGGGTTTTTGCAGAAAGCTGATGTGCAAATGACGTACACAGCGGTTGGTAAAAGCAGCCTAGTGTGCATATTTGGATGTCATGTAAGAAGAACATATTGATTAATGGTGACAAGTAGAAAAATAAAGACAGTGATGGGAGGACATAGTCTGTAGAAAATGGGAGTTGGTAATATTGGAAAGCAAGATACTCATGAAATGCATAAGCATGACAGTGTAAAGACATAGCAACACATTAATAACAAGTGCATAGATAGATAGATAGATAGATAGATAGATAGATAGATAGATAGATAGATAGATAGATAGATAGATAGATAGAT
>JAPQRP010000015.1:27228175-27238231 GCA_037367295.1 Apogon hyalosoma | reverse complement strand
ATTAAATTAAGAAAATATTTACACTTTACAAAAAAGATGTGAATAACCCGGAAAAACTGAAATTTCCTTAGAAACATTAGTGCACTTTTAACAATATTATGCCTCAATTTATTATTTATACATGTACATTACAAACAATGTTACACAAAAATTTGGTAACAGGCATAATATTGTTAAAATTTTGGAGTTTGGAACTAAAATAAGAACACTTTCTACAATATTACATCTTAGCTTATTATTTACACAACTTACAGATCACAGTGGATCTATAAATGCATAAAAGGCAGAATATTGTTAAAATAGCACATTTCAGGTTATTCATATTTGTTTTTATTTATGTATTTATTTGTATTTTATTGTGAAAGAATAGTTTGTAAATGTAAATATTTTCATAGTGTAATGTTATTTTTTCATTTGCTCAAGTTTTTTTCAGGTGATTTTTCAAGAAGAAAATTTGTATTTGTCATTATTTATGGGTTATTATGTAATTATTTTTTACTTGAGATCACATTGGTCTGTATGTGGAACCTGAACTTAAATGACTTTGACAACCTTGACTGTTAATATCTTCAGTGTAATTTTTGCGTTTTCATTGTGCAGAATCACTTATGATCTTGAACAGCTTAGTTTAAATCCATCCTTTACACTGTAGAAATCAGTTCAAAGTAGTAAATCTGAATTCCCTACACTTATGCAGGATGGACTCTTTAAATATGTCACATTACCACTGAATGTTGTAATATTTTGCTTTTAACACGACAAAGCTACACCAAATGGATGCTGTAAGGATTAATTTGAAATAACATGATAAAAATGTTGGTCAGTCATAGTGAATAATAGTCACGATAAGTATCCAGTCAATATTTCTTCTAAATTTAAAGGCTAATTTTCTCTCTTTAATAAGAGTTGAGGACACCAAACAGCTACTTGAGTTTTAAAATGATAATTTATGGTCAACACATGACAGATATTTCAGAAATGTAGAGGCTGAACTTTAAAAATTATAATAAAAACAAAACAAAAAATAATGAAGCACTGTAGACATAGCCAATAGAATGGAATAGGCAGATCAATAGGCTTTGATAGAATACAATAAAATAAAACATTAAGCTACAAGCTAGCAGTGGTCACTCACTACAGGACAACAACTCCCATAAAGCATTGCGGCAACACATCCACACTTGCTGGCAGCTTAAGCGAGCGTCGGTTTGTGTGTACGTTTCCATGGGGAGCAGTCACACACTTACACACGCATACACACACACACACACACACACACACACCTTATCGTAATATCTGCTTTAGATACTAGGCTACGTGAATTTTATCGGACAAGACACAAACAAAAGTTGGTGCTATCAGCGCGAGCAGAAAACGGCGGAGAAGAGGAGGAACAGCTGTGTATGGTGAGTTTGAGAACACGAGAGAAAAAAAAGAAAAGACAAACACATGAAAGGCCTGGTCTAAAACGACGGAGGATGACTGTAATGTCACAGCTTTTCATGTCAACAGCAAATGTTGATGGTCTACTCTGCATATTTGACCGTGTTTTCTATTTCAGCTCTTGAAACGGTCACACTCAGAGTCTACTGCTCCACCTCTAGTTGAACTTACTGAAAGACAATATTTATTTTGGAACAATTTAGAAGTTATGATATTCCTAAAATGTGATTCATCCTGTTTAAAATTCCCTGTCAGGTTAGTATCCACGTGTGTTTTCAATTTTATTGACCTTGAATACCTTGGTTAATGTCATGTGGCCTGGATATGTCTTAATTCCCTTTAAATCCCTTTACAACAGATTGCCATATGTGAAAGCTGTGCACAGGCCAGCAGTCCCCTGACCGACCTCTCTGCTAGTCTTTTCCCCCTTATTGTTTCTGTAAACTTTGGATATCATGTAGGTATTTGTTTATGCAAAGTCTTACAAATTTGTAGTGGAAAAAAGATGCGTGAACCATTTATAAGATGAATACAAAAAAGAATCACATCTTTAGAGATATAAACATAGTCATTTTTTATTGTGAAATGCACTAATGAGTCTTGCATCCATCAGAGTCCAATCCACTTTGGAAAGTCTACATAGATGAGAGTTCCTGCCCTCATTCATTAAAAGAACACTAATCTCTGGCCTTAGCTTCCAGCAGGTCACTCTTGCAAGAAAGAGGTTCTACTTGTTTTCAAGCCATACCAAAGTTTCATGCAAATAGCTCACAGATGGAATCAAAATATTTTTCCCTGCTGACAACAATTAGATAATTACAGTTTGTGTGTATTCCATCAACTGTGGTTTAGGTCAATAATTTTCATTGAACATTTGTTACTCCAGTTGTAAAAGAGTTCATTACATGGATTTTTTCCAGTCAAGTTCTATAATAAACACATGGACAATTATCTACGGATGCTTTTTTAACTGTTCACAGTAATGAAACTTTATATGAACTGTTTAAGAAGGAAATAAATAAAGAAGATATCAAGGTCCAAAGGAGTTATTATCCAATGATGTGAACATGACAACATTTATGCTGATGTAACCATTGAAACTCTATAAGTATGGGGTGTAAGCTCAAATACGCCGCTTCCCCTAAAGTTGGAATCATTTTAATTTCAGATACATTCCTCTTCTTTCTATTTATATACATCAGTGATTACCTTTGACCAAGTGCAATGACACATCATAGCATGAGAAGGGGAAAAATATTTTATTCCAACTTCATGGACAATAGTGTATATTGTAAATGTAGTAACATATAAGGTTATTAGCTTGAGGCTAGAGTTGGGAGATATGGTCAAAAAATTTAAATCTTGATTGTTTTCAATATTATTTACAATTTTAATTGTTGAATTTCTGACGGCATGAACAGAAGACAAAACATGAGCCAAAAAATGCTACAGTCATAATGAATATATTACAAGAAGTAACTTGAATTTTTGTAGCGAGGTAAGTCTAATCAGTAATGTTTGATTTAGCAATTTAGGCATTTTTTAATAACTTTTACAAAGCAAAAACTCGATTATTTACATTAATTACCAATATTTTGAGGTAGACAGAAACAGATCAGGAATATGAATAAACTAGATACCCACAGTCTCAGTCTAAAAGGTATTAAACGTTATTGATATATTCAAATACAAATGGATATGGGGTTATAATTTAGCATGAAACAAAGATACTGTACATGTTCAGGGCAACAGGTCACAGTGGACAGCCATGCTTTTCTTACCTGAGCACTCACAGAAGCTGCTCTTTTGCTTGTTTGTGGCTTGTGTGTTTTGAAAGAAGAACAGTCCCTAGTGATCTTTATTTAGCTGCAAAACAAACAGCAACATACCAGTATGATCACAGAGGAATCAATCAAATAATCTTGCCAGTAAGGGCACTTGGGGAAGGTTGTGAATGCCGGTAAGCATGATGGTGATGTAACATCCTATTTACATCCCTACTGGCCTAATCTGCTCAGGACTGGCTCTGGCTATGTCATCTCCCTTGGGTGGTCATGTTGGAGCCTCCTACTAGTGTGACACACACCTAATCCTCCTCACTGAGGGTTGAACAACAACTGGTCGTTGCGTTTCTTTGGCCACAGATCCTTTAACTGCCTTTGTTTGTAGGGATTTCCAGGTGTAGGTAAGGTCTCACTTGTGTGATGTTTGAGTTGTACTTGACAGTCATGTATTTCCTGCTGCTAATGATACTTTCTTTATGGTTTCTGAAGGCTTGCAAAGGAACAGCGCTGACTGTAGCCTGACCCCCATCAGCATCCGCCCTCACAATAATGGATCATTTACTGCAAGATGAGTTTTGAACCTCAAGATTCAGTGAGCAATGTGACAGATTTACTTGGAAATAACAGTCAGTTGGAGAAACACAGCCACGCCGTTTCCTCAGTGGGAAAAGAAAGGAAGCAGGCCTTTTATTTGATCCATGAATCAGCAGTGCAACTAGTTTGACGCATAAGGAAAGTTAATAAGCTGATGAAACCATCTTGAGTGATGATGAATCGCTACACCACCCTGAAGCAGCTGGGTGACGGCACCTATGGCAGTGTGCTGATGGGGAGAAGCAATGAATCTGGAGAACTGGTGGCCATCAAGAGGTATGTAGACCTGGTGACTTTTACAGTTGGTAGATGTAGTCTAATTTAGCACTAATGTTTGCTCTAGTATTGTGTAAAAAGGTTTGAGAGGTGGGGAAATGGTAGGGTTTTATCTGGATATGATCATCAGTTTTCGTTTTTTTATTTAACCCATAAAGACCCGGGGCTACTTTTGTGGCAGTTCCCAAATGAATTCTCCTCAATATTTAATCTTTCTTAAGTGATTTAACACCATTTCTTGAAATATTATCTTCATTTAGTATTTTTTCAATGAAAATCTGGTATGTTCCTCGATTTAATTTTCTGATCATGTAGATGGCCATTAAAGCTCAGATTAAAGTTGACGTTTATTATATCAGAAACACAGAGAAAACTGAAGAAAAAGTGACTTTTTCAGCGAAGATATAATTAACTGAACATTAAAACAAGTGTCACCTTCCAGTGTCACTGATCCAACTCCATGGGTTTTACAGGTGAAAGAATGTAGAAGATGACTGTGTTTTCATGTTAACTATGGAGCCTCTGAACGTCCAAGGGGGTCATATCTGATGACCATGAAAAGATGAAGAACTGCATTTTACACCAATTATTTACATGTATTGATAGGATTAGTGGATCAACAAGTATTAAACAGTTTACATCAGTAGATGCTTTTGTTTGCTACTCACTGTTTGGGTCTTTATGGGTTAATATGTGACATGCAGTCATGACATTTTTCTATGATGTTTCTGTCATAACGCATACTTCAATGTGCGTGCAATTTTCTCTATATATGAAGTTGCCTCACACTTTTTGCTGCACCCCACAGAAATTCCAAGAAGACTCTCAGACCTCTTATTTCATGCTATGGCCAGGGCAAACAAACTAGCTTACAAGCCTTTGTCTCAGCAGCATGGCAGCAGGCCTTAATAATGAAAAGGATACCGGGGGATGCGTCCACTGGTTGATCATTCGGTTACCATGCAAGACAATACATGTGGTGACGGTGAAAGGGAGTGAAAGTAGAGGGGGTGTGTCAGGTTGCTGACACTGTGGAAGGGATGACAGAAATGGGTAGCTGCCAATGGTGGAGAAAAGATATCTGCACGTTCTGACATAATGCCAGAGAGGTTGAAGTACTGGTGTTTTGCTGTGGGCTTTTAATGTAGCATCATGTCATAGATCAATAAAGCAGGGAACTTAAAATATCAGTGACGTTAACATGTGTTTGCTCAATGTATTAAGCAATTAAATATAGCACAGCCTATGCATATTAGTATATCAGCATATTATTGTGTGCAATTTACTGCTGTTATTAATTCTTCAAATTAAATAAAAGAGGCTGGAATGAGAGACACAGCTTAAGAAATGAATTATTCATGAAGACACAGTGGAATTTTTTTTTTCACTGTACTTTGGCCATTTATTTTATATAGACTTTAAATTTCTGTCCTTATATGTGTTATATGACTTGAGACATATCTAATGTTCCATCCTCACTGACATTTTCTGTGTTTTGTAGGATGAAAAGAAAGTTTTACTCATGGGAGGAGTGCATGAACCTAAGAGAGGTGAAGGTAAGAATATGTGTCATGGTCTATAATGTGCATTACAAGAGCCTCAATAAGCAAATTTATTTTTCACCAGCTAAAGGATTTTACTGCAAAATGGCTTTTTTTTTTTGTGTTTGTCTTCATGTCACACCAGTCACTGAAGAAGCTGAACCATGCAAATGTGGTGAAATTAAAAGAAGTAATCCGAGAGAATGACCACCTCTACTTTGTGTTTGAGTACATGAAAGAGAACCTATACCAGCTTATGAAGGACAGGTAAGAAGAGAAACTGACACCTTTGCACCTGGCTGGTGAATACTTCCTTTTTTGCACCTGCCGTCACACTTCACACCTTTAATGGTGGGAAGCCCTGATGGTTTATCCAGCTAGGGAGTTTTACACTGGAAGCAGCCACTGTTTAATGTAACTGTTCATTGTAAATATGTTAATTTCTTTGCTTTGTTATACTGTATTTCAGCTGAATTGCATTCTGATTGCATATAACGTGGAGCAGAATGCTGGGTGTATAATAATGATTACAATCCATTTTATTTTTACAGAAAAAAATTGTTCCCAGAATCAGTGATACGAAACATAAGCTTTCAGATTTTACAAGGCTTGTCATTTATTCACAAACATGGTAGGTCTACCGTGTTCCTTTCATGCACGGCAATTTACATGCGAGTAGTGGAACACTGCAAGATTCTAACGAGACATGTAATATAAAAGCGATGCAACCCATTTAATTCCTAAAAATCCAGAAGAATCGAATTGGAAAAATCTAAAGTATATTATATTATTGAAAACATAAGAATCTTGTAGTTTGTCAACCCTCGATATGTACTGACCTTTAACAATCTCCTCAAACTCTCAGGTCTGTCTTTCTATAATAAATAGATGTGTGGATGTTTTTTATGAAAGCATGAAAAGTGAGACAAAAACAGACTTTAAATAGAACTCAAAATTAATTCATGTAGAATGTACTTGTTTGGATTTGTTTTCCACATCCACCCATCTAGGTGATATGCAGGCACTTTTCTGTGCTCTTTCCTTTAACTGCTTTTCTTGCATTTCTCTTTTACCCCTGTTTCTGCACCCTTTCTGTCTCTCTTGATTCAATTTTTTCTGCTGTTAGGGAGACTAAAATGTTCTCAGAGAATGAAATTAGGAACATCATGTTTCAAGTGCTGACTGGCTTGGCTTTTGTACACAAGCATGGTAAGAGGCTGTCATTCTTTACCTGTTCACAAAGTAGCATGGACTTTAGAACTGTTGTGTGAGCGTGTTGCTTTGGCCCTCAGACTGAATATGAGTAGCCCATATACTTTATGTTCTATATTTTATCATTGTGTGTGACTACTTAAGCTACGGTTCCAGAACCTGCTTTGGCTTGTTTCACCCAGGTCTCTTTGGGCTTAAAATTTCAATCACATGCCCCTGTTACTTATAGTATTTGAAAAATGTCTGCAGACACAACCTTTTTGCCATTAACATAGTACATTTCTGAGGAGTAGTTTTAACCAATATTACAGTGAATACATGTGTCTTAATTTGGATATAAAGTGGGAATTTAAGCATTGGAGCTAATCAGATTATGATTATGGCTGAAACAAGTGGCAGTGGTATTATTACTACAGGAAAGCTGCCTATAATTGGCCTTTAGGAGTTTGTGTTATAAGATGGATCACACTCCATGCACAGTAGCTGAGCTTGTTATTTACTCTTCATAGGCTTCTTCCACCGAGACATGAAGCCGGAGAATCTGTTGTGTATGGGTCCAGAACTGGTCAAAATAGCAGATTTTGGTCTGGCCAGAGAAATCCGCTCCAAGCCACCCTACACAGACTACGTATCAACGAGATGGTGAGAGCACCTTCAAGGCTTAGTCTCAGAACGCCTGAGGGCTCCAGCAAAAGAAAACTCCATCCTATAATCATGCACTTTTGTCATGTAATAATAAAATATGTGATCTGGCTGAATTTATTTGAGAATATTCTCTGTCTAGGTACCGAGCCCCTGAGGTCTTGCTCAGGTCGTCTACTTACACCTCCCCCATTGACCTGTGGGCTGTGGGCTGCATAATGGCTGAACTCTATACTCTCAGACCTCTTTTCCCCGGGAACAGTGAGGTGGACGAGATCTTTAAGATCTGCCAAGTCCTAGGAACAGTCAAAAAGGTAAGAAGAGTCTAAGGAGCTTGACCTTACTTCGGAGATTTAATAATTAATACACTAAATTGTTCAAGAGGGGACGGGTCTTGCAGAGGGTTATACATTTTTTATGATGCATTGTATTATTGCAATGGAGGTCTTTCCATCAAATGAATTGCTGCTGCTGACCAGATGTGTTCACGTGGTGTTGGATTTCCACCCAATCCAATTTGAGTGACATGTTTTACAACAGTCAAAAAACCGCAGATGAGATTATTCATCAAAGTGTACTTGTTGAACATAGCAGCAATGTTAAAAAATGAACTGTACTTTTCCAACACAGAGTCAGAGTAAAAATACAGAATATGTAAATGAGAGAATGATGTAAGTTTTCTTCCCGTCAGTCGGACTGGCCAGAGGGCTACCAGCTGGCTACAGCTATGAACTTCCGCTTCCCTCAGTGTGTGCCGACCCATTTGAAGACCCTAATCCCCAATGCCAGCAATGAGGCTATCACACTAATGAGGGATCTGCTACAATGGGACCCCAAAAAAAGACCCACTGCTGTACAGGTAGGCAAACTAGGGTCTCTGTGTGTTTACATAAAAATAAAGGCATTGACTTCCTTATCTAAGTCTGAGCCGATTTTCTGGTTTTAATGCCTGAGGAACTTTTAGCACCAGCCAAACAGTTGAATGTGTTAAATACAGACTATATGACCACTTTAATAAAAGTGATGTGAGGATGGATTTTGGTATTTAAAACTCTGTAAATAAGTAGAAACCAATGCCTGTCTTGTTTTACAGTTGGAGGAGTCCATTTGGCCTTTCATATAATGATAATTGTTCCAAGTTCTTTGAATTGTCTTTTCCTAAAACTGAGAATAATCTAATTCCCATGCAGTTTTAGATAAGGTCTGAAAAAAATATCTGTCTTTATAAGAGCAACTCTCACAGCACTCACCACTGCATACAGATTATCTGTAGTTCCAACACTGAGATTAGATCAGCATCATAATCCCAGTCAATGTAAGAAGTAGCTAAACCCGGTGCACAATGTTTTTCCACTGTTGGTGTACCTTATGTGATGCGTGCCTATTATGCATCTCACATAATCATTACATAGTTAGACATAATAGATGGCCCAGTGAATTACTCTGTGGGACTTAGTAGGAAACACCTTACCATAGAGAGGGAGTGGTTTTCCATTCTCTGCTCAAATGACTCCCTGGAGTTTTAATGATGATAGGAAGCTTATTTAATTTTAGCCTATTCAGACAGTGCTGATATTAAACTGAAGTTAAATAACAAGCAGGTATGGACATTTAATGGAACTAAATCTGTGGTGTATGGTTATCATTTAATTTTTTTTAAAAACAAAAGCTACATAATGCCTTCTGTCATGTTGTTTGTATAGTATAAGGTGGAATATGTGCTTTACACCCTAGTGTGTTGGAAGACATGAGGTTGAAAGGAACATGTTCTAGAAGATGACATACATTAGATACATACGGACAGAATGTCAGTCTGTCTCTCGTTCCTCCCTGTGCTCCTAGGCCCTGCGCTACCCATACTTCCAAGTAGGCCAAGTCTTAGGGCCTCGTCCTCAGAGCCAGGAGGTCAAGAAGGTCCAGGCCAGGTCACAGCCTCAGAACCAGGTCTCTGAGGTCAAAGCTGACCTCCAGCAGTCTTCCTCTGAGTCCAAAGCCTCCACATCATCCTCAAGACACCAAGAGCAGCAACAGCAGCCTCTTCAGCAGATTCCTCTGCCCCAAACTGAGAGTAAACCAGCAGGCCTTGGCCAGACAGTGAGTGTTTCAGCCCACAATGGGATTCATTTTAATTTGGAATGATCTAAGTGACTCTGGGCCTTGGTTCTGCAGACTGTAATTATAAATATGAATTTGAGTTATCTGACAGTTTTATGTGCACATTTTCTTAACTGTCTTGTCATGTAGAAGGCAGCATCACTGGGCACTGAGAACAACGCTGTTGGGATGGGGGTACTGAAAAGTGGTCGTCGGCGCTGGGGCCAGACGGTGGCTAAGACGTCTGACAGCTGGGAGGAATCTGACCCATCAGAAAGTGCAGCTTCTAACTCTAAGAAACCGAGCCTGGGGAACTCAGACGAGAGCAGCCCTAAGCATCGGTCACAGTAAGTTACATAATGTCAGTACAGGAGCTTTATGAACTGTGGTGGCAAAAAAGTTTTTGAACACCCTTAAAATTTTACATAATCTCAAACATTATGATGAAATATTTGCATAAAAATCTTTTT
>JAPQRP010000015.1:27162398-27189620 GCA_037367295.1 Apogon hyalosoma | reverse complement strand
TTTTCAGTGATAAACTCGAGCCCCCTGCAAATATGACAAAGTAAATAAAAGTGCACATCGGCATGCGTTGTCTTCAGTGCACACATGCCCTAGACTTTAATACTCTGTCACCCTTTGCCTTATTTTCTGTGAATCAACGATGAAAAATCACTCTAGTAAAATGGCGCATTTGCTAGGAAATCGCATATTTCCACGGATAAGAAATGAAATAAGACACAGAGAGAGGTGGGGGTAAGGGGGTAGCAGCGGAGATCCGTGGATGTCTGACTGAATTAATAGACATGATAATTTCACACTATTTCATAGTGAGCTATCTGTTCCATCACAGCAAAATAAAAGGGTCACTGCGCAGCTGTGGCAAACCCCAAGCGTTATTATGAAGTTTGATGATAGACCCCCCCCCTTTCTTTCTTTTTTTTCTCTCTTTTTTCCCTTCTCCCTGGTACTTTGCTTCAGGCCAGCAATAGCTCGGGGCCACGCCGGTGCCTCCCCATGATAAAGGACTTATACTCAGTCTGTGCGCAAAGAAAGCCGCAGCAGCTTCTCTCTCTCCCGAACCTAATCAACTCACTGGCTTGGCCCTTTAACGATTGGTATACACCCCCTCCTCTCTCTCTTCATTTCTCTGGTTCCCTCCCTTGCTCTTTCTCCTCTTTTTCTTTATTTCTGCGGGATACTGAACATTTAGTATATTTATTTCATTAGGCACAACGCAGACTCACCAAACAATCTGGTATAGGAGCATAATAATAATAATAATAATAATAATAATAATAATAATAACAATAATAATAAGAATAATAATTATTTGTGGTGGTTACCGATTTTGTTCTACATAATTAAAAAAACCAAAAAAAAAAAACAAAAAAAAACGCACGCCTCTAAAAATCATGACACTATCATATTTCGTTCCTTTAAACAGTGTATTGCTTTTGGACCTATTGACGAATCGGACCCATATATGGACCTGCTTCCCCCGGGGTGTTGAGGCTGATAGGGACCCAAAACTCTGATGGCAGATGATTGGGGCCCATTCTCCTCATATGGGTTCGTTTCATTCTTTAGGTTTAGTCAGGTTTAACTTCATCCTTTCTTCAATCTACAACTAAAGGTGTGTGGTTTTAATATGCAGCTTCTATACTTGAATATCAACACCACACTTGTAGCATATATGTTATTATTTTCATTATTTTTAGGGGGAAATGTGTCATCTTCAGCTCAAATGTCAGTCACATGTTTTGACTGACACTTCAGGTTTTAACAGTGATGTGATAAAGGTCATGGATCACTTGGAAATACACACTTTTCAGAGCACATTACACATCCATTAAGCTAATTCAAGCATTATTAGACTTTTAAAGCTGCTTCTTTCATCTCCAGGTCATCCCAAACAATTGTTTAGCCTAGAATTTCACATGTAACTAAGTAGAAAACACTGAATTTAGACCATTGTTACACATAAAAGTCTGAAACCAAAACTAATCAAATTCAATAGTTGAGGTAGTCGCACAGCATCTGCGGACAGGAAAATCCTTCTGGATATATTCAGATATTCATTTTAATGTAGTTATAAAAGCTATTATTCATGCTGTGGTCTTATGGTGGTCTACAGAAGCTTTTCCTTTGGATCTATTGGTGCAAAGAAAAGACATGACATGAAATCTGCATAGTTTTATTTTAACTCTTTAAAAAACAATAATGACAAACCTTTAATAGGAATAATAATAATAATAAAAAAATAATAGTAACAACAATAATAATAATTCTGACCATACTAGACTTGTCTTATTGAGGCCTCATTATACTTAATATTATCAGTTTATCTTCGTTCCTTTTCACTTCAGTGATCAGTAATATAGATGGCTTAAAACCATGGTCTAATTGATCTTGTACATCAACAGAAACTTGCATCAAAACCATAGAAGTTCATTGGTCATGACAGGTCATAAGTGCAATAAAGTTCCTCTGTCATCTCTGTAGATTGAGCCAGTAACTGATAATAATGTAATATCTTTACAATAAACAGCCACATTATTAGCTTAAAGGAGAGTCTTGTATGTTTGAGAGAGTTAGAGAGCTTGGTCTGGCCTTTCAGAGCCTGTGAAGAAATGGTTTTGATCTTACCACAGGCTAAACACTGCCAACAGGACTTGACATTGCAGAACAATTTCCCAATTACCTTTTGACATGCATATTGACACAAACGCGCAAAACTGTAATTTTCTCTCTGAATTTGTTAGCTTGAGGGGCTCACTTTCATGCCAGTGGATTGTCAGATGTGCAGCTCTCCCTTTCCCTCTCTTACATACTATCCTCCTCTCTCTCTCTCTCTCTTTCCAGTATGCTTAAATGATTGTCCAGAAAAGAGATTCTCTCCTGACAGCTGGAAAAAAGAAAGGACCATTATAAAAATTGGGAAAAAACTATACACTTCCAAATGGCTCACTCATGTACATTAAGTACATTTAAACTTCTGTATCTGATACCAGTATGTGTTTATGGTGTTTTGTGTGTTTGCACATGCACTGGGTTGCATATTTTTCAACATAACATGAAAACATGTGCGTATGTTTTAGTCATGGTTAGGATGTTTTATAGACGCAAACACGATCTGATAGTTTGCTTCAACAAACAACTTTTATATGATACCACTGAACACTTGTGTGCCAAAAACCTCAACCTTTCTCTATAAACTTTGCAAACCTCACAAACATGTTGTCTCTTTATCGTCAATCTCAAGGTTACAGCCAAACCCAACATGCCAGTTGACACTGAAATGCCATAATCACTGGGATGTTTTCCTGGGTTTGAGATGTCCAGGCAGCAATGAGAGGAGAGAGGACGATGGCTGTGTCATTGCAAGCGTGTCATCACGTTTGGCTTGATTGGCACATGCTATGCCAGATTACAGGAGCTGGTGTTGATGGAGGGTTACCCTGAGACTTGCAGCTGCCTGCTATCAGGAACCCCCGAAAATTGGGTCAGACTCGGGCTTGGCTCTGCCCCGAGCTTCTCCACCCAAGATCTGGTCCCAGCGCAAAAGAACTAGTGGAAGAAGAGGCTCAGGCCCGAGGCCACAGATGAAGGCCAAAGCCCCAGCCAATACCCCAGTCCTTCCACACACGCTTCACAAATCACAACCACACATATATGGTCATTGAGAATTCATCATGCACCAAAGTAATTATTGATAACATATTTGTTTATAAATGGTTGTTTTCTGATGCCTTATAGGTATCAGCCTGACTTAAAGATTAATGATGTAGTTTCTTAGGTTTCGTCAATCTTTTTAAACATTCTGCAGTTGACTTTTCAACAAACAACATTACCAACTGTTTGCATCTTTTTTTGAGACTAAAAAAGCTCATTGAAACAATTAATAATAACTGAGATGAATTTCGCAACCTTCCCCTCATGGTGAGGGTGATTCTGTTTTCCTTTTTTCATCATTAACAAAAATAACAATTCATTTAATTGTACTCAAACTATATAAAATCCACATTTAGGAAAAGAAACAAAAAGAAATGGTAATATTTGATTCTGATTTGATTAAACTCTAGTGTTCAGTATTTTAGAACAAACTGAATACATTGGAGAATCAATTCATTGACAAGGCAGACATAAAAAAAAAAAACAAAAGAAAAAACCATGCTGGATAGTGTGTAAACTAATGGATGACATGTAGAAAAATGCACTTGTGTGTATTTTAGAAATCAAGTGACATATCACATAAAGTTCTCACTGGCCTTATTGGGAAACCACATTTATGACTGTGGTGACAGTGGTTAGAATCTGAAATGAGACTGACATTCAACCACAAGTCATTTAAAGCAGCGGGACTCCATTACTGTGACTTAAAAGTTAAAGATGTAGTACTTTAAATACAGCCCCGAAGATCTAATTTTCTTTCACACAAAGAAAAGTAGTTAGTTACCAGAGTATTCTGAACCTCTAGATGCAACTTGAATAAATGAATCATTTTCCTGACCCTATCCTGAAGAAGTTGCAAAGCAGATGCAAATGAGAAAATGTAAATTTAGCCTATGTGAATTCACTATGGGCATCCTCTTTATCTTCTTCCTTGGCCCTGGTGCGCACTTTCAAAGTGTGTAACCCAAATGAGCTCCGTCTTCTTTCAGTAGTCACCTAAATTAAAGCAGCCACAACTAAGGGCTGGGGCTGAACGCCAAAGCTTTGCAGTGGCAGCACCGTGTTTAACACAAGTTCCATTAAAAAGAGCCCATTACTACTACTGAAGGAAACGATGCCCGGGGCTTCACTAAAGTGTTGCGAAAACCTCATTGATAATTAAATGTTGGTTACCCCCGGTATGCATCGCTCCCGCTCTTTGCTTACCAATCAAACCTCCGCCCACCACTGCTGCCATTTGCTCTCTCTTTCCTCAGTGTTTATCAAGGAATCATACAGTCCTCTAATAGGTGCCAATTAGAACCAATGGGGGCTCTGGGGTTAATTATTCCCAACACATTATTTGATTGAGCGTATTTAGAGCGGTACAGTGCTGGGGAAAAATGGTGACAAGGGTAGCAGTAGATAACGCCTTAGTCTTTGTTGATGCACACTCACAGTCATGAGCAGACAGTGACAAATGTGTGCGTGCTCATGTGCATGTGCATGCACATACACAAACACAAATGTTGCTAAACCCTAGACCTAGCAGCTTGAACAGCATTCCTTCTCTTTCCACAACATTATAAGCAGACTATACTACATACTGTAAGTTGCGTGATATACAAAACTTCATGCCATTCATTTTGTTACAAACAAATTTCCAGGAAAAGGCATCAAGTCAAACCTCTATTGTTGCAGTGCCAATTGATTTGATTAGTATCCTCATATCATGGTATTCAAAGTCTTTGCTTTGCATGTTTGTTCATAACGGCTTGTGTTGATCTCTCAAGGTAACGTGAGAATAAAGACAGCGTGATAGAGGCAAGTTGTTAATAATTTCTACTGTTGAATAATCTTAAAAACATATTAAAAAATGCCCCCAATGTATTGGGTTTTACCGCTGAATCAAACAAACAAACAAAAACAACAACCAGTGAAAAATCGTTATCTCTTTTGCAGGTTCTTTCAAGTGCAACATAGAGCATATCTCCATCAATAATACAATATTATGTGAAAAAGCAAGAGAAACAAATGTGGATTCTCCTTGAATAGTAAACACTGGCAGAAGAAGAAAGTAAAGAAAAAGGGAGACAAGAAATAATATACACAACAAGCAGTAGGTATCTGATTTATGCTGGGCAAATAGATAATAATCATTATGCTCAAATAGTGTCTCTCTTCAGTCACATTGCAAAAAGCAAAGACATAAAAGTAAGTTGAGAATGAAGCTTTTGACAGGTTGCTAATGGATCGCTGTAGGCCCATCTGTTTCACTGCAAATAGAGAAATGGTGGGGTTTTGATTTGGGTGTTGAAACTGTTACCACTGTCACTGTAAACAATAATTGTCAAACATATTTACCCCGCAATCGCTTTAGCAGATGTTCCGCTTTTTGTTTCAAGCAGCTTTTTTGTGTGTTGTATCTCCCCTTTGCAGACACACCACATGCCCCACCACCACCACCACCACCACCACCACCGCTGCACCCCCAACTAGAATATTGAGCAGGTATTTGCGAAAGGTGCTCCAGGGCACAGAGTGCGAGGGATTGGATGGGGTGGGGCGGTGGGGAGAGGGGTGGAGAAGTGAGAGAGGGGAGAGGGGTGGGTGGTGGTGGAAGGAGAGAAAGGGAGAGAGAGAGAAAGAGAGAGAAGGAGGGAGGAAGAGATTATCTGGGCCCTTCATCAGCAGTTCAGCCCCCTCCTCCTACTCCTCCTGCCCATCGTGGAGCCCCCAGGGCCTGGGGAGGCGGCCCTGTGCCTCGCAGCCATGCAACCTCTTTATCACTCTAATCTGTTAATTGTAGGCGCTCAATTGGCACATGGTGGCTTTTTATTAGAGCCTACCAACATTAACTAGACAGAGAATGTAGAAAAGCTGGTGTGGCCCTTGTCTGTTGTGTTTCAACTCCGTCTGTCTGCCTTTTAACAAGAAGTACAACAGCATGATCTATAGTTTGCATTCTTCACCAGACAGGACTCAAGAGTGGACTTACATTCTTCACATTTATCACTTTAAAACTACTTGGGACTAATATATTTTAGATTTTATCACCATTTGTTTTTTTGACCAAAATTACTTTTTTTTTTTTTTATTATTATTTTGCCTAAATCGTCTCCTTATAATGCTGGCCACCTTTGGTAAAATCACCTTCATTCTCTGTGACTTAGGCCTGGTTAAGGTTTTTGTATTTTGTGAAAAATCTTAAAAAATGACAATTATTTTAGAAAGGCGATGATTTAAAAAATAAAACACTTAAAAGAGAAAAGCAGCAGCAGAAAAATTACTTCTTCCTCTTGATATTTGTAGTTTCCAGGTTAAAGTGTCAATAATATAATTTGACTGTGTATTCTGTTTTTTGAAACCTCTTGATGTTTTGGTCGTTTAAAGGGCGGATGAATGCAGAGACCATTCTTTACTGCAGGCAAGTGATCAGCAGATCAGATCTCAGGTGTTCGGCGCTCCTCCTCCTCCTCCTCCTCCTCCTCCTCTTCCTCCTGCTGCCTTTGTGTAGCTTGTTACAGTGAGATGATCCCCTCATCTGAGGACACTCTGATGGAGCCTGGTGGAAGGCCAGAGGTCTTCCTCCTGTCCCGTCCAGGCTTGTCTGTAGTGACTGCTCTTTTCCCCCCGCTGCAATTTCCCTGCCTCCTCCTTTGTTCATCAGACTTTTGGTTTGCATCAGTGAGACAGCTGAGACGACTACAGGTCTATTTTAAAAATAAAAGCAGTGGAGGATTTACTCGGTCTGTCCAGGTGACACATACACAGACGTAAACACACTTTCAGTCCAACAACAGCTTGTGTTTGTTGTCAAAAGAATGATTAGGAAAAGGACCCTTCTTTACTGGCTCACCCCGACTCTTACAAAAGGTCAACAGTGGCTAAATTTTGATAAATGATTTTTTTTTTTATTAATCTCAATATCATCAGTCCACAGAAATATCTGTTAAATGTCTGGGACTAATTTTTTTTTTTATCAAGTTGATTTGTGTGCCACAGAAGGACACATATTTATATTTAAACTGATGAAAATGCTTCTACATTATGCACAGCGAACCAAATTACTTGCAAAGAAGTTGAAATTCAGAATTTATTTTGCACATTAGCTCATAGCTCAGATGCAAATTTTTTTTTTCCGATTTTGACGCACTGTGTTTTCCTTTTGGTTCTTTTAACATGTTTGATGTCAAAGTATGGGGGCAGGAGGAAACATTATACTTTCAGCAAAGTTTTACCTCATGAATCCCACAGAGAAATGCAGGCCTGCAACTTGGTGACAGAACAATGGAGTGAGCGATTTATGGCTGGCTATTAACAACTCCTGCTTTCAGGCCCCCATACTGCAAACAGGTGTTTTACGAGTCCTCCCTCACACTGACATAAGTCCTGCTGTTTATTTCAACCAACTTTCAGAGTTTTCATTTCCACTTCTGACCGAGTGTTAAAAAAATTAAACAGCTCGGGGGATGACAGCTCCAGATGACATGGTTTATATTTTCAGCCTGTTTTGTGTCCGAAAAACAAACAAAAAAAATCTTCAAGTGGTGAATATTTGCTTTGTTAAAAGTCATCACTGACAGAGCTTCTTTTTATTGCTTTCTCGCCACCAGTTGCAGACTAATTTGTGCTGTGTGAACATTAAAACTGCCATGAAAAAACATAAAAAGCATAACGCAGCTGTAATTGCGAGAGCACAAATTGATTTACGTAAAAACACGTTAGTCTCACAAACATCATCACACAAGTTGTGCCACCAACAACGTCACCCAGTGTCCTTGTCTGTTTGTTTTCTCATTGTGTTATCATTCGTGTCAGATTTACCCATTCACTCAAGGCAAAAAAAAAAAGGAAAATGAAAGTGTCATGATAACAAATTGGATTTGGACAGGCATAGATTCAATTTGTTAAATGTGTTTAATTTTTCACAGACAGGAGAACTGTAGCTCCTGGTTCAATGGGGCCTTTGTCTATGTAGAGAGACACTATCGGGAAGAAGAGAAACTTTTGGGAAAATGCAGATGAGGGTTTTTTTATGCTTGTGCTTAAATAGTATATTTAAACATGAGTTTGAGCTGTGTCGAACACAAAGAATAAGTGCAGACTTTTCAATGAATGTCCTTGTGTGTGGGTGTTCTAATGTGTGTTTTCTCTGATCAGAAAGTATGGTCTGTTTGAGTGGAAAAAAAGCATATTAAGAACTTTTTGCAGCTGTAAAACTTTTATCTTGATTCTGTGGCCTGGTCACAAGGACTCCATGTGGCAGACAACAGTGGGTATAATACAGAACTAAACTTACCATGAATCTGTCTATTTTGAGTCGAGGTCGCAGCTGCGCTGGAACCTCATTCACATCCACTCACCCACTGCACAATTAAGGCGATTGTAATTCATCTATGGGTGACTTCGAGATTCAAGGTACATTAGTATTTTACACACTTTCAGACGCAGACATTATTTTTTAAAGTGGAAGAGGAATCTGTGGGAAAGGAGAGAGAGAGGATGTGAAGTGTTTCCTGAATGGATACATTTTCAGGTTACGGCTGAAGACAGGGAGTAACTCTGCCATCCTGCATGGAGTGAAACTAATCTAATTCAGTTTGAGGAATGTAAGTGGGCCAATGCATACAAGGTGTGAGGCGATGGCTAGTAAACAAAACTCTTCATGGGTTAATTAGAAACTGACGTATAAAAAAAAAACAAAAAAAAACAACCTTACATTTAAAGCTGCTTTAATAACAATCTAATCAGAAACCATAAAAATGAAGAGAAGTATCCCATGCTAGTCAAGGCTCCTTTCTTTCCTTCTTAAAGAAAATATATGCTTTAGTGAGCAGTGTTGGTAGATGTGGAAAAAATCCCCGTTATACATTTCTGCTGCCAAAGAAATAGTGTTGCAACATTTCAGAAAGCACAAAGTGGGACTTACATGTCTACATGTGTATTTGAGACCCTTCAACTAATTGTCTGTGCAGTAAAGCATTAGCTGTTTCCTGCTCTGTTGACAGCTTTGTCATTGCCGGTCAAACTTTGTGACGGCTAAACGTGCCACACTCCAGACCACACTCCAGTTAAATAGCTTTTATTGGGTGACTTTTCGCCTGGCTAAATGGGGATACATTTTATTCATAATGTTTGGGGAGAGCCCGAGGTGTGTACGGCCAACATAAGTGGAAAGGCTTTGCAACTTAAAGGAGCCCTTACCTCGCGGCACTGTTTTATTACAACTACTGTTTACATCTCCCAATACATCCTAAGTATTTCCATTATTAAGTTTGGACAAATCATTTGCCTGGGGTTCAAAGTAGTATGCCATTGAAACATGATCCTACTGTTGATCTTATTACTGCCAAACCAAACAAGCAGAAATCAATTTCAGCAGGAAAGGTAAAGGAAGAAGAAAAAAAAAGAGGAAATTAGATCAAACCGATCAGGGGTGGTGGTTACAGCTGTGGGTGCAGGGAGAGGTGGGACTAAGAATATACTGTATGCCAAGACTGTTTGTTCACCGCCCAAACAAGTCGACAAACAGTGAGCGGTACTTTTAAGGCATTAAAATATGGTACCTCTAAACTGAGCTCCTTACCCCCACCCCCCACCTCTTGCCCTGGAGCTGAAATCAGACACCTTGGATCACAGTTTTTTTCATATTCATCACATACTGTGCCTCTTTTTAAAGACTCTCTCCAAACTGTGAGAAAGTATATTCCAGCTGCTAACGACACCTCAAGTCTAATTAAATGACAGTTTAAAGGTTTATATACGCCAGCTTTTCATTTCATAGATTAACTTAATAGAGTGTTAATGAAAATACAGATGATGTTGCTCTAGACTGTACATCCTGTATTAATTACAATTTGCTGTGAAGAACCTTCATATAAATATTCTGATTAAAAACTAAGCTGATGTTCTATAACCAAATAAACTAGAGGAATTGTAGGAATTAGAGTTAGTTTTCATTCTGATCTTGTTTAAAAGGTTAGATTGGAGTAGCACCCTTAGCAAAGAATGATTGAGAAAAGGATGTGATAAATTAGCCCTGGGATGAAATGCAAAGCAGAGGTTCTGGCAACAGGCCACAAGAAAACCTTATAAAACAGCAACACGCACAGTCTCTGTGCTGTATTCCTTTCATTTGGGTGGCACAAGAGAGGCGAGGAAAGCAGGACGAAGCGTTAACACTGTTAATACCAGATGAGTGATGTCATGGAAAAGCTAGTCATGTTTAGCAGCTTCTCCAACCACTTCCTCCAACTCTTTTCTTACATTTTCCACCTTTGTGCATGACCACATACTGGACGACAATTCACACATACACCGACTAATCGCACACTTTTAGATTTTGTGCACACAATGCGTAGTCGCACACATCCACAGATCATGAAGGCTTCTATATTTCTGAGTCATAAAGGTTAATGAACTTTACACTGTGGAAAGTTGACAGGGCCAACACTAGCAGAATCCTGCTTTACAATGTGTATGTGTGTGTGTGTGTGTGTGTGTGTGTGTGTGTGTTGGTGTTTTTGGCAGTGGATATTGTTATGAATATTAGCAGCCTGTGATAAACATGAGCAGACAAGTCTATATGAAAATTGCAAACTTAATTCACTGCTTATTACACTAAATATGACAGAGCAAACTAATCCATTTCCATTCTGCTTTTACATGGTTAAACCCACAGTGAAAGGCCTCTCAGTAACATATGGTATATTCTTTACAGATAATACATATTTCAAATATGGTAATATGGTACAGAATATATGCAGTGTGAGGTTACAAAATGCACATAAAAAAAGCCATGAATTAATCTCATTAAAAATGTAAAACTGTCTAATTATTCTCTGGGACAATCATCAATTGCAAAACAGCTCTTTGCATTCATACTGAGAGAACGCAGAGTCAAGAGGGAAATACTCGCTCCTCTTTTGCATTAGCATTTTTGTGTTAAGCACTGCAGTGTTTCTAGCACCGGTCAGTCGTGCAGGCTGATCAAAACCAACCAGAATTCCCGGGGACTTTCGCCTTCTTACATCATGTGGCGGTAACAGTAATGAGTGAAGAAGCTCTTTCTCTCTGTATGCAAATCCTTGGGAATGTGCAGAGGCCCTTGATGTTACACACAGTTGATTTTCCAGCTTTGCTGCTTTAAATAGCTTTGCAAATGGGACAAGGAGCGCCAATATACACCTGAACATGTGCATGCAGTTGAGCCTGAGTGCACAGAAATACTCAAAAAGTTGCTAGAGTCTCATTGCATGCTTTCTCTGTGTCCCTTTCTCTATGTTTTGCATGAAGTATACGCTGAAAATAACAATGGAACAGAAAATGAATGACACAACAATGTAAGTCACAGAAAAACAACTTACATTCAATGTCACTAATGACTCAGATGTTGTCATAAGAACCGACCTTTAACAACTCTGATGGTGTAGAAATGAACTGTGTCAATCAAATTCAGTAGAAAACCTGTACCTGTGGTAACACTAATTGCCTGTTACATTTGCAAAGCGTAAAGGTCTGGCTTTGATTACATACTATGTTCTGCATGTGATCTATGTGCATTTCTCAAAGCAATTTATCTGTTTGAATGATTCACTGTCAGTGATCATTAAAAATAAAATTCACGTCAACATATGGTCCACAAGGGAAAGCAATAAAAACACAAAAAGTCCTACCCGTATATTCACGCTCAACATAATCACAAAGCAGCAAGGTACCTTGAATTTTTGACAACATACAACTCCTCACATATGAAAGCCTAATACTGTTTATTACACCAACAGATAAAGAAAACACAGCACAGGCTTGTCAAGCTAATGTATCTCTCTACGCTCAAGTCAAAACATATTTATCTTAAAACTTTAAAGAACAGCTGCATTTCATCAAACAGAAGCTTGGCCTTAAAAACAGAGCTCTCACCACTCTTTTACCGCTCACAAATCTAAGAGAAGACAACATTTCTTTGATGGCAGACAACTCAAACGGCAAACATAATACTGTCTGCAAAGTGTGAATATTTGTATCTTTTTTTCTTCCTCTTCTCTTTTTTTTGCCTGCCCTGCTGTCTGCCTGTGTTGTTTTGAAGCGGTGAATAGATTTAAAAGATGCAGGATGACAAGACAAAGAGCTGGGGAATAGCCCCCAGGCACTTGTGCTTTAAGTCATGCCATTTCCTTGCATGGCAGGCAGCCCTAAATAAGTTACTTATAAGCATTTATTGATGCACAAGTGTGGCATCTGTTCCTAGGCTGCGGTTCTGGATGTAATTAGCTCAGAACCTTACACACTTCAATCAAGCGACACATTTAGAGATATGTCCCCCAACCCCCTCCCCTCAATGTTTCTTCCTCATTCCCTCTTTCAATCTCTCTCGCTTGGGTGTCTTACTCATTCACACTGTGTGGAATCCTCCATGCACAGTAATTACTCTATGATAACCTTCATCATCATTATCGTTATCCTCACCAGCATTCACCAAGCATAGTGGGGATTGCTTAGCTGTAAAGCCAGTGAGGTGCTGTAGTGTAGGGACCCACTTTGATGACATCATCGCTGATAAAGGGACACCAAACAATCAAATAGGCACATGAAATCAGACGCTGGTTCAGGCGTGAGCTATTTCACAGAGCCAGATTTGAAACGACCCCTGAAATTCTTTTAATAGGGTTTGTTTCACTGTGTGTGGATGGCTTTGTTGCCTTGTGTGTGCGCACACAGACATGCCTTGATGTGTGTTTGTCTCTGTGTGTCCATGTGCATGTACTTAGGCACGGCGCAAAGAGGAATTAAATTTGATTAATTTCAGACGGATTTTGAAAATATAAACTATTCATTTTGTTACATAGAACACAAGAAAAGGTTTAAACCTAGCCCAGGGGTACAGCCTTTGTGTTGAGTCTCCTTTGATATTACTGAGGGCTTTTTATTGAGCGCTTGACATGATAGATAAACCATACAGTGGATTGAATGGCCTTCTTCTGCAGCACCCAGTAAATGCCATTTGCCATTAACAATGCTGCAGTGAGGTACATAAACCATTAATATAACCTTTATGACCATACGGTCTAACTGAGCATGTCTCCTATACGCAGCTCCTCGTCTGATGGACGTGTTAGCTGAGGCCTCCTTGCAATACCACTAAAAGAAGAATTTAATTGCACCAAACAGATGAGATGACAGACATTAGCTTTTTAAAGGCTGTCGTAAAATGGAGACAAGATGAAAAACATAAGAACTGGTACACCTATCTCCTGCATACTCAGCCAATAAAACCCATACCTCATTGTGGTGGGAAAAAAAAATCAGTTTGTTATTTCTTTTTGACAAAGCCAGCAACCAGTAAGATGAAGTCTATAACCTGCTGTGTGGGTTTAATTGAGGGGACAAGACGAGTGCCTCTTCCAGGCCAGGGGTGTGGGGAGGGTGGAGAGTGACAGGCGATCAGTCACAAGATGAGTGGGCCCAGTATAGAGACCTGTGGGGTGCCACAGACCCTCGACCACTCCAGCAGGGCCTGGCCATTGATCATCACTGGGGGCCTATCGAGGAAGGGATGTGACTAAAGCAGGCATGCGTGGAACAATGGTCAATAGTTTGGTGGACGTGCTTAAGCAGCTGGGCGTCAGTGCCTTTAATAGAAGGGGTAGACTCCCTCTATATGGTCCACAAAGCATTGTCTGTTTCCCCTCTTGGACAGAAAAGGTGGTTTTCTGTGAGGGGCCGGGCCCACTATCATGTGGTGGCTTTTCCCCCTTCAGCCAACGCTCTCCATCAGCTGAATGGACTTTGTGGCTTACATGGTCTATATGTTTGTCTGTGTATGGTGGAGGGAAGCTACAAGGGAAGAAAGCAGCCCATTGAGACACATAGCAAGGGGGGAACACACACAGCATATCACAAGGGAGCATCTGGTAGGAGGAATGTGTACATGATGTCAAATGATAGCCCAAAGATAGGCCTCCCTTCATAAAAACTAAAGAGGGTGATAAAGGGCAGTGACGACAAGAAAAGTCAAGAGCAAGAGGATCTTGTTTGCATTGCCTTATTGGAGAGTTTTCTTAATGGGGTTTGTTGACAATACAGTGTAAGATTAGGGAGGTCTTGCAGTCTCGTGACACATGAGTCGGAATGTTTCCATGACCAAGTAAACTGCCTGACTCAAATTTTGTGGTTGACTAAAGGAACAGACAACATAATAGCATCTTCCCCTCCCATTCCCTTCAACTTCCACACCAAATATGCCTGTCTAAAGGAAAAAAGGTTTTCAAGAGCATGCGTGCAAATCCACCTTGATCCATCCTTTGAATGCACACTTACTGTCAGTTTGGGCCAAAGCATGTTCAGGCACATGGGAACTATTGAGAATCCTGCAAACACCTGCTATAAAGCTCTGCCACATGACTATTAGGCTATCAAATCACCACCTGTCTACGCACAGGTATAAGAGAAGATCATTCCACAAATATCTTTAAATCTGCTTAGAATGTTTGTCTCTGGTTTCACGAAAGTAGGGATGCAATAGTTGTGAATGATGAAAAAAAGAAACTTAAAATTTAATCAAAGTTCATTTTACACATCTGACAATATTTTTTTATTATATTTTACTGCTTTATCAATGTGTGACACCAAAGATGTCTTGCTTAAATTGTACTCTTCATGAAATCTTTCAACCAACTAACACAAATAATTAGATCAATGGCATTCAACCCTCCAAGAATAATGAAATGGCCCTCATGAGATCAACCTAGAATTAATACTGAACAGGAACCACTCAATACTAATAACATTCAAAGCAGGGAGTTTACGTGAGTCTACTCGTTGCACAAACAATAATGAGATGAAATTAATAAATATGTCAGTAGAGAATTAGACATGCCCTTATTCACCAGTTCCTGCAGTAAATGGCTCAACTCCCAATCTCGTTGCCACAGAGCTTCAGTCCAAGTGGTATCGGAAATAGAAGATCAAGCAGCCATTCATCATGCTGTTGTCAGATCTTGACCTCTTTACCATTAGCTGGCAGATGTTGCCCGACATTCATAGGCGTGCTCTGTGCTTGTATATTTAGAATAATCCAAAGACTGCTATGTGTGTAGGTACACAACGCAACAAAAAAGAGGTGTCTAAAAACAAGATAAAAACACTAAATCTGAAGAAAAAGGCACTCAAAACCAGAGAAATATCTGTCCATGCAGCAAAATAATTTCACTTAACAAGATTTCTTGAAATAAAATAGTTAAATCTAGAACTAAACATGTCTACAGATGTATGAATACTTAAAATAAGAAATTAACTCTTAAAACAAGATAAATAATATAACACTTCTAAATGTAAGTTTTTTTTTTTTTTTTTTTTAAATTTTGGTAAGAACTGAATAAATTGCAGTGCACTTATAGGCTTTTAAGGGTGGAACCTGGGTAGGGAAGAGTGAATGGTGATTGTGGGCAAGTCGCGGGGGGAACACTCACCTCAACTCTGAAACCCCTTGCTGGTTGACCTATCCACCTCTTTCTTACAGTGTATCTTTCAGCCTCTCTCTCCCTCCCTCTTTCCCTTGGGGTCTGGTGGATGGGGATCTTCCCAAGGGGAAGCCACCTGACTATTACCTGTGGACTGAGCTGTCACACTTAGCTACCTGCACAGGGGAGATACAGCACACACACATACACTGACACACACTGGCGACACCCTCAGGGAGCTTTGTGGCGGGGGGAATGAGACTACCGGGGGACCAGGCAGCTCTGGGGAAAGAGAGCATGCCATCAGTCAAGAGCTGGCCATGTGCTGGCTTTGACGTGAGCAACATAGCAGTATGGGGAGCAAACAAACTATGTCTTAAGGTGATACATGTGGGAATACTTTGTCAGTGGAAAGCAATAAGCATAACCCATAAGGACAACAGTAGAAACTGCTGATAACAAAGACCTTTTTCTTTTGCACATTTTGTTAATGGCATGCAGGTTGGTCTTGTAAAAGTGTGTCTACCCTAAGCTCCATCCTATCTATCACTGCCAGAGCTCTACACCTGACTGCTCTTTCTTCAGTGTCCCTATACTGTAATAGCATCTTGACAGCTTATTCTGTAATGTTTAGTGCTTGTTAGCAAGTTTGTCTGTATGTTGCACTTTTGTATTATTCTTTATTACTGTAACTAATTTAAATTAGATATGTAAAAGTATGGGTTGTATAATCTGAGATCATTGGTTGGACTCTCTGCAGTCCCTCACCCCTACCTTAACAAAATGTGAAACAGGACATGTGAAAACCATGAGGTCATAAGACAGCCCAAGTGAATTATCACCTTGGTTTGGTGCCAGCGAGGGCTCACCCATTAGCAGTGTCAATGATTTGCCCTCAAGACAGAATCTCTTTTATTTTAAATACATTAGAAATTCAGCATGCAGCCCTGATTTTTAAAATGATAATTGTGTCTCGTAGCTTGATATAACCTTGCTGTTCATTTTCGTCTGTAATTCTGCTGAGCCACTCTTGGCCTGGATAAGACAAAGTGGCAGTTGTGGCCTTTTGTTCCACCCCTAATATCCTAGCTTTTGGGAAGTCAGACGTTGTAGGACCACTGTAACTTTATTAAACACAATGCCAACCCTATGTAGCACCCAAGACCGGGCAGGAGGGAGGTGAGGTGGACAAAGCAGACCATTGTGGGTGAGGTTGGAGGACTGATGTGGAGAACCACATGCTTCTTTCCCACACTTATCAGTTGGGGCCAGTGTCCGAAAATAACAGCTGATGGCTAATAACAGCAAGAGACAGCAGAAATTAACAGTTGTGATAAAGAGAACACAGGACAGCTCTGCATGTATAAGGCTTGTTTCTTGAGTGCTGGTCTTGGTGACATTTAAATTATTATTATTTTTTTTACAAATGATCCAAGGGGGGAAAAAAATGCAACCAATGAATAAAAAGGGTCACATTTTTGGCATCTTTACATTGCATCCAATATTGTAATTTGTTTAAAATGGTAGTCTACGTTATGTAAAGGTAACACTAGTGAATGATAAAATGCAGAGGAATACCCCTTTATCATAGTAACACCTCCAGACAATCATCCTCATCCATTATTGCCTATAAAGCCTGATGATGAGGTTATAATTTTGTGAACTTATTTTTATTTTGTATATCCATCCGTCTCTTCATTAGCTATACTGATTCTTCTGCACAGGATATATATATATATATATATATCTGAAACCATAACTATAACTACAAGAGACACTGCATTAAAGGTGCTTATAAATACAAAACACTATATTTGACATTCCAACATCTTTTACCTTATCTGTTTCGTATCATGCTAAAGGAATCTGCTAATATTTTCACTCTTCGACACAAATGCACATAAAGAAGTTATTGTTACAAGTGAACAGTGCCTTCTCCCTGAGCTGAAAGGTTGTACCCCGGCGTAAAGCACTGACCACTGGGGTCTCCAGACAGCGGAGGAGAGAGAGAGACAGAAAACAATCTTCTGCTTGTTTCTGCTTTACCTCTTCTGACATGGCCTGACCCTTCCATCGATCTCCTCTCTGCACAATGGGCTTCCTCCTGAAGAGCAGACCATGTGTGCGTGTATGTGTGTGTGTGAGTGAATGTGTGTGTGTGTCCTGTTTTCTGACAACATATTTTGTTTTAACCAACATGCCCAGAACCTCAGGACTAGTCTCCTAGGTGTTCTCCAGAAAGCCTGGTCCTGATGTTCATAAAATGTTGCTACAGCATGTAAGTTGAACTCATGAGCTCCTTCACTTTTTTATACTGTGGGCGAAAAAACCTTAATGTTGTTTCTGAATTGATGGAAACAATGGTTGAGAATATATAAATGGTGCATAGGACATGCAAGTGCCTTCCTTAAATAAAAGATGGCTGTGACATTTTTTCGTGTGATTTTCAGGAACATTTACCCATTTACCAGCAGAGAGAGCAGGTTTATGTTTATGCTTGTCAACATCAATGACTAAAAGCAAGTTGAGTCATCTCCACCCCACACACAAACACATATGCATGCACATGTACACAGGCTTGTATGCACACAAACACTGCCCACTCGTCTTATCTTACACTGCGTGTAAGAAGTAAATACAGTACAGTGAGTAAACCAGGACCCCGGCCAAAAACAGAGGAAAAACATAATGAAAAGAGAAAGAAAAGAATAAGAATGAGGAGAAATGGATAGAGAGTGAGCTGTTTGGGCCTTGAAAGTGACTTGAGATAAAAATAACTAGTCACACGACACAGAACAGATCTGGGCGCTGCTTCTCTTGCCCCAGGGCTCGGCCTGCCCAGCCACTACCACGAGAGAGGGGAGGGTGAAAAAGAAAAGGGATGAAGAGGTGAAGGCAAAAAAAAATGAGACAGTTTGGAGGCAGAATGGATGAGGGAATGGACAGGGTATGTGAGGAGAGGGTGGTGGTGAGGGGCAAAAATCTGTAAAACTCACAGAGGGAGGTAGAAAGACTGTTTATGAACTGAGGGACAAAAAAAGAAGGATAAAGAGACATCAAGGGTTCCAAAGCATAAAAAACAGAGAAAAGTGATGGAAAAAGAAAGCGAAAAGAAAGAAATGCAAAATAAAAGAGAAGTTGTGTTTGATATATAACTGCTTGCTTACAGCTGTGAGTCCTGAATATGCTGGAGGCAAAACTAAAATCTTTTTGTGATTAATTGGAAAAAATGGAGTATTACGAACTGACTGCACAAAGCCAGTGCATACGGTAATATAAATAGTAAATGAGCACCACACAGTGCAATGCAAATAACAGGCAAGGGAGTGAAAAACAAGGTAGAAGTGTTCAAAGCACCGGGTATTCAGCTGAATTAATTAATACATTGTGTATGCGCGGTCCTTTGTTTCCTGTCTGGGGTGAAGTTTGTATTTTTTGCTCGTACATTAACATCTTTAATGTGGTGAGGTTTTGTCACTAATGCTTGACTGTGATCAAAACTGTGGGATGAATGCTGGCTTGTGGGGACTTTGTTCCATAAGCCTTAGCTCACAGCTTTGATATGTGTAGAACCATAGAGGATGTGTATAACATAAACATCTTAAGAGTATTTTAGTGAAAGGTTTATTCAAATAAGAAATTATTTGACTCTCACCTATAGTAGCTTAAAATCAGCATGCATTGTGTTGAGATTTGTGACAAATGCTAAGTTGTGAAATTTTTGCCACAGATCTATGCTGTTATGTAATACAGAGCCCAATGGTATTTGGCTTGTGGTGCTTGACATCTCCAATGACACACGAGGTCTGTTATTTCTGAAGCATCTTCTTCCCGAAGCAATATTTTCTTTACATGGGATAAGACTTCAATGCCAAATGTGGTAAAAGCCAGTTGAACACTGAGACCGTAGTGTGTAGAACAACTAACATCACAGGTCTGAAAACATTTCCAAATAGCACTGGATGATCCTTATGGCTAATATGAACGTTGGGGAATATGTTTTTTTAATATTTGAAATAAATAAGAGAAGATTCTACCTAAATAAACAGCAGCAAAATGATCAACGTCTCTGGTCTTCATTGTCTGTGGCGACATTGTTGCTAATGTATTGTAAATCTCAAGATTATGGGCAGTAGGGACACACTGTAGAGTTGTCAATTCTAAGGACATCCCACACAGCTAACCTCTGTCACTTAAGGGGATCTTTTATGTTATGGAGTCCATGTCTAACAAGCAGCTGGAGCGAAACACCTAAAGTCCCGCCTCTGCAACAATGTATTATAGTTTTGTTTTTTTTTTACTCTGTCAGTGTGCAACTGACTGACAACAGTACATCTCCATCCTGCCACCATATGCCCTCCATGCTGCTTAACAACCTCGTCAGCGGAGTCTGCAAAGGACCATAAAAAATAGGCGACCACGGATAACGGCTGATGGCCATTCTTGGCATCAGGAGGGGGGTCCCCTCCTCCTGATGCAGGGCTAATTAACCAACAGGCTTATCTAATGATACCCCTATCTCTCTCTGTTGTCTATCTCTCTTTCTTTCGGCCCAGGCCCCCCTTAGACAGATCTTCGTGCATGCTGACATTGTTTTCTATTATTATTCTGGCACTGATGCCTCGGTAAGTAGTAAAAAGCCTGTTGACCATTCAGTGGCCAGTGGAGAAGAGAGCTGGGGCTGTGGGTAATTAAAAGTTCCCCAGGTCTTAGGCCCTTAGGGGTTAAAAAGAGGGGAGGAGCCAGGAGTTAAAGTGGCTGAAATAGACATTAGACCCTCAGTGCTGATGATGTACAAGCACTTTTTTAGAAAAATGCACAGATGTGAGAAACAAACCAACCAAATCCAATAAAACAGTGTCTTTCCACATTTGTAATTCTGGACCTCAAATACATGATACTTTTATTATTAGTTAATTTATAGTTTTATTGTACTGTAGCTAGCATTAAAAACTGACAACTACTGTGGCTGTGTGGACAAAATGCTTAGCCACACTGAAACAGAACATCTGTGATCACTTTTGACTGAAAACATCTCCACTATTATAATAGAAAAAAAAGAGCAAAAGCTCAGAGCTCTTATGACTTATCACTTTTGTACCTGTAAACCCTCCAGTTCCTGCAGGCTTTTCAGCTAATATGCATATCAGTTACTGTATCTTTCACAGCCTGATATTATTAATCTGGTTCTAAGATGAAAATTAAAAGTTTTTTGTTTAGGATCTGAATGCTTGTCTCATCTTGGCAACAAGCTTTATTATTACCTTGTGTTTATTCCATTTTGCATCTCACTGGTGTCTTATCAAGTTAGTTTTACGGTCACACTTCTCCATCCTAACCAACACTTTGCTTTTCATTCAGAAATTCCCCCAAACACACTCTGACACACAGTCATTGTGAATCTAGGACCATGGCTGAGGAGACCACCTTTTTGATCGATCAGCTGATTAACCCTCATTACTGATTGGCTTGGAGTTGATTGGATCCCATCGTCAAGAAATCACCTCTAGCCCTGAGGCTTGTGTGTGTGTTTATGTGTGTGTTATATGATGGGGGCTGTCACAGCTCACTCGATTACTGTGAGGTGAGGAGGGGAAGTGAGGGGGAGGGTTTGACCACCACAACACACACACACACACACGCGCACACACACACACACACACACACACAGACGGAAAAGCACACTCTATCCAGGGTCAAAGAGGTGAAAACACAGTGCCAGAAATCATATTGCATATAATCTCTATTGGTCAGACACTCTTCTACCCTTCCTCCCTCCTTTTCTTCATGTCCTCCTTCCCCTCCTCCTTTTTTGGTGGCAGATTTAAGCTGGGTCAAGCAGAAACGCTAGCCCAGTTTCCGCTGCTATGGCCAATAAGGCATTGTACCTTGGCTCAGTAAACAATGGGATGCCATCTGTCCATTAGTGAGAGCGCAGCATGAGTGAGAGAGAGAAAAAGAGAGGAACCATTAGTGTGTCCAGTGTGACGACAACTTGAATAGGAGATAGAAACACTCTCTCAGACAAGTCAGGGTCAGACAAGTTGGTGCGATTTAACATAAGAAAGATGAAGACGTAAAAAGTTTAATTAAAAATTCAGTTCCAAAATAACCTCACTATTCACAAACAGGATCACTACATTGCAACTCCCCGGGCCTCGGAGACATATGCAGCTTAATAGCTAAAGAGGTGAACACAGCGATGGCCTGGGGGCGAGGCATGTTCGCCTCCAGCAATGAACCCAAAAACACCACCGCTGCAAAAGCGCCTCTGACTCACAACTAAAATATCCCCAGAGGGTCAATTATATCTCTAGCTAACATTCAAATGGAAAATTAAAGTCAAAGATCCTTCATCACAATAATACCAGATCTATGGAAATAAGCCTCACAGTAGTCTAATGACAGGAATTATCATTAGTCATGATTCTTTGTTTTTTGTGATGGAGACATCGGCTATATAGAGCTAGGATCAAAGGCCTTGTGATGTGGGAGGGCATAATGTAAACTAGCTGAGTGGTTTCTAACAGTAAATTACATCTCGAAAATTGTTAACATTTCCGGGCTAAAGGAACAAAGATATACAGTTACAGTGACACTAATTCTGTTGCTGTAAAAACAGTAGTGTTTTTTAGTGGACATAAGATACAATATGTGTTGATAAAAAGAATGATAAATTTTGCATTTGAGGATATGTTACAAAAAAAGAAAAGCTTAAGCTTGTGCATTATAATGTAAAATATTCTTCATCGGAATTTTTCCCAGTTTATTAAGTCTAGATGCATGTTTGAGTCAGTTTTCTTTCTCCCTTCTCTGTCTCCCTCTGTCTGCACCCACTGACTGTCTTTGGATGCATCTCTCTAAGCCTTTCTGTGCTTTTTTTTTTTTCCACACAGACATAGGGAGCTGCTAGCAGTCATAGCATCACAGCTCTTCATCAGAGCAACGACTACAAATGTCTGCTTTTTGGATGACATGGTACCACGTCGTCCTGGTACTCTAGGGATGCTGTCTGCTGCCAATGAACTGATTTAAAGTGTGAGATTTCAAGAGAGTGCTGAATGTAGAAAAATGTTCATGCTTATGATCTATATGTGTTAAATTGAAAAGTGTGTTGATGTGAGCCCATACATGTATAAATGGACCTTATGCATGAAAAGAAATTTGTGCTGGGTGTGTGCATGTGCATACATGCTTTAGTGGGTCTTGATGTGACTGTGGGGGGGCCACACATGCATCTCAGTTCCACGCCTTAGGCAAAGAAGTTCTTCCAGATTGTTTTCACTAAACAATCTATTTCTTGCTTATGTTGTAACACTCCCAAAAAGTGCTGTTCTCTGTTGGTGAAATACAACAGCATGTAGTAGTTGCTTCAATCATTGCACACCTTGACAAGGAGGCAGCTGAGTATGTAGACACGGATAAGTTTCAAGATAATGCAGGAAAGGAGAAGAGAGAGTCTATCTTTGGACCAAACTGTGAAAAATTTGATGCAATTTGAATAATAAATGAGAAAGAAAGTCACATTATGTTCTTTTAAAAAATAAACTTTGAAATACTCCAAAGCTACCACTGTTTTCTCCTCAAAAATAAACTATGATGAGTTGATACAGTGTATTATGGAAGAGGAGATAAAAAAAAAAGTAACAAGAGTGTGTAAAAAAAAAAAAAATGGAGAAAAAAAAGACTCACAAAGAAATGGGGGAAACTGAGAGCCTGAGGGAGGAAAGGGAGGGTAGAAGAAGTGGAGGGCTACCTGCTGCGAAACTTCAAAGTCCAACCTGTCACCTACATTATTTGACCTTTCAACCCCTACAAATCCCATCATCATATTATTGTCTGAGTGTGTCGTGGGTCTGAACCATTTTCAGGTGAACATAGGGAAAAATGAAACTAAACCGAGGATGCAAAGTATCCTTGGAATAAGAAATGAAGAGAAAGGTTGGCCAAGAATTTAGGATCTGAAGGTGTACCTCAGCCCAAAGCACATTTGTTTATCTGTTTCTCTCTGGCCTTCTCTTGCTCCATTTTTTCCCCACTCTCAATCGCCTTCTATCTATCTTCTACTGATGGTGGTAAAGAGAAGATGCCTTAAAATGATTAGAGTTAAATAAGCGGTGGTGGGGCCTCGGGGCCTGCAGGCAGAGCTGATGTGAAATCAGATGCTATCAGCAGGTGAAGCCAGGCTCACCTGGCTCCGCAACAAAAACAACATGAATAACTGCCATGCACACTGCTACATTATGAGGATTTACATACATTTTTTCTTAAAACCAGGACAGAAGGACTAGGTAATGCAGAAAGTGTAAAGCAGTTCAAACTCCTCCTACCGCAGCAAAAAGAAAAAAAAAAAATTGCATCCAATATAGTGGCGTGCAGCAGACAAAAATAGATTGTCTTTAAAGAGTCTTAACCGTGAGTCTAACCTCACACCAAGCAGACGTGTAACCCTTATATCTCTGAATTGATTGTGTTTTCAGAGGTCTTATCAGTATAAACAATACATGGACGGATTAGCATAGTTGAAAACTGTCAATCTAAAGCTCAGTGTGTTCCAAGATTGCTGAAAATATGGCAACAAAAGCTGTACAGGGCTGCCGAAATGCACATGTGCAGCAAAAACAAATACGTTCTGAACATCTAAATGTACTGTAAGATATACTGTATGTTTAGTTTTGTGTGTTAAGGATACCTGTATCCTCACACAAACGCATATTATTCAAAAAGGTGCAAAATAATTCACCTAAAATACAATTTGCTCTGTGTAGTTTCAGTTTAATCACAGTATTTGTCAGTAAGCACTGATATCTTACGTCATGCCTGACTTGTCATATATCTACAATGTGTGTGTGCATATGTTGTGTGTATGTCTGTGGTCATGCCTGAATGGCTATCTATCTTTTTGTGTTACAGCGCCTTAGGGGAGCTACTGAAATCTGATAAGCCAAGCAGGAGCGTAAACACCTTAAACATGACTGCAAAGAGGACACACCTTGGTGTGCGTGCATGTGTTTGCTGGTGTGTGTGCATGTATGTTAATCTTCATGATTTCATGTGACAGTAGCACTTTGCACTGAGATTAGTGTATGCAGATTTGGATGTTTATACACCATGTTTGTATGTGTATGTGTGTGTGAAAGTATGTGGAAGACCTGGCTTAAACCCATAACTGTCATCCTTTATTTTTTTTGTTGATACTTATCAACACCAACACCCCCCCTACAGCAGAAGATTATCATAGGTCTGCTGCGATATAAATACCCGTTAATACACTTATAGGCTGACTACAATATTTTCAGTGTAATCATCTGATAGTTACATCTTCAGCCATAAAAATCTAATGCAAAGTAGTGAGTATGTGTTCCTTCTTTTCAACACATGCAGAAAGTTAAAAAAAAAAAAAGATATATGTATATACACACACACACACATATATTTCAAGCTTAAAGACAGTTATGTGTTGTTTGAGTGCTAATAGTGAGAAAGCGAGTACATACAGTCGCAGGAAAAAATTATTAGACCACTCTTGTTTTCTTCAATTTCTTGTTCATTTTAATGCCTGTTACAACTAAAGGTACATTTGTTTGGACAAATATGATAACAAAAAATATAGCTCATAAGAGTTTAATTTCAGAGCTGATATCTATCCATTTTCCATGGTTTTCTTGATAATAACCAAAATCACTTCAGTTCTTACATCAATAGCTATGACATTGTACTGCCAAAAACAGTGATTTTAGGCATTCCATGTTTTCTTTTCTGTCTTAGTCATGATACACACAGGAGTTGGTACTTGATTGCATAACCACGGTTTTTGATGACTTTTGATGGTCTAATAATTTTTTCCACGACTGTAGGTCATCTAGGTTACCAGGTATTAGACATCTGTATACTAAAGTGAAGAGTAAAATTGTATTGGATGCTGTATTTTAATCTGGGAATTTGTTTTTTTTTTAATCATCCAAAGTTCTCGCATGAACCTATTTGTGCTTTACTGAGGACTGTTGAAGTCTGCCAGTTAAAAAAAAAAAAAAAAAAAAAAAAAAAAAATATGTGGCAGAGGGTTACTAAAATGAAACTGCACTGTAAGAGCTTGTTAAGTCTAGGTGGCAGTGAATCAGAAATGTTCATCATTCTTTTTCAACAACTTTACCTCTAAACTGCCTCAGCAGATCTGTGCAGTAGTGAACAGGGCATGACTGGTTAAACTGGGCAGCTCCCTGGTTGGAGTTGGAGTGCAGTCTCTCCACAGATGATTTCAATAAATTCAATAACAAAAAAAAAAAAATCTTAGTCAACTTTGCAGCATATATACATATTTTTATTTATCTCAGAAAATAAAAATACACTGGTACTTCATTTTCTGATAAGAAACTGTCGGTTTGCAGTTATTGGGTCACACCTGTAAGTGCACACATATGTTCATGCACATGCCATTCCATATACAGGTACGAGTGTATGAAGCTACGTATGTGTGTTTCTGATTGTGTGTCCAGGAAGTGAAATCCTGTGCCTTTTGTTTATCCATGGCTAAGTGTCTAAATCCAGAGGAGCAGGCTCGGGCAGGCTCTTAAGAAGGAGCCCTTTCTCGTTCAATCATCATTGGCTGCTTTGATGTGTGACCCCTGCTCCTCATGCTGGAAGAGGAGAAATTAACAGCTAAGAAGAGCTCAGAGAGTCTTTGTACACATCACATATACATGCACACAAAGTCACAAGCTCATCTGTGTATGTGCATACATGCATGCATTCAATTACAGTACATGCTCATATACTGTTTACACATACAGTCATATGCTTACACTATCCTGTGGACTCATATGTAAGTAAACACACATGTACACGCTAACATGGCTAAGCTGCAAGATTAATGCTGTTGGATGGCCCTTTAGTAGGATAATCATGTAGGGTGTAATTTTTTGTTGTCTCATGCTCAAAAACATTAAAAATCAGACGCAGATGAAACACTACTTAAACTGAAACAGAGATACTGTGCAGTCATTTGACATCAGCGCTGTGTTTTTCTTATTTCTTAATGGCTCCTTCTGCAAGATCCAGTATTACCTGGCTCTCTGACCCCACTGAGGTCAAAAAGTCAGGTGACATCTGCATCAAAAAAACAGGAATTATCCTTTAAACCCTTTGCAAGACGCTTTCAAAGCTGCAGTCATCAGTTTCTATTCACCGTCCAAATACTTCTATTCTTCTCTAAGACATGTAGATGCAGATTGGGTTTGGAGACATTAAGGTAGTGCTGAGGAGGAGGATTTGTGTGGGGAACATCTCTCCCCCTCTGTCTTTCTTTCCACACTACCTGACTAAAGCAGATGGGACGAGAGCATTACTGTGGCACTTGAGCGTGTGATGATGCTGATCCACTCAGAATGTGAACCCATGACCCCAACCTGCCCCTCTCACACCCAAAAGCCGCATCCTCCCTTTTCGAGCCTATCCCATGACACGTTCACATGCAAAAACCACGCTGTAATCTACCTTGGCGTAGTCTTAGACAACAGTGATGTCTAAAAGCGGAGTTCTGCCCTTCTCCCCACTTCATCCACTTTGTCATTTTTTCAGTTGACAGCTGTAATGCACCCACCTAAGCACCTACCGACCCATCACCCCCACCCAC
>JAPQRP010000015.1:27109840-27134988 GCA_037367295.1 Apogon hyalosoma | reverse complement strand
TTTCACACATATCACACCAATTTGTTGGACAATGTCCATGCTCTTTTTTGATACACACACACACACACACACACACACACACACACACAAGATAATTTCATTTTTTCTCTCCTCCTGTTTCTCTCCATCACTGTACATAAGCCAGAGTAGCCAAACCATTTGGTGAATTCATGATGAAATCGCACCTAAATATAACCCATCTATTTACCACTCATTGACATTCCCACCATGAAAAATGATCAGCAAAAAATCATATTATAGGGATGAGTGTTTATGTCATATAGGCTTTAGGTCTAACCTCAAAATAAACTGCGCTGGTCCCTCCTATGATGTAGAACTCACTATAGAAAGAACAAAACTCACTCTGTTGTCAGCTGTGGTCTTTAAACTTCAGTCTGAATTTACCGTAGAATCATCTGATCAGTGTAAGGAGAACTCTGGGTAATTATTAAGATACAGTATTTGACTCTGTGTCATCTGAATGTCTCGAGTGACATGTAGGTTAAACTGTATTTGATAAGCAACAGACATTCATGGCAACACACACAGATACACAGCATACAGGATGCATCCCTGAGGGGGGGGCAGTGACACTGGTGACAGTTTATTATACAGTGACAAGTAAGGTGGGCTCGGTTAAACAGATTACAATGTCTCTGAACGCTTCCGGTATTCATACAACTGCTTTCAGATGAACCCTGCAATCCACAAGTTAACAATATCTACAACAACTGAATACTCTTTTCTAGAGTTACACACTTTTCAGTGTTTTTGTTAAGGCTCTACACAGGAGTTGGGTGTAATGCAAAAATGATTATGGAGCTGCATTTATAGTGTATATCATTTAAAACACCCGGAGCCCTATGCACCATAATATAATATGCTTACATCCTAACATTCATATACAGATTTTAATACAGTTTAAAGTAAAAGAAAACTCCTTTTTCTCCTAGCCATGTCAATCAGTCACTCATCCTGCTAGCCAGCCAGTCATATGATATGAGCCTCTCTAGCTGGCCCGCTAGCTAAAATGGAAATGTATGTTAGTGCCAGTAGTTGGAGACTGTTGGGGGACTTAGCCTTCACACTGTTGAGATAAAGTAGCAGGCCTAAGCCTTGCCTGGTGGAATGACACATCCCCCCACCTTCTTTTTCTGTACAATCGCCATAATATTGTGTTTCTATGCTGGGCCTGTAACCTTTGATTAAATTAGTCCAGTATTGCCTGGGTCCTTTTCTAAACTGTGGGCACTGGAGAGCTACTTAACGGACCCTGTCCCTCGGAGGGAAGAAACTGCTTGAGCTTACAAGTGTACGGCCACAGAAATATCAAACCCTCTCACTCAAATCTCTCTCTTTCTTCCCCTCCCTCTCTCCGTCTCCTTTTCTGTTTTTCGCTCGCGTTTGCCCTCTTCTAGTTTCCTGCAAAGTTGTTCACCACCTATGTGTGTTTACGTTCGTAAGTGTGTGCATCTGTAAGTCGATCCATCATGCTCTGTCAGTCTGCAGGTGAGGCCTGTATTATAAGATGTCAAAAAAAAAGAGCAGCAAAATGACATTTCGCTGTTGTTATTTTTCAAATCTATGAACTATTGGTGCCGCTGAATGACAGCATAAATGAACAGATCAGAATTGCATTTTGTTCAAGGAAGCTGGATTAATGTTTGAAGAAGCCAAAAGAGACATGGCACTGGTCAAACGTCACTCAGTAAGACTTGGTTAAATGAAATGGCACTTTGTTTATTTACTGTACCATAGTAGTAAACTTTTCCTCAGGGGCCTCATTTTTCCCCCCTCTGTAAGTATAGGTTAATACATTATAGATGTCTTTTCCATCAGCCTTTTACTAATTCCATCATATACCTGACAAGAAAATCTAAAAGCTTTTCTGTATTTGTTTTCCCATGTTTTTGTTGTGCAGTCTCCCCATGCAGTGCTGGAATGCTAACTTCATCTTGTGTTATGAACTCGGTTCCTTGGAAAATAAAAGCCTGCAGCACCGAATTAAAAATCTAATGTTTGGCCTTGCATCAGCTACTGGTTAATTCTTAATGACATGTGATATCACTGTGGTAAGAACTTGAAAATGATGAAGGGACTGCTTATCTGTCACGAGGAATAGTCATTTCTATCTCTTCAGTTGTGTGTGTGGTCATACTGTTGGTTTTTACCATGTCCTCTTGTCCACACAGATGTGAATAGTTTGCGTAGCTGATATTTGTCTCCACTTTCAGACTTTTTTTTCCCCACATGTAAATGGTTTTAGATCACAAAAGCAATGATTATTAAACATTTTCCAGGCTCAAGATCCTTTAAATCTCCAGTTCATGTGTTTTTTTGGATGGGGAAAGCAAAGAGATTAGAAAATGATGGCATCAAACTCCAATATGTTTGACTATTGTTTTGTGTAGCAAAAATGTACCTGAAACATCATATATAGGTCATATATGTAGTAGTAGATGAAGGTCAGCATGGACACATTTGAGCACTGGTACTGAAGCGAAGTCTGCATATTTTAAAGAATAGACATGAACAATCCAAACCAACATTTAAGTTTATATTTCTCATTTGCTTATGTTATTCAGTACAATACATTAACCTCAAAACCAGGAAAGATACTTGTGCTGGGTCACATCACATCCCATGATCCCATCCACTTATAAATCCCATATTATAACTTAACTTGTTGCTGCTAAACTTCATGACCTATATTTTCTGCTGCATCCACACTTTAAAGCCTACCATGAGACAATGACTTGTCCGAGTGTTTGTACCAGTTTGTAATTATTTTTTATGTTGCAGTACAGACAAGTATTTTGTAAAATGAAGGTCACTTGGACAGTATTCTCATTTTTATACAAAAATATCTGTATTAGTGTGGACACAGCATTAGTTAAGTTTCTTCTGACAAAGATATTCTTAATTTAAATCTTTACCTGGTTCTATTTCAACAATTATTGTTTCACAAAAGTCATTGTTTCCTGTTTCTGTTTTGTGGGATTATTTTTAAAGACCTTTGAGGTTTTTGTGATACTCAGTTTTACTCAAGAAGTTTCTCACGTGAATGGTTGACAACGTTGTCAATCTTGCTAATTACACATGAATTTGCTGAAAAATAATACTGACACAAACTCTTAAATTCGGAGTAAACGTACCACAGAGCTTTAAGTTATCACCTCCTGACTGAGTTTTTCTTTACTGACCAGCAATAAAAGCTGCCTCATATCTGTCATTGTGATTACCTTCCCACAGTTATCTTGCTGATTATTCCTAACCGCAGGCCAATTGATACAGGAAGGATTCACTTGTCAAAACACTCTTATGAATGACTGTGTTGTGTGTGAAATGGGTGTGTACATATACATGTTTGTGCATCTCTGATTAGTTGTGTGTTTGTCTCTACATCTGTGTAATTAAGGATGTTGACTGAAACTTAAAACTCAAAAAGGATGAACAAATGAGTGACTTACAGTCAGTGCTGTTGTCTCCAGGTAAAATGAATCACCCTGTCAAACCGCTATTATAAAACATCTATTACAAAAGAGTGGTGAGAGAATTCACTTTTTTTAAGCGTGAGAAAAAGAGGAACCACAAAGAGCTGAAAGTCAATCACATGGTGAAACTACAATGTACGTTATGATGCTTTAAACATTTGTGACTCACTGAAGGAAAATGCTTTTGCCGCAACTATTGTGAGTTTAATATGATATTTCTGCAGAACACTATGTAACACACACTACTATCACTCATGGCACAACTCCAGCTACTGCTAGGACTACGCAGGTGTGTGTTTGTGTTTGTGTACACACTAGGGACCTGGTAGAGTGAGATGGAGAACCACCTGCCTACATATCCCTAATGGGAGCTCTATGCACCTGGGTCCACACACACACACACACACACACACACACACACACATATATATATATATATATATATATATATAAAACTGCTCCCATGTCATATTTCATGTCAGTGGGCATTTGATTTCAGACATGGGATACCACAACATGACAAGGTAGAGTGGGCTTTTTTTCACAAGGTGACATCACAACACGTAAGGAGATTGGTTTGGTGTGTGTGAGAGTGTGTGCCTGTGTCCATCTGCATCTGTTTCCATGCCCACACTTTTCACACATGTCAACACACAAAAGCCACATGGGAGGCCATTGAGAGCTGCAGCAGCTGTGGAATATGTTATTCAAATGGTGTGTGACTGTTTGTGTGTGCGTGTGTGTGTGTGTGTGTGTGTGTCGCAGCATTATTATGTGTGCGTGAGACTGTTATCATCTCTGCTTGTAGGAATAAACGGCATTGATGTGTCTCTGCGGGGAGCTTATCGAGAATCACTTACCTCTCTGCATTTATTGTACCGTAGCAGTGAATGACTCAGTTATTCTTTCTACATATTATCAGAACAGGACAGAAAACATTTAAAGGACTCAGAAAGCGGTTTATAATGATAATAATAATAGTGCCTCAAATAGTGAACATGGAAAAGCGAGTCCCTGGTTGTCATGGCCTGTTTTCAAATTTGCCCCTGCTGGCCAGTGTATGCTCTGTCTCACCACAATTAATGCATGTCTCTCATGTTTATCCACTGATGCATGTTGAAATGTAACATTATTCATGAGGCAACTAAATTTGAAGATAGGCTTAAAAGTAAAAGTAGCATATGTTGTCTCTTTATTTCAAAGATTCTGCAAAAAAAAAAATTGACCACAAACAAAGTTATAAGGGTTTTGCAAGCTAGGTTTTGCTGTTTTTTTTGTCAGCACAATATTGTAGAACTTGTTTCAGGGCTTTTTGTGTAAGCAGGTTCACTGTGTGTGTTACATTTAAGTTTACACGAGCTTCATTTTCTTCTTGCAAAAAATGGAGTGTATGTGTGTGTGCATCGGTTCCCAGCTCTCAGAGTGTGTGTGTCTGTGTTTGCATGTGTGTGTACATGGTTGGCTCCCTAGCCTGTGTCTAGCCTTTGCGGCACGGGCCAGGGCTCTGCGGGTGCCCCGGGGCCACCATTGTCCCCGGTCTCCACAGCCCAGTGGCCACAGATGTTCCCCGTTTGATACTGTGCTCCTCACACACACTCCCCACTCCCCTACATGTGTGGGTGGCCAAGCGGGGCGCCCTGTTGCATGCCGCACTTGCACGTCATTGGCCGCTTCGTGCCTGCACGTGACACTGAAAGGGGGAAGCCATCGCGTCTACAGTTTTAATCCCGCCACCATGCATAATGGAACAGAAGTAGCCCCAAGTGGAGAGGGAAGCTTTGCATGAGGAGGTGTTCATAAAAGGATCATGGGAAAACGGGGTACGAGGGAGAGCAGAAGCACACTGAGATGTTGTTCAAAGCACCCCAAGGAAAAGAAAAAGACTTTGGAAGACAACTGTCATCCCTTCCAGTTGAGCTTCCATGTTATGTGTATGTGCATTGCATGTAATACATAAGGAGGGATTGATCTGGTAGCTCAGTGCGACAAACAGGCCGTTCAAATTAACGACAGATGCGATGTCGAATGTCAAGAGACTTTGGCATCACAGCTAAAGAAAAAACTGTGCTTGTAGGGAAATGTTGTTACGCTAGCTTTTTAAGCACAAATATGATACACATGCACATATAAGTGCTTTCCTTTTCCTTTGCACTCTCATCTAAGGAGGAGTGTGCCTCCACTGTTAAGGGTGTATGCTCAGATAAAAACTGTTTTTATTTACAATTATCCGGGGGAGATTTACCATGTATTTATATGTTCCTTTTCAGCAATGCATTATATTCTAGCGTTAGCATGAGTCTGGCTTAAAGGAGGGGTGAGCACAAGTAAAGAAGGAATATCTAACAAGAAAATCTTCAATTATCAATCACTAGAAGGAGCATTACTTTGTTCTACCTGTTTTACTTATATTTCTCGTGATTTTTGGTAGTATTGCTCGATCATGAAGTGGAATTCTTTTCCTAGTGCGTCAGTCATACAGTTAAATAACAGGCAGGTAACTTCAGTTCACAGACCCTGACACTCACGCAGCACATCACTGGTCACTTCTTTGTCTGAATGTGACATGAAACACGTTACACCAGTTTTGTTAGGTTATGTAATAATGTCTATTAACCTGTCACTTCAAAAATCAAATGCATGCCAAAATGAACTGACAAATAGAGTGGAAACTGACGACGCTGCTTATTTATGAGAGACACGGCATATACTTAAATAAGTGTATTGATAAATCTATGGAGATGAGGGTTATCTGAAATTATTGTATGTTATGTGTTCATGCTGAAGTGGCTCTGGGCAGCAGCGGTCCCAAATAATAATGGAAAAACTCACAGTTGATAATGTGACAGGTGACAAATTACATACGCTTTTTTCTCACGTATCTGTTCCATTTTTAACTGTCACTGATTTTGAAGGAGATAAAGTGATGGATCAAAGGGACTGGGGTTGGAGAATGTACACGCGGAGACAAACATGGACAGAAAAGCAAAAAGACAAGTTGGATAGAGATGAAAACGGCGCCATTTTCTTCTGCTCCAAGACACGGCACAGTCTTAATCAAAATCCCACACAGGAAGAACACTTGAGTAGCTTAATCAAAGATCAGCTCGCTCGGTATTAATAATAGAGCAGAGTGCTGAAATGGAGTTTTACTTATTCAAGAGTGCACTTATTTGCCTCATATACCTTTAGAGTATATCAGACTGTGGGTGAAATGGGAGGAGGTAATGATGCTAATACAGTGCGCACCTGTATACATGTACAGTACCTTTCTGCTGTACACTGTATTTGTCAGACGTGCTGTGGTTTGGAGATTTAAAAAGCTGGTGTTTTTCTATTTTGTATTTGATGCAAATGCCTTAGGATGAATCTGAGGTGCATGTTATAGCAACAACTGACGATCAACATATCTGAATAATAATTTATGCATGAAGTTGTAGTGCTACTGTTTAAGGGTTTCACCTGATTAGCAAATCTGCATGATATAGTCGGAGAAAAAATTATTACACCATCAAAAACAATAGTTATGCAATCAAGTACTAACACCTGTGTGTATCATGTGACTAAAACAGACAGAGAAGAAAACATGGAATGCCTAAAAGCACTGTTTTTGTTAGTACAATGACAGATATTGATGTAAGAACTGAAGGGATTTTGGTTATTATCAAGAAAACATGGAAAATGGCTAAATATCAGCTCTGAAATTAAACTACTATGAGCTATTTTTGTTGTTATCATTATATTTGTCCACACAAATGTACTTTTAGTTGTACCAGGCATTAAAATGAACAAGACATTGAAGAAAACAAGGGTGGTCTAATAATTTTTTCCATGACTGTATGTCCAGAGTCACTAATAAATCACTGCAAATGTATGTGTATTAATGTAAAAGCAATCTGACATAGCATGCAAATTATAAAAAAAGTAATCTCCCATTCAAAATTCTACATGCTATTTAGGCTTATATGCATGCCAGTGACATGTTGTGTCACTGGAACAAAAGGTCAGAATTTTCCTAATGAAGTACAACGATTGAAAGGCTTTTTCTGACACCCATCCTAATAACATAACTACTTAAAAGCAGCTGGTTTCTCACAGTCTGTCAAGTGCATAACTCATGCTATCAGATTATCTGTATATCTCCCATTCCTAATTTCTTCCACCTACCACCTCTCAACTGCTCCCAGACAGAGCAGGGGAGAACCTCCGAACATCACACCTGCCTTCCCCAGGGCAATGTGGCTTGGGAAAATATGTGAGGTAGGCTTGACTTCGTCTCAACTCTTTCTCTCCAAAGCTTTCTCCAGTCGAGGTGGTATGTGCTGGAATGTGACTGGAGAAGTTAACCCCTGCACCTTGGAAAATATCTTTTAATGATCCCTACTCATTTTCACAGCTAATAGCTCTAACAGTGTTTGGGATGTGTAAAATAAGAGACTTGCCCTCTAAAATGTTGCTATTTTAATGGGCTGACCTACATCTTGTCTGGGTCAAAAAGAAACACAGTTTATATATAGCTCACAGTTTGGAATCAAAACAAGGTTTTTTTTTTTTTTTTTGCTTTTATGCTGGAATAATCTTTCACATGTGGCTTCAAGATATGTAACTGCCTTATTTTAAACCATGTGCATTTTCCTTGAAGGTGATTTAGAATAACTGGAAGTTGTGAACATGAGGCTTTACCTCTTAAGGCTTATAATTCCTTACAGACAAAAGATACAGCTGAGGAATTCAGAGTAAATCAAATATTGTCTGTGTTCAAGATTGTCTTTATGAAGCTATGTCTGGTCATGTCACGTCAGGACTCAGGATCTAGCAACCTTAAGACAAAACAAGCAGGCGTTACATAGGATTATTGAAGAAAACCTTAACAGACAATAGCTCGTACTGGTACAGTGGGACAGAGATTCGCGCAGTGACAGCAACAATGGACATGTGTGGCGTGGAGATAGGCAGGCATCAGCTAATTAGCTCAGTGGGAACACCCTATTGTCTAGGGTTCGGTGCATCAATGGCACCTCACTTGTAGATTGGTACGCTGCAGACCGGGTTCGATGTGGCTGGGCTATTGTTGAGCGAAATGCTATTAACTTTTAAGCCGAGTGACACATAAAAGTGAAGCTGGTGTAAATTACAATTCCCCTGCATATAATCCACTTGCTGATGGAACACATTACAGGGGCCTTGTGTCTTGACAACAGATTACGACGACGGCTTTACTCTACCCCGCTTGCAAACAGGAGAAGCCACGGGATTTCTGTTTTATCCGCCCCATCCCTTCTTCATCTTCTTTCTTTCCATCCCTCCCCAACTCCCTCCTTTCCTGTCCTCCCGTTCTCCCATTGATCTCACAGTGGTATTCAGTATCTGCCAATGGTGCATGCCTGCAGGGGGGCCACCAAATCCATTATCAGGTAGGACAACAGTTTCCACACTGTTTCACTCACACGGTATACTATATGGAGGGAGGGAAGGAGGGAGAAGTAAGAGGGAGAAGGGGGGAAATAGCTATTTAAACCAGATTATGAGCCACTGGAGATATAAATTTAACACTGCAAATAACAGTTAAAAAGACTGTATATTATACCCCATATATGCTATAGTGTGTCCTTGCTTAAAGAACATAGTGTACATGCTCACAAGTTAAATGACATATACCTTCTATATACCGCAAACTTTTCACTACATTTTCAGACTTAATGACTAGGGTGGCATAATATATTATCAAGACATGTCTGCTCAAAAGTTGAATAAGGTCAAATTACCTCAGGGAGAATGATTTATTTTGACACTTAAGCAACCCAAAGTGTTACTTGCATGACTACAGATTAGATAAAGCATAAGGTATGTCACGGTACGAGTCTTTTCCATTCAAGTATTGAAATATTAGAAGATACACCATGTTTGAACAGTGTTTTAAAATGGGATGAAGCCAGGCAAGACACACAAAACACATCCTGGTCTAATACCCAAAGCGTATTCTGTTAATGTTAATGTATACAATATAGTATATGTGATGTTTTGGAAAGAGAAGTCAGGTATTAGCAAGTCTCAAAAAACATCTCTTTGCCCACACAGAATGCTGCATCATTGTTTGATGCTGTGGTTTTGCATCAGCAGTGGTTTTAGGTTGCTGAGACTGGCCAGATACTGGGAACACCACGGGCAACTGGCAGAATTTACTACTTCTCACACACATGAATGTGCACACACGGACACACTGTGGACTAACCACAGGGCCAGTGTAGTAGTAGAGATGGCCAGTGTGCCAGTCCGAGTATGAGTGTGTCTAATTCCCGGCTAATGCCGTCTACCCCCCAGGTCCACTGTCCTTGGCTGCCTGCCACTCTCTCAGTACTCACTATGCTCTTTTAAAAGCCTTTCAAGGAAAAGGACAGGGGCATAAAGCATGATAAAAAACAGATGGAAACAAAACAACTCAAGACAGTCTTTACTTCCATAAAGATATGAGACAGGTATGACATGGATAATGTTTGAAGTGACTGGCAGTATTGCTATTAGAAGTGTTAGAGGACACAGAAATACAGAAATAAAATCTTTAGAACCACTTGATTGAGCTAAAGGAATAAAAAATAGAAATTATACATAAAACAGTCAAGCAACATGAAGCTTCTCTCTTTTCCAAAAACTGGTATCTCTTTGAAGTAGGAATTTATGTTTTTAAGATGTATTACTTTCTATATTTGTTGCCAAATTTAGGACAAATATTCACCCTTATCTGCTTCCTGTAGGAACAGTTGCAACTTTGGAGCATGATGTCTAACCTGAATATTTAACCACCTTTGACCCTTAACCTTTGACCTTTCTATTCAACAGCTAAGCACCCACCATAGTCATCCTTAAACCTAAAAAACCTAATCGAGTTATTAAAGAAGCTTTTGGATCTGCCTTCTCCTCATTTAATCTTCATGCTTTTAGCTCCTGAGTGTATATATGAGCACATTAATTTACTTGCACTGGAGAGTTTAACATATTCACTAAGACCTTTAGGACCTGTGGCTTTTTGACATTATGCTCGAGGCTCTCTCTTTTGAAACCTGACGCCTGAAGCAGAGGCTTAAAGATAGCTGGGTTGGGTCGGCCTGGGGGCGTATTGCAGGCTACAGCAGGGTGAAACAACCAGTTAGGCCTGTGTGGCTTGTTGTTATGTTGTGTTTTGCACTGTTAGAGCTCAGTTCCTTGACTCATAACTCTCTCATCCAGTCACGTCTCTGTCCTAAAACACCGTGGAAATAAATGAAAGTGTGCACATGCATATGCGTACAATCATATCATACAAACACATACACACAATCAAGATGATACATTTTGTTGCTTGGATATGGCCCGATTTTAACAAGGTGTGTCCAGGAGCACACCTATCAAACTGTGTCATCTATGGCACCCAAGGCCTTTTTGAATACCTCGCTCTCCTCCCTTTTTTTCAGGTTTTGTTCTCTTGAGGAATCCAGAATAAATATGCCCTCCACACTATTTGAAACATATTGTCATCACATTCACCCCCCAGATATGCATTTCAAGCAAAGAACCACAGGCATGTTTTTTAGAAGATGCCAAAACCTAAATGCTGCGCTTCAGGTAATAGAATAAGAGGGATATATTTAGAGCAGCGAGATCCTCGGCGGAATTTCAACACTTGAGTCATTCATTTTTCCTTGTTTTTTTCATCTCATTTAATGTGTGTTATCTAGTATTTGGTTCTAGGTCGTCTAAAAACACAGGCCATCTACAAAGACAACAGTGTGTTTTGAAAGTGACAGGATAATTTAACTGTGATAAATATTGTCGGGGAAAACTGGAGCAAAGCAAATGTGTTCTTCTTTAGAGTAAAGGTCAGATTCACACGCAACACTGTGAGATTTTCTCTTTTCGAGAACGCTCAATAATCGGCATCGAGATCTGACCCCATTCACCATCTGAGAGGAGATAAGACAACTAAAATTTTGTATTGTACATTTTTAATTAAATTGTGAGTGTGTTATATCAAGGTAAAATAATAGTTTCTAATGTGATAAAAATAGAAACCTGGTCAGGCTAGGGTTTACCAAATATACAACTCCATGAGAAAAGAAAAAACAAAACAAAACAAAGAAGACAATAATAATTATATCTGTATAATATAAAAATTCATCCACAGCCATTAAACTAACATCCTTGGGCATAAGTCATGTTTTAAAGATTAAATACCAGAGTGGTATATTTAAAGGTTAATGACCATTGGTGCTCATGTGTGCATGCGCATTCGTGTTTGCATGTGTATATACACATGAATTCAAGTGAATATGTTCAAGTGTCTGCTCACATGCGCACATATCAGGAAAGACAGATGAGGATGACAGATGTGAGTGTATTCGTGCATGTGTATGTGTGGAAAAAAAAGAGGGGAGGGGGGATTCGTTTGTGCATGATGGAAAAATGTCGAATAGGCATGGGAGCACAATGACGGCTCTTTGAGTTTCATCCTTCTCCCCATCACTGCCTTCATCCCCCACCCCCCCACTTTCCTAAAGGCACAAACTCTGCCAGTTGTCACCTTAGAGTATTGCAGGCCCTGCTGAAGCACTCCACTCCTCGGGAGGAGAATGTCAGCCCAAGCTCGGGGCAGTTTTGACAAACAGAGTATATATTGATACATGATAAAGTATGCTAGAAATCACCCGACTGCTGAGGGCTACTATAGTTTTAATATCATCATTTGAATTAACAAGCATTCTGTGGAGAAATAATGAGCTTTCATTATTCAGAACATCATCCTTACCCCGGCGGAGACTCGCAGGGCTATTAGTGCTTGAGAACTTAATGAAAAGAAGATAAAGAAGGTTTGAGATAAAAGTTTGAATGGCCACACTCGGTAACCAGAGTTAAAATTTAATGCGGTCCCAGTCGATGACGGATGAGCTTCTTATCTGGGGCCTGGGGAATGGGTAGACAGGGGATCTGCCTTGGAAGGTGCCATTCTGGGGAAGGTGAAGAATGTGTACCCCTCCTGCTTTGTCTGACAGGACCAATGTGCTGTGCTAACCCGGGTGGACCCCCCACCTCTCATCCCTACCTCGTTGCAGTGATTCATGGTAACCCATAGATAGCTACATGCTCCTAGATTCAGGACAAAAAAACATTGTTGCATGCATTGCCAAAAATGACAGCCCATTAAATTAACTTGCTCCACAATATGTTTGACTATCAATTTGCCCAAAGTTAGGTCTGCTTCAATTCCCCTCTATAAGCTATGGCTACAGTGTATTACATAATTAATGATGAGTTATCAACAAGAAGAGAAAATTGATGCCCACAGGATCTGCTAGTTAAGACAGATCAGTGAATGTTAGAAAAATGTAAAATCTTGAAAAAAGGGAAGAAGTAAAACTCTTTATGTCATCTGTTTTATTCCATCTATTTCATTTGTCACAACTACAATCTCATTAATACACGCACGACTGCCTTCGGATAAAGTCTCTTCACTTCACCAACCCTGTGGTAATGCCTTTTCTCCAAAACAAGAACCATGTGCATTTTTTTCCTTCAGTATACTTTGGCTGCAGTGCATTACATAACTGGAATACACTAACTTGTCAAAAGATAGAAGATAAATGACGCTTGAAATATCATAAGTTTACCAAAAAGTGAAGTTAATCCAAGTCAGTGGCATTTCTGCAAAGTGTATTATTACAAAGGTATTTACTATCTAGGGATGATCTGCTGATAAGGAACCATACAAGTGCAACAATGCAGTAACACACTTGTAAACACACACAACACAGTGAGAAATACACACATACACAGAAAAAAAAAAAAGACAGCAACAACCACTCTTGGAGTCCCTCTGCTTGATGCTGTGTTTGTCCCAAGGGCCTTAAGGGAAGTATGTTTGCTTGCTGAACCATTGTGAAGTCTCCAACAGACATGTCTAGCTTGCTGCTGTGCTGAGCTGTGCTGTTCTCTGCTGGAGGAGATCTCTGTGAATGGGAGGGGAATGCATTGATTTGATGAATGAGTGCATATTTGTGGGAGTACTGGTGGCCAATGTGCAGTCTGGTGCGAGGAGTTATTTTTGTGGCTAGAACTTGACAACAAAGCCTTTAGCTTTAAGCGCAGACTGCCAGAATCACAGTTCAGTGAAAAGCTACCACAGATGTTATCCTCTCTACACTGTCTTTATCTTGGGGATAAGACTTTTGTGGCGTAGCCTTTTAACAATTTGAGCATACATTGCATGTTTTATCTGTTATGTGTGACTATTTTACAAGTTGATTAAATACTATGGTATCATCTGCATAAACAGATGCATACCACAAATTGATAATCTAGATTCCAAGTTATGATAAAACTGTCAGTCTTATAACATGTGTCCTTTTTGTCTGTTACCATAGCAACACTTGTAGCAATGTACACAAGCTATACATTCATGTAACTGGAAGAACATCAGCTAAAAGCTTAACAAAACCAGTTGTTAGAAAATAGAAAACAATCCAAACAACAAGCACTTAATGGATCAAATGTCAAAAACAAGCTAACAGTCTGAGACCAGCATATCATGAATATTTTTAATAAAACAAAAGACTAATGCGACAATTTTTTCACTGCTAGCTAATCTTGGCTCATGTTAAGCAGATCGAACAGTACACGTATTTCACTATCGCTCAAACTCACTTAATAAGCTGAAGAAGTGCAAAAATAAATATTACTTTATGAAGCAGTGACTACAAATGTTGTCTTACCTTTTCTATTTTCTGATCATAACTTGGTTTTATGTGAATGAAGCTTCTGCTATCAGTTAATCCATTGTTTTGTGTTACGCTGAAATGATTCTGACTGAAAATGAATGGCCTGGGGCTCAACTTATGCTAAAGCTACAAGGATAAGGAATGAAGAGTGAGTAACAGTGTGTAGAAGTTTGGATTTTACAGCATCTTCACTTTGAGTTGAGGTGACTGAACTCAAAGTTTTTCAGCCTGTGTTTCCATTTAGCAGTGTGTTGCACCTTGTCCTGTTCCCATACATCAGGACACATACATATGCTGCCAATGTGCTTTTCAGTTTATAAAACTCTGAAGTTGGCCAATATAATCTTTTTTAAAATAACCAATTAATACTTCTACTAGGACAATAAAGTCTAACATCAAACCCAGGTGTTTTATGGAAAAAAGTAAATATCATTTCAATGCATTTTACTCCGTAACTTTTACTATTTGTAGCCACGATGTGGTTCACACTTCAAAGAAACTGCTTAATTTTTTAAGTTCCTATAAAGGTTCCTTATCCATAATGGCAACCCCATTTATGGTGGCTATATAACTTTAATTAAACATACCCATGTGTCGGCTGCTACAAGTACTTAACACGGAACAGCAACAATACGACCTGGTAAAAGAGATGTGAGGGAGAAGTTGGAGTCTGGGACCTCTCTAAGGTTTCATGGGTTAGCTGGAATTCTGGGTTTCCCAAAAATACCAGAGCAGTGAGAGCATTTAAAGGTTAATACCAGTCAAATTTGGAATCCAAATGTTTTTTTTATGAGGTTTTTGGCTTCCTTAAACACTAACGTGCTAAGAATATTTAGTCAGGCATGCAAGTCAGTTTACAAATTCATATGTTATTTCCATGGAGATGTCTTATTAAGAGACAGTTATTTTTGTTTAGTCTTTTTACATTTTGTTGTTTATAAAATTTAGTGTAGGCTATTACGCATGCTAAATTTTAATATAAGGTATGTTGCCTTGATTTCATAATATTGATTTAGATTGTAACACTATTACATGTGCAAATTAAAGGTTTTATACTGCCAGTGAATGTTATCCAGATTAATACACTGCATGACACATCAATATCCTGCACAACACTCAACAGGTACTTCTGGTCACCTATATTATCATATTTGTGTTTGCAATCAACCGAAAACAAATAGTTTCACAATCACTGACATATTCACAAATAATTTAATAAAATCAAGCTCTAAGCCATCCCTAAAGACATCCACTTTAAAGTCACACAAGAGTAACAGACTTGTACTGAAGGTGTATTTACTACGCTAAAGGAATTTATAGGGGGCGCAATACTGCTACATTTACAGATTATCTCAGCCTCTTTAATTCAGTTCTCTTGCTTCATTTTTATGGGATGGGGCAGGGATAGCTGGAGGGTAAGGCTGGGGGATGGAGAGGAGTGTGGTATAAGTCCTGTGCAAGTATTCACATGCCCAGAAAGCAGGCTAGCATCATAAAAAACAGCTCACTAATCATTTCAATACAGCACCAAGGCAGGCAGGAGGATGGCTTCATGCACACAAGCTCACACATGTACACATGCACAACAACAGGTGATGTTCGTGCCACTTGAAGGGACTCTGAAGAACACGGCAGACGAGTGCGGATGGTGAAACTGGACAAAAAGTGATATTTTCTTCCACAGAGAGAGACAGACAAAGGGAGTCTGAGAGATAAAATGATGTAACAGCATCATAGATCAAAGACGAAGGTAGTGTGTTTTTACAAGGGAAGCGCATCTGAGATTTGGAGACACCTCATTTAGATAACTGCAGTAGTGAGCTGTTGTCATCTCAAGGGGAATCTTGCTCCTAATTTCCCCTGGAATCACAAACAGCTGTTGTTTAAACTAGATCACATCACTGTCACATGACTGCAGGGGCCCGGAGTAGTAGCTCTCCTGCTACTCCCGACTGTCACCACCCAGCCATTTTTAATGTTGATCCCTTTCAGGTACTTTAATATTTCCGCTGCCTCGTGAGACAATGAGGGCTGGAAAACATTACAAAGTGAAATCTGAGAAAGAGAAATATGTATTTATTTTTAATAAGCTCTGACCTGAGCCCAAAAGCTGTCCAAGTCCTGCTAATAAATATGGGATCTATTTTGTCGTCTCTATCTTTCCTTTTTCCTTCCCAGCCCAGGATGTATGGGCCCCGGCTCTCTCCCTATTTTCCCAGGATCCCACGCTTGTGACATGTGCAGTTACTTATCACAAACATATGGTTTAATTTCTGCAGCAGGCTAGCAGACATAACAGCAAACACAGGCAAACCGACAGATACATTTTCTATCATCACAATTGTACCTGCGTTATACAGAGTTCCAACTTAAGATAAAAATTGACAGCTGCATTTTTCATGGAAAGCCACTCCAACAACCACATTCATTCAAGGACTTTATTTAAATAAAATCTGGCTGCTGATTATATATCATAGTCTATCATCTCCAATTTAACATCTCTAAAACCTGATTTAATACCATTCTTATGCTGTGATTCTTTGGGGGTTTAATCTGAGAAATAACAACAAGCCAACTCGGGTAAAACATGACTCAAGATATCAGACATTCTTACTCCCCACAAAGGTATTTTATAGGGATGCCATTATGCAAACTTTACACATTGCCTTAACTGAGGTCGGATAATTACAGTCAACACATATCACCGTCATTTTCTCTGCAGATGTTCATCAATCAGCAACACACAGTGAATCTGGCATTGAGGGTGATATTTCAAATGGATGCTGTAATTGCAAAGCCAGTTTAGATGCTGTTTTGCAGTTCTTGTAGACTGTTGGACCATAATGTGTAATGAGTTTTTATTTATTATTTATGAAAAGAGCCAACTTTTTTCACAGTTTGAGGTGAAAGCTAAATAGTACTGTTGCACACGTGACTGTATCATAATTATAGTGCTATGTATAATAAGAGGTTTTTATCATGTATACAGTTTTGACTATAAATCTGATTTTCCAGGCATCTTAAGAAGTTGATCTGTTAACATGCATTTCCTGAAGGTTAACTCAGGTAGTAGCTTTAAATGACAATTGAAAGTAGCAGTAATTGAATTATCTTATAGGTTATATCATAGTAAATATACTGCCTGTGGTGATCTGTCTACCTCCATCAACCATTAGTAACTGTCCTAACAACACCACCATCTAAATAATGCTCCACATAATTAAGAGTGTACTCTGGCTAGCCTAAAGGCCTCACTGAAAGCATGGCTTGAATTTACACATCTAAATATTGAGAAAGACAAAAAGAAGATAGAGAAAGAGGAGACAGAGAGACAAACAAAATGCAAGTGTGTGAGAACGATGGCGGCATGCTGGAGTGATCCTCTGTAGACCATGCTTCAGAAGACAGACATGAGCGTAAAGAAGCAGAAATGTAAATGAGTGCATCCATCCAACCAAGGCTGCACTCAAAGCTACACATGTGAACTTTAAATACCACCCACCCAGCTCTCTCCTATTGCTCCACAGTAAGTGCCCGTCTTAAGAGAGGGCAGTGGACTGAACTCTTTAGTCATTGATTATGTGATTATACTGGCTTAGAGCTCCTCTATGTTTTTCTGCAGTGTGTCTCATGAGGAGCTGAGTTCTTTTCCAGGACCGTGATGGACTGAATGTGGGTTATTGTGAGTGGGTGTGTTGTCTCACATGTTTGTATGTTTGATCAGCTTTAACTCAACCATTGTAAATGATTGGTAGTGTAGGAGTGGCTCATCAGCTTTTACGTGCTTTTTGAGAAGGTAACATACACCACTCTGCATTCAAGCCATCTTCTGCAAACAACACACCACCTTGTACTTTTTATATAGAATTGTTCAGGTATCTATTTCCATAAACTCAGCCCCTGAACTTAAGACAAACTGCTGCTGCTCATTGCACTCCTATTGTGTGGGATATACTGATCACAAAGTAAGAGACAAATCATCAGGTGAGTCAGAGTGAGCAGCATTCCTTCATCAACAGTTCCACTGTGAGTGTTACCACACAGTTAGACCCACAGACGTGAACACACATACACACAAACTCTGCAGGTGTGCCATAAATTAAGTGCATGAGTAACTGTCTAGAAGGAGGGGAGAAAAAAAGTGGTCTAAAGAGGCATAAAATGGCAGCATACACTCATAAACAGATGTATGAATGTTTCCCGCACGCATACACATGAATGTAGTGATGTTTTGTATGTATTTGTAGATGTGTGCGTGTCCTGAACAGTAAAATAAGCAGCAGCACAGCATTTTCCACATAGAAGGTTGTTAGTTGTGTGTTTAGTGTCTTGCTGAAAAGGATGTAAAAGTGATAAGAAAATAGAAGATGTTTTTGTTCAGTCCCTTAATCAGTTTTCATCTTATTTTTACCTTTCCTGTTTTTTCTTACCTGTTTATTTCTATATACCTCTTTCTATTGCTACACTTGTATATTAAGCTGTTTGTGCTCCTGTGTTTGTGCATTTAAGACTGCCATTGTGGTTCTTGACTTTGTTCTGTTAAGCCTCCCTTACACCAGTGACAGAAATAATATAAAACGTCTTCCTGGTTGCAGTCACGGTGGAATGTGGCAGAAGGCAGTGGCAACTTGACAGTCCGGTTCTGCATCGGAGTGTGACGAGACAGACCAAAAGGTCAGTGACTTCAAAGCTTGGAAGCAGCTTCAAAACACAGCTCCTGCCTCTGATGGTTACATAATATTTGTGAATGTGTTTACCTGAGTGTGTCTGTGCAAGTAAAATGCAGAGGAAATTCTGAATAATGTTAGCCTGCCAAAAAAGATGAGTGCTTACCGGTCAATGCTAAAACCACTTTAATAATCATAGGTTACTGTAATGGGGCAGATAGTGGAATGTACTTTTAACTGGAATGACCTGAGTTTGAATCCCTAGATAGGCTGGTGAATCATAAGTGTAGAAAGTGAACGTGTAACACTTCTCTTTTCTCAACAATGCATAAGAAAGTGCCCTTGAGCAAAGCACTGAACTCTGAGCTCAGAAAAGCCTCCTAATTGACAGATTCTCACAGATAATGTGATAATGTAAGACTAATATTCAATAGTGACTTACTTATGAGAAGTCATTTTGTCAATGATGGTGCTCCAGTTTTTGCACCGTGCATATTTAATTTTGGAATGAAATTAAGAGCTGAGAATGGCGAGGACTGTGGAACACTTGACATTCAATGACCTACTACAGATTTGGCATGCACTCACTGTTGAGAAACTTGATTGAAAGGCTCAGAGGAATGTATATGTGTGTGTTTATGGGCATGTGTGCAGAAATACTCTACTCTCTACTCCAGTTAAAGTCAAAGCTGTCGGATGCAATCTAAACACAGAAATCAGCTCTGACTTGTTTTGTCTCAAAACTCCACAAAGTCACATGTAGCTTGGGCACACAGTTGATTTTTAGGAGGACTCTGAGAAATTAATTTGTAAGCCTGACACAAATAAACAGCTCATGCATAAATATGCCCGTAACTTTAAGACAAAAGGAGAACAGCTCTATCTTCATTGCAAGGGGGGATTTTTCTCCTTATCAAAGCAACACAGGGCAAGATTAAAGAGTCAAAATCCTCCCCACGTGTGTGTAGTGTGTGTGTATTCACTCCTGCATGCCTGCCCCCGGACGTTCTCTCTCCTTCTTCCTCCCTCTCGTCACTCTCCCTGTAGCATTAGGAGCTAGCTGCCAGGCTCTCCTCTTTAGCATCCATCCATCCCTCCATCCTTATCCCTGGAGGAGTCTGCATTAATCAGTCCTTTCGAAGGAGGTCCTGCTACAGTAGCTGTTGTGTTTCCTACCATTTGTTACCATGCAGATGTGGCCTACAGTGGAGCTACATCAATCCTTATACAGTGGAATTACATGCCCAATCAATAATATTCAATAACAACAGGCCATTTGCCCATCGGTCCGTTCACTCTATCATCCTACCCACTGACAATGGCCTTTAGTGTCTGAACTGACACAGTGTAGTCCACAGTTTATATGGGAGAAACATCCTGCACTTTACACAAAACAGTGCAAAGTACTACCATTTTGAAAATGTAAAAATCTGCTTACAATGCCTAACTCAAACCATGTCATCTACTACTTGATCATTTAAAACAAGACATTTGTATGGTGTATTGTTAGATAAATCACTTTGCAAAAACACATGGTATTATTAGGTGACAAGAGGATGTGACAAGTCAAACAGAAAAATAAAGTCTGACAAATTAAAGCAACATCATGGAATTTTTGCTTGCAGGGTCCCTCTAAAGTCAAGAAACGGTATTGTCTGTAACAACTGTTGTAAAATCTGTATCTCGGTAATAATCGCACATTTATTTGTTGACAAGCCATTGATGCTACACGCAAAACAATTAATGTGTGTTCAACCATATCTTCAGGCCAGGTAAAGTAGCCTTAAACCATTTTATACTAACATTATTGTTTTATTTTTAAAATGTATCAGAAACAAAAAAAAACAACAAAAAACCACAAATGAACAGATCTGTATTACGACGACATATTAGAGCCACACAGGAAAAATAAAAACAATTGTCACTAAGAAAATAAAGTCATAATATTTTGAGAATAAAGTCATAATATTATGAGAATAATGTCATATTTCAAGAATAAAGCCATAGTATTACGAAAATAACATCACAATTTAAAAACTTTCAGTCAATCCCTTGTCCACAACAGAGGCAATTTGCTCCAAATCCATTTGGTTCTTACGATGAAACATACCCAAAAGTGTGCAAACTTGCTTCAAAGTCCTTAGACTAACGGCAACATGTTGTGGTGGGATAATAGGCTCAGTATTGTGCCGTGCGTAAACCCCAAATGAAAGTATAACCTCACAAAATGTTCCAAGTTCCCCATTATGTGACAAGTGGATACGACTTTATTCTCATAATACTATGGTTTTATTCTCAAAATATAACATTATTCTCATATTATTACAACTTCATTCTCATAAAATTATGACTTTTTTTATTCAACTTTATTCTCATAATATTATGGGTTTTATCTTGATATTTTATGACTTTATTCTTGTAGTGACAAGTGTTTATATTTTCTTATGTAACCCTAATACACTGTTGTACTATATAACAGCCTATAACCGATTGCTCATCCTGGAAACATAGTTTTACTGTAATACAATGTTGTTTCCATGGTCATCATATTTAAATTGTAATACAACAAATTGAAGCTTGATTTGTAATGTTGTGAATTCAGTTTAGTAAGCTTTACACTTACTAGTCCAACAGTAACAATGCCAGGTCTCCATAGGTGGGGCATTCTGAGTGAAAGCTGGGCCAATACTCCCCCTAGTCCAGCCTCTTATTTGATCACTCTCACACTTTCTTTTGTCTGTTTGGACAACACCCTTAGCCTCTTTGCATTTCTTGTTGCTTCAGCCATGACCACTAACCTATTTGTAGCTTTCCTTCACTCATAAATTTGTTTACCTCCGTCATCTTCTGAAGGTGGAGGGGGAATGTGACGTATGCTGTAAAGCAGTCCAATTTTGTAGTTTTTTTTTGTGTAGGGGTTCCTACATGAAACCAGAAGTTGCATAGTGCCAGTGCAGGTGATACTGACTCTCTGGAGTGATGACGAAAGTGTAATTGAACCTATTGTGCGTTGTTGTATCACCAAAATGACCTTGAAAATATAGTTTGAAGGCTGAAAAAGTTAAAGTTGGTTTAAGTCCTAATAAAAAAAGTCCTAAAGCCAAGAGGTTTTGAGTCGACAGGAACATATTCCTGAATTTGAATGAGAAGCAAGTACTACACTACATGAAATACCTCATAACTGGTTAGATGTTTCAAGCATTCCACCCTGTTGTGTAATTGTTTTTGAAAGAACATTTATAATAAAGGTTGAAAAGCATATTTTGTTGGCAGGTGAGTTAAAAGAGGATCACAAACAAATCAAAACATTGCAATAATACCAGCGATGACAGTAGCATAGCTTTGTGACAACTTTGAGAACCCTGCCTTTTACTCACCTCAAGTAGTTCATTAGTACAAGTTGTTTGGGCAGAAAATAAAGCTGAACATTAGGAATGAAGATGTCGGTTTGTTCCATGGCAGCTGAGACATAAAAAAGTCATGCTAATATTACCTTGATATGTAAATTTACATGCTTTCTGATACTAGTGTGCTACATCTGCTACACTGGGTCCAAATCAAGCTGTCAGTTTGTGTGCCAGCATGTCCAGAGGGCGTCACCACACATACTGTACTGAGCTCTGAACAGACACTGCCTCATGCAGCGGACTTACAGAGGCTGCCAAAGGCCGGAGAAGAGATGAGCTCAGACAGTGAATGGAGAGAAAATATAGGACAGAATGATGCAAAGAGCAGGTGAGGAAGGGAAAAAAAGGGAAAATGAGACCAGGAATGGTTGTACAGAAGAGAAAGAATAAAAACAAGAAGGAGAGAGGAGGTGGAGGATGGCAGGAGGGCAGCATGCAGATTGCCCAGGACCTGACTGGCATATTCTTGGATGGCTAACAGACAGAGAAAGACAGAGAGAAGGGAGGGGTTGGGAAGCCAGGGAAAGTTAGGGCCCTCAGGATGTTCTGTCCCACTGCCAGCCCCAGAAGTGTGGCTAGGAGATAGCAGGCCCACGTGCAGTGTTGCACCATATACACAAAAATACACAATCATGCAGTGAGATTGAAAATGAGGAGGTGAAGAAATGAATGGATCAAGATAGATAAGACGGACGCTGAAAATGAAAAGAGCTGCAAAAGATGGGGCTCATACGTATAAAAATAACAGGTTACATTAGAGAGAGAAAGAAACTAGTCAAAATCAGAAAATACTATTATAGTCTCTTGAAAGTGTTTTCAAACAGTGCTCTGAAATGACTAGGCTACTGGGTATGCTATTATTTAAGTCCTTTCTATTGCTTATAGAATTTGGTAAATCCAAATTACATGTTTTAACCAGACAGTGGTTGCATCTCCAGTCAGGTCAGATTTCTTTCTCCGCTTCCTCCATCTGTATCCTCCACTCTCTCATTGGCAATGTAGAATGGAGGAGCTTGAGGCCATGAGTGCTGGTTTGGGCCAATTATAGGGATTCTCATCAGTGCTGGGTTGCCTTTTGCTGCGGGCGCAGAGCACACAGACCAGCCGAGGTTCTACACAGGTCAACCTTGTACCCCTCACATCTCCACACAATGAGCATACCTGGGAGATGAACAATGCGCTACTGGATTGGCAAAATTGATATATGAAAGACAAAAAAAAGAACATTTATGTTTGTTGAGCTTGGATGGAAAAATATGGTGCTTTATTGGAATAATGCTGTGCAGATGAATATAAATAACTGAAAAGCATAGTGTTTCTTCAGATTGAGATCAGTCACATGTTTTATGAAACCGCTGTCATTTTAGTTATGAATAAATAAAAGAAAGCACTGTGGATAGGACTTTCCATATGTAACATACTGAAAAACTTCATTTACATTCACAAATATGGTTAGAATCACAATAAGTATTAAGATACTGAGAATGTTGCTTTTTACATCTGTAGATTAGCAGTTGAGGACAAAGCACAGACGATAGGGGATTAGTTTTCCCATAATACAGCATATTGCCACCCAATGACAGGTACTCTGCACACAAGGTATATTCTGTAGTATTGCATTGTCAATTGATCATTCATTTGTTGTTTAACCCATAAAGACCCAGTGCTACTTTTATGTCAGTTCCCAAATGAATATTTCTGTACATTTAACCTATAAGTTATTTATCACCATTTATTATAAAACTAATTTCCGTTTTGCATTTTTCAGTGAACATCAGGTATTTTCCTATTTTTAATTTACTGATCATGTAGATGTTCATTAAAGCTTAGATTAAAAATGAGGATTATTATATCAAAACTGAGAAAACTGAAGGAAACGTGACTTTTTTTTTTATTATTATTTTTTTTTTTTTAGCAAAAACCATTATTAACTTAATGTAAATCAAATGTGTCCATCCACTGTCACTGATCCAACTCCATGGGTTTTACTGGTGAATCAATGTTACTACATAGCCTCTGAACGTCCAAATAGGTCATATCTGATGACCATGAAAATATAAACTCCATTTTACACCAATTATTTACATGTATTGATAAGATTAGTGGATCGACAGGTATTAAATATGTTTGATTTGTAGACGATTTTGTTCAATGTTGGATGTTTGGGTCTTTATGGGTTAAGAGAAAACAAGCATTATAGGAAATGCTTCACAGTTTTGTGCCTAACTTTCAACAGAAGCATGCTTGCGCCAGTTTGAAAAGGGTCAGCACTGAGACAGGTCAGCTCATTGCTTATGACATGGTGCAAGGCTTTCTTGAAATGAGGCCTGCAATTTGTACTGCCCTCCATTCAGCCTGGAAGGGAAAGTAAATATGGACACCTGGTGAGTGAGGTCTAACATCTGCAGCAGCATTGGTCAAAGCTCTGAAGCAATGAAACAATGCCAGTTACATCAAAACACCTTGTTTGTACAGCAGATCTTACCTCAAATTGTAAGTTATGCCTTCAGTCACTGTCATTAAAGACAAATACTACATGCCCACAAAATAGATTTCTCCACAGATTTAAGCCCAAAGGGATACACTGAATATCCTCCGTTATGGGCTCTACATTATCTAAGGAGCTGCATTCATTTAATTTCTAACTTGTCTATACATGAAGTTATATGTTAAGTCAAATATTAGTTGACAAACATGATTGAATGTCTTGATTTTCCCTAGTAGTGAAGCAAGAATTAAACAAACCTTTTACAGATACAAGATGAGATGGACAAATGTAACCTCTTTTCTCATCTTTAGCTGTACCTTTGGAGAATATTAAACTTAACCCAAAAGGAA
>JAPQRP010000015.1:27088599-27105603 GCA_037367295.1 Apogon hyalosoma | reverse complement strand
ATGACATTATTAAATAAAAATGCAATGTAAGTAGGTAGCCACCCTTCTCCCTGTAACCAACACCAGTTTAAGATGGATCACTGCTCAGGTTGTGTGTTAACTTATTCAATTTGCTTGTAAGTTACATACAAAACACAACACCCAATGCAAGGTCTATAAGGAGAGCAACAACAGCAGCACTTGAAGTATACACTTTATTCAGCCATAATTACCAGCTTGCAGGGAAATTCGGCTGAGAAACTGGATTAAGCATGACCGAATCTTCTTAAGTGGTTAGAAAATCAAAGCACACTGAATGTTTGCCCCATACACATTGGCTTCAGGATGAAAGGCTTGGCCGAGGTTCGTGAACTAGCGCCGACACCAGGAAGGGGTTTTTTTGTCAAATTTTCTGCTGTTATACTACTAGAACTTTGAACAGTGCTGGTCTGTGTATTTGCTGCTGAAACAGAATCTCAAACATGGCCTGGATCTGTGTGTCTTGGAGAAGGAACCAAACTTGTGGCCTGTTTGGCGCAATTGCAGCAGAGCAGCCCTGAAAGTGGATTGTGCTGGTGCTGTGGATTAGCAGCAGGCAGTGCGTGTACATGCATTAGTGTGTGTGTGGAAAGTATGTGTGCATGACTGTGTGTTGGCGCTGGAGGCTAGCGTGTGGTGAGGAGGGAGATTCGCACCTCCATGCACGCTGCTGAAAACCTGCTAACCGTTGCATTTACAACTCTCAGTATGGTGAGGTAAACACATTTTTAGTGAAACACCCCCTCCCCTGCAACGCTTTTAAAGGAAAAGCAGCAAAAACATATCCAAAATAGCAATGCTGCAGAGGAGGAATTCTCTTTGCCCCTAAAACAAACATTTGCCATTGCCAAATGATGCTTGTCATCCAAATGCAAACATTTCTGATACCATCGCATGGACTTAAGCCTGTTGACAAAACGGAAAGCAAATCATTTGAGGTCACTGTTCCCACAAAAACTAGCACTGACATAAAATTTACCCAATCTAATCATTTAAACACTAATTTAAGTGCTCTCGATTTTATTAAAACCATAATATAAATACTCATGGGTATTTTTTCTCTCTTAAGAGGAGAAAAATGAATATCAGACCCAGATTCCTATCCCACAATGCATTTGGGGATGTAAGTTGAGGAGGAGAAAAGGCAGAGGAAGCTTTAAATCTGTGTCAAAAAGAAAGACATTAGGCCTTTGCGAGATGTTCATTTAGGAAACCTGGTGTGAAGGTAGGTACGTCGGTGGCCCATTAATTACAATAATCACATCGTAGGTGCTAGAATAATTCATTAACTCAGATTTAGTTAAGGCTTCATTTAATAATTCCTTGTTGGTCAGGAGAGTAAGAGACAGGAGAGAGGAACGTGGGAGGGAGACAGAGATAGAAAGAAGGAAAGGGAGGGGAAACTGGAGAGAGAGAGATACAGGGTGCCTATTAAACCACAAGGCCTGGATTGTCAATTTGTGTTTGAGCGTTCCACTGGGGGAACTGTTCCATCCTTTTTAAGAGATATATCATTTTATAAAAGACCAAAGGGAGGGAAAAGGAGACAAAACTTGGGGGATGGAAGGGTGGTGGTGCTACAAGGGAGGGATAGATGGAGGGAGTTACGGAGGAGGGGCGATTGGTTAGGGAATCAGTTTTGCCTACTATATTTAACTGACCCATAAATCTGTTTTTAAATTCCCCTCCATTTAAAAACGCCCAGGCGAGCAGAAGAGAAGGAAAGGAAAGGGAAAGGAAAGGGAGGGTTTTTCTTTTTCGCGACGGTTGTTAAGTACCACAATCCATGCATAGCCGACGCTACATTTATCCTAACAATGTAATTGGTCCAGCTCCCTTGGCTGGTGGCTCAGTTACTGGCCCTCCCTCAGGCACCCGTATATGTGTGTGCATATGTGTGCACACCCCTCAGTCCCTCAAATGAAGAGAAATCCCTGGCTTCCATTGAGACAAAAACTCACTGGGGGGCGTGGCATGCAGGCTAATGCAGCTAATGCTAACATAAACTATACACACCTGCTAACAACCACACTCCAGGGCTATATGTGTTTGTGTGGACAGTTGGGATTGTGATTGTGGATTGCACCATAGGCAACAGATGAAAAGCAAAGTAGGCAGGCTCACACAAACCCAAGAGCACATACGCACACATACACAAACAATAACACCCCACCACCACCACCACCACCAATTCAACCATCCCACACACACATACACACACCATCCTCTCCTATTCTCTTTTCTATCTCTCTCTCTAAAACAACCATGTGCAATACACATACACACACTCACAACCAGCCACACACACAAACACACTGCAATTACGAGGAAGAGGACAAAAGCTTCACAGACAGAAGGCAGCATAAGGGTCGGCTCGCTGTTTCACCTGGAGCTAAAAATCTAGTGGTGGGGAATCAGCGAGGAGATGGAGGTGTGGAAGAGGAGTGAGGAAGAAGGGATGTAGGGAAGGATGGATGGCAGGGAGGGGCGTAAAGGGGGGAGACGGGTGAGGTGGAATAACAGCAGGTGGTTTATCACAGCCAATGAGAAAATTTAAATAATTTGTTTCAATTGCTTTTTTTATTTAAATGTGAACTTGTTGAGATTCCATAAGAAGAAACATTTCCTCTTAGACAAGAAGATCAGGGGCAGGATGAGGTCACAGATGAGATAAGGTAAGCTAGATTCAGATGTGAGCAGAAATGAAAAAGAAAGATTAACATGGGGAGAGGATTAAAAAGATGTGGGGAAGCAGAGAGAGTTTCGTGATAGCAGAATAAGGATAAAGTAAGTTGTTGGGTAGGGGTGAGGAAAAAGAGGGAGGTAGAAATGAAGAAGGGGGGAGAGGAGGGAGTTGAGGGTGGGAGAGGAGACTGGAGTCGCATAATGAAGCGCTGGGCTAATTTGAAGACCTCCAACTGGCTAAAGCCAGAGGGCCTGAGCTTCCAGAACATCTGAAGCACCTTAATGCTGAACACACACACACACACACGCACGTACACTCTTTTACAACCCATACACAAACACACATATAAAATCATTGCACTTGTACACAACATAAAACCTTCGATTCAGTGCACATCACCCACTCCCTTTGACGTGAAGATTTTTTGCAATGTAACCTGAGCAACACACACTCACACATTGTACACTACAAACAATAAACACATTGATATATTGGTATGATCTGTCTGTGTATGGGTATGCCTGTGGTAATGTTGTGTGGGGAATTAAAATGGTCGAAGCAGGTCGTTTCTGTGTTGTGTGTGTTTGTTACTGAGTTGTTAGAAGGAAGTATGTATTGGTTATTTACATATCTGCTACTCCACTGTTGTTGTCTCCCATTTCATGCAACCTGCACATAATGCAGCTTTAGTAATTGTAGATGGAACACAATGCCATATTTTATATTCAAATGATTGCTTTGGAATGGTTGACTCAATACAGCGCATATGCTTTGTTTTACCGCGGTTTGGGTTCTGATAAAAAAGAGCTCTGAAGAAATTTCCAAAGAAAGGAGGAAATATTCAAATGCAATGTTTACATACAAAAGATTTAAGAGATATTATAAAAATAAGTCTTTCCTTTATTCTCCTTGTAGTGAATTGTTGGATGCTTCAACCTGCTGCTTTACATGTTGCAGATACAGCAGGTGATAGCACAGCAGATTTTTTCAACCTGTGCGTGTCAACGGGTAAGTTTCTTTTTTATATTCAATACTAGTAATTGTATTTAGTACACACCTCTAAAGTAAAAAAGTAAAATATAATAAAATTGTGCTACTAGTGATATTAAGTGTGTAGCACCATTACTACATTAGCAGCGGTTTTATTATGTACACAGTAAATCCTGGTTATATCATACTTTAATATATTTTTCAAATTAGACTGAAAACAAAATAGTATACTAAATTAGATAAGTTAAAAAAAAAGTTAAAGGTCATAACACAACAAATAGATGTTCCTTGCTGTTTTTTTATGGAGACAAAACAGACGTTAGTTGTGTTACCCTTATTACACGTTACTAACAGTGTAAAGTCAGGGTAGTCATGCTCAGCCAACAGTCCTCTTCTGAACAGAATTGCCAGTGCCACTGTTTGCCTTCACCATATTGTCGACCACATCACGGAGCTCTCAGCAGAACACAACTGGCTGGAGTGTTGGAGTAAATTTCCTTTTCTCTTAGGCTACATCATGGTAATGGCATAAAACACAGCTGGATTAGAGCCTCTCTGGTTTACAACCAATAACGTTTCCCATCTGCAAACAATGCCCAACTATATTTTGTTGCCCTCCTCCATTTGGTTAACCTCAAGCCTTTATGGTTACCTAGGGGTGGCTCGGGGTGATGGCATTTGACTTAAGACCAGAGCCAAACAGAGATGCTGACTAATCTGTAACATCTGGTGAATTTTATGAGAGAGGGAGGAGAAAGAGAGGGAGAAAATGATGCCAGGTTGGCAGGTGGAGGAGTGAGGAGCAGTCAAAGTTATATTTATTTAATTACAAACACAAGAAGTGACTAGACTTTCCATTGCCAGGGTGTGGTGCCCAAGTCTAGTTACTTACTGTTCTCTAACCAGCACACTGATCCTTGTTTCTGTTTCTGTTTCACATCTGCCTTGGACATAGCCTGTTAACATGCACACATGTACGAAAACACACATCAGAAAGTTGTGAGGCGTCATATGGTGAGAGCATGGCCTACGCCATTTTTCAATCATCACCCAAGCCTTCACTCCCAAGGCACTGTGAGCCCCAGACCTGAGAGCTGTCAGCAACTCAAATACTCTAATAAATAAGGCAAGCAGCTAAGGTGTGAGTGTGTGTGTGTGTTAGTCAGAACAGACCTACACCAAAACGTAAGTCTGTTCACTTAGAACTCGGTGGCGGGTCAATATACAATGAAGCTACAAACCATGATTTAATCCACAGAATTAAACTGCAATCATAAAGAAAATCAACATGAATTAGTGAATTATTTATTGCAATACTAGGGAAGTGTCCCTTGCTTTAGAGTTAAAGGTTAAATTAGGAGTTTTGGGGGTAAGTGAGATAACATTTTGCAAATCTGTTGAGCTCTGTAACTGTTTAATACCATCTACCACACCAGCATGAGCATTCAACAGCTTGAAGGCAACACTGAAAATAAATGTTTTAATTTGACACAATTTGTAAGGCAAGATCCAAAATTTTTCCATCTCTCTCTCTCCAGTATTATGCCCTATTGTCACACTGATCATAAATCAAGGTGTTAAAAAAAACAACAAAAACAGTAAAGTGATATCTATTTTTTCTGGAATGCAAACAAGCAAATTTCTTGTTTTATCTGGAAAAGATCAAATCTTTAAAATTTAATTCCTAATAAATTAGTTATACTGTACTGAGACGTGGTTCTTGTGGCTGTTTAACTCCTCACACATCCAAAACTATGCACACTCAGCAGAGACCTTTACCTCTCCAACACAACAAATTACTCTGATAGTGACCAGGAAAATGAAAGTACTATGACGCCCAACAGAACATAAGACAAAAAAAAAAAAAAAAAAAGCAACTCACATTAACACACAGTTTACTCCATGTTAGAGGCTGTACCATGTAGCAATCACACGTGTTGTGCGTACCGGGGCGAGAGGAACAGCAACAAATTGGATTTCCCAAGGATGATGGTGTGATGAAAGATTGTGTGTTTTTCTCATCTACCGCCAGTGCTGTTAGAGCGTGGCATGATTAAATAAAACCTTGCCCAAGTTTCAATAAACGCATTATAACAATTGCATTTCCTTGACAAAGATTTAGGGACTGGTGTGATGCGATTGGATTACTGGGGAACATTGAGCTTTTTTAATGCTGTTTTTGCCCTTCCTTAAGTTGAACGTACACACCCACTTGAGCAAGTTTAAAAGATTTCTCTCGTCTCAACATGTGGTTAGGGACACTTTGATGAAGATGATGGCAGCGGCATTTGCTCAATCTTCTCTCTTCACAGTCTTTATACGATGGAGAAAATAAATGTCCAAGCATCTTCTGAGAGTTATTAAAACATTTCACATCTGTGTGAATTATAGCACGGTGTAGATAAAGCGATGTCATTGCTTCATCTTTGTTTACCTCTAACTCACTAGTGGTCGCTGAGGTACAAAATTTGTCTCAATGATGATTTGGTTGCATGCAATATTGTTCTCTATACTGTCAATCTTGAATTATTTATCTCAGCAGGATAAAATCATAGCCGACTGAATGCAGCAGAGAGAGCAGAAGTCTGATACAGTGATGACTAATATGAATAAGTGACGCATAAACACTGAGGAATCAGACAGTGAGAGAGAGCAAGAGATAAAGAAAACAAGAGCAAATAAAATGTGAAGTGGAGACAAGTTCATTGGATCACATTGTGTGTGTCATCCACCACCGTGGGAAGAATGCACAAATGTTCATCCTGATTTAAGGTCAACCGTCAGTCTTTTCATTGATTTCAACTGAGTATAAGAAGGCACAAACAGATTCAGGTATGGCCTGACGCTACCCATCTGTGAGCCTGGCAGGTGTTGACACGCCAGTTAATAACACCACTCCTTTTCCCCCCGTTACTCCACATCTCTCACACCTACCACAACACACACAGACACACACACTAACACACAAGTTGATCAAGGTAACCATCTTTTGCAAAATCATGTTAATGACTGTGTTTAACTAAAAGGCCTAAAGTAAACTAATGTTTGTGTTAATGATTAACTCGACTAACAACTTACAAATCAAAAGTCAATAAATCAGTTTTGTTGCGAGTACAGCATCCAGATACTTATGTTATACACATTTTGTTTGTTTGGTTCATGCAAAAATAACACCCTGATGTAAAGATAAAGTTTTTGTGACACCATTTCCTAATAAGCAACATTTTGTGTCATCTGATTATTATCATTATTAAAATATTTGCTAATGCTATATACTGTGGTTAAACCAACTCTGTGCCGATTAGGTAGTTGCACCAATTCTGAGGGGTTTAACGTACATTATGATAATTACTAATTTCAAACAACACTTTGAAGTTACATGCATACATCAGCCCATCCCATAATTGTGATGTCTGCTAAAAAAGAAAGGGGACCAGACTTGAATTTGAATGTCAAGGTAACCCCGAGGTATCGTATTATCATCCGTCAACTGCCTGGTGCAAGCTGGCACCACTCCTTCATCGCCAAAGCCTTGTCAGCGCACTCAAACCTCACATATCTTTACTCATTCCATCAAGTGGATGTTAGATGCAGACTGATGGGAGTGATGAGGCAGTGACAGTTGGGGAGACAGAAAAACAGGGTGATGATAACAAGAAGGATAGATAGATATACAGTATCTCACAAAAGTGAGTACGCCCCTCACATTTCTGCAAATATTTTATTATTTCTTTTCATGGGACAACACTGAAGAAATTACACTTTGATCCAATGTACAGTAATCAGTGTACAGCTTGTATAACAGTGTACGTTTACTGTCCCCTCAAAATAACTCAACATACAACCATTAATGTCTAAACCACTGGCAACAAAAGTGAGTTCACCCCTCAGTGAAAATGTCCAAACTGGGCCCAAAGTATCACTATTTTGCGTGGCCACCATTATTTTACAGCACTGCCTTAACCCTCTTGGGCATGGAGTTCACCAGAGCTTCACAGGTTCCACTGGAATCCTCTTGGGCATGGAGTTCACCAGAGCTTCACAGGTTCCACTGGAATCCTCCTCCACTCCTCCATGACCAACATCATGGAGTGGATGTTGGAGACCTTGTGCACCTCCACCTTCCATTGGAGGATGTCCCGCAGGTGCTCAATAGGGTTTAGGTCTGGAGACATGCTTGGCCACTCCATCACCTTTACCTTCAGTTTCTTTACCAAACCAGTGGTCATCTTGGAGGTGTGTTTGGGGTTGTTATCATGTTGGAATACTGCTCTGTGGCCCAGTTTATAAAGGGAGGGGATCATGCTCTGCTTTAGTATGGCATAGTATTGTTGTGTTGGCATTCATGGTTCCCTAAATGAACACCATCTGAACCAAATAAGTTTATCTTGGTCTCATCAGACCACAGGACATGATTCCAGTAATCTATGTCCTTAGTCTGCTTGTGTTTAGTAAACTGTTTAGCTTTCTTGTGCATCTTTGGTTCAGATGGTACTTGCAGAAATGTGAGGGGGCTACTCACTTTTGTGAGATACTGTACAACCTATGTCCTATCAACATCAAATTAAGGCTAATGCACAAATATATGGACTAATAATCCTCCAATATTAAGTTTTGACGAAAAAAAAAAAATCAGATTACATGTGAATGAAGAAGTAAAAAGGCTGAATCCCAAAGGAATTGTTTGTGTTAGTTAGCATTAATGCATAAGTTATGCAAGTCAAACTGACAGAAACAGAGATTATACATGGTTTTTGACACTGGAACTGACTAGACAGAATTACAGAATTGTTATGATTATTTTAACATGAAAATATGTGACATTATAGAATGTTATAAAAAGTGACATTGAGTAATGACAAAAACATGCAACAATATATCGTTGTGGCACAGGGTGCTTTGTCAAATCATTCCCAACTAAAGTGACATGCAGGTTCCTAAACACAAAATAAAAATAGAAAGCCGAGCAGCATTATAATGAGCAGAAATTGTTTTATTAATGTTTTCCCTTTTCTCTCCTTTTTTCTCTGTTGGAGGCATCCTGCATTCTCCTCAGCATAGCTTACAGTTCCTCCCTGCTTGCACTCTCTCCTTGGAGGGAAAGTCAAAAGGTTTTTCATTTATCTCAGACCGAAGACGAAGCACAAAACATAACTCCCCCGAGAGACCCACGAGGAAACTGCGAACACCTTGCCCCAAATATCTGATCTCAGAGAAGCAGAAAATAGCATGCGTGTATTTGTTTGGCGGGACGAAGACTTCCCTCATTCCCCAGATGCTGTGTTGTCATTGAACATTTTGCCTCTGTGTGTTAGGCATATAAAAATACATTTCGATTTTTATTGGGGAAAAAAAACACGTCCCAAGAACAAAAGATAATTGTATTGATTTGTTGCGCATGTGGAGCAGTTCAAAAAAATATCTGTTGGTAATGTTTAGAGCTCTGAGATTGTGAATGTGTATTTCTATGCGTGCATGTGTATGTGTGTGTGTGTACTGTTTACTTGCTTGTGTATTTGATTGCATGAGCTTTTGTATGTTTGCAAGTGTGCAAGCTGTATCGAGTAATTTTTCACCAATGCTGGATTTCAGATACAAAAATTGATCAGTGAGTTTGAGAAGAAGCTTTAAGGTGCAAAAACTAAGATGAAAGGGAGGCAAAAGTTTGAAACTTACTCAGAAGGTACGCTTCTGCAACTGAGTAACTGTACAGTTTTGCATAAATGGATCACTGTGTCTGGAAAAAAAAAAAAAGAAATTTCACTAAGGAACCAGCAGGATCACCAAAGATAAAGTGCTGTTTTTACAAATATAAACTTCTATTTTGTTTAAGTATGTTACTGAAGCTGCAGTTAATTGTCCTGTCTGAGCCATCTAGTGACCAAATATAGAGACTAAGATGTCAAGCACAATACAATAAAATGACATTTCATGGCTATTTTCAAAGCAGTGTTTAACAAATACATTAAAGTAAAGTTATCAGCAATCAGAGTTACCAACAGAAATCGGTAAAGTCAGTTCAGGTCAGCTCAAAGAAATAACAGAGCGAGAAGATTCACTCTTGCCATCTCACTTGCTCTGCTACTGCCAGCTATAATAAATAATAATAATCTTTACTTGTATAGCACCTTTCAAACAAAAATTGCAGCCCAAAGTGCTTTACATCAGTCAAAATTTACAAGAGAGAATGAAATTTTCATTAAAAAGGCTTAAGACAGGGGTGAAATAGAAAATAAATGAATATTTGATAACATACAAAATTATATAAAACTACACAAACTAAAATTACATTTTCATAAAATTGCATAAGACGGGTGAAATAAGTGATGCAATAATAAATGATTACACATAAAATTATAGTGTTACAATTAGAATAAGAGGCATTAATATAGTACGCATCCATAAGCAGAAAACACACAAGCACAGCAACTCACGTAACAGGATTATCAATATAAAACATTTAGTAGTATATATTGTGATCCCAACACCTGTGAATCTCACATGTTCTGTTCAAAGCTAACAGACAAACTCTCTTCCTCTTTCACCTTCAGAATTACACACACAGAAAGTTTCAGTCTGGTTATCAGCCTTGGTCTCTTGGCTACAGGGCTTGTGGGATACCCCTGCTTCTTGGCAGTTATTTCTAACACAAGCTGGAAAAACAGGCTTTTGGTTTTTGTGTGTCCTCCTGACGCATCCTCTATGTGAGCATGTGTTTATTTTTTATATGAATGTGAGTGTATGTTTGTCAGGGCATGTCCATGGGGCATGTGCATTTTACAGGGAATCTGTTGCGTTAACTTGTGTGCATGCAAATTTTCATATATCTGCAGCGCTGTATGAAGGAGCCTAAAATAGATTTATACTAAAGATAGAGACTGACAAAAACGTAGCTGATAAATAAGTGAGAATCTGTCTGATGATGAATAAAATAAAGAAAGATCCAACAACTTGATATGAATGGTTATAAGACATATATCCACCCACGTGACTTTTCGTAGCAGCAACAAAAGGACTTTGAGATGTTGCTCTGCAGAAGTTTTTGCTGATACTTCATTTTTAATCAAAGGGAAAATACTTTCCAGTTTTGATAATATGAATATATTAACGTCAGAAGTTTTGAATCAACATTTTAAATTGTTTAGTTCTTTCATTTTATTTGTGGAAAACACAAAAAAGTCATATCATGTAGTTCACAAACCCTTATCTACGCATGTTACTTTACTAATTTAAATAGTCAATCTATGCACACGAAACCTAAAAATGATCAATAATGCACACATGTAACTTATTCAATGTTTTTTACTGACAGTACATCTCCTCTTGCTCTGATATATATGAATATTTTACACTGCTGCACAAGCAATACTTTTCAGTATTTATTTAATTTTTGAAGTATTTCAGCAAATTTATAGTTTCTGTACATTTTGTTCTTAAAAAGTAGAAAGCACTGTATGAAGTTAAAATGCATGTGGTTTTACATGTTACAAAATAATGCCAGCCTTGTCTATACACGAAGGCTTATTGCTTATTAACTGAACATTAACAGGAATTTTATCCCTATGTTGTTGAATGTTAAAACACAGACAAATTATAATTATATCACAATGATTAAACAGTTTCAGGTATTTCAGTGACACTATTATTTCAAAGTCTGTAGTCTACACCTTAAAGAAATATATCTGTTTACATCTCACTAACCCCCCCACACACACACCCCGACAGGCACTTTTAGCCAGAGCTTTTACTGCCTCCTGTCTGGGCTCTCAGGTCAACTCGTACCTTTAATTACCTCCATCCATTTGTAGTTGCTGCCCACCGTCCAACCGTCCATCCATCCATCATGGTTACACCGGTTAGCATTATGCCCTGAAATTTACCTAGAAGTAATTCAAATAAAAAAAAATACACTGTCAGTTTCAACAAGTAGAAACCATGTGTGTCACTCACTAATGATTTTGAATCGATCATTTAAACAGTGTCATATGTAAAGTCGTCATCACAGGCCTGGACAGTCCATCAACACTCAAAGACATATATATTGACATAAATTATTTCCTCTTGTCTTCCCTACTGTTTACACCCTTACTCACGCAGTCTGATTGCCTCTTTTTCTGTCCTTTTTGTTAAGTGCTACCTCTCATGCTCTCATAATCCATGCTGTCATCAACAGATTCAGGTTTAAGCTTCCATTTTGTCCTAGAGGCCAGTGAAGATGAAACGTAGCTGCTAGTTTTGCTCATAAATGCCTCACTAAGCGCTGATGTGCCAGGAGCCTTCCTTAACAGGTTGACTACCGCTGCCTTCGTTGCACACACATCCTCTCACTTACTCCTACATTTGCACGCATAACTTGTACCCCTTTAATCCTAAAAGAGCAGATCAGTTGCTTTCAGATTTGATATATCTAAAGATAATATCATTGGTATGCATGATGTTAAAGAGAGGGAGGACTGGAAGAGGGTGAGACGGTGAGGTACCCTTCCTGCCAGCCAGCCGGTGAACCAGTCAGCCAGAGAGTTAACATTGCTGAAAGGCAAAGAGAGGAGACTTACTAATCCCCACCTGCTTGTCAGGAGATCTACAGGTACCTGCTAAAGCAGCCAACCACTGGAAGAAAACTTGGAACTTATTCAATGTATCTTCATGTGTGTATGTGTGTTCTGTATGACCATGTGCACAAGGTGGAAACAAGAAAAAAAACAAAAAAAAAAAACACTGATGTGTGTGGTGGTCATGTACGCATGTCTGACAGAATGTCAAAAAGAACAGAGAGGATAAAGGAACAAACATGTTTGCAAGTGAGTGAGAAGAATTGTACACTACTGAAAAGTATACACAGAAAAAGGCGGAAAAAATTCTATAGCAAATGTTAAAACTGAAGTATGTGATGGGCTCTGTAATTAGACAGATACAAAGGTACACTCACAATGTACATATACTCTGCAGCTGTGCATTTAAACATTACTCATGCTGCTGATTCACCTGGTGGTCATTATCTAAAATGACATCACTTCTCTTCCGGTAAAAAAAAAGAAAAAAGGTCAAAAAGAGGCATATGCATTCTTTATCCTTATACCCTCTGTGTACTTGCTGCTGTCTGATTTACTTTATGTTAATCTTAGTGTTGCAAGTTGAGGAACATATATTACTGAAGACAGGGCCACTGCTAAACATTTGGATGCCCTAAGCACAGTTACTTTAAGGTAGTGCCCCCCCGAAAAACAATCAAACAATAATAATGGTCTACCTTTTATTGTTATAACTTATACCAATAACAATAATAATATCAGTAATAATTGTAAAACTTCAGAAAAGGATGTTCAATCATTGAAAGGACCACATAACATCATTTCACAGTATGTACAACAGCTAAAACACACACAACCACAAGTATCTGAAAGTGCCAAATCTATTCCAGTAGACCAAATCTCGTCAAATTAAACAAACATTTTTTTCCAGAAAAATAAATATTACTACTCTTGTTGAAACCAATCATAATTCAGAAATACTGTACAAATAACAAAAGCAAAAATAGATTTGCATCCTTCTAAACAAGTAGTTTAGGAATATTGTGTGCATGTTGTGTACCTGAATTGCTGGGTGATGGTAGTTGTTCAGAGCTGGAGTCTACAGACCTGCTGGTCAGCTGGAGTTGATTGATGAATGAACTGCTGGTGGTTGGCTGTTTGTCATCTGGTTCTTCCTCTTGGCCCTGTGCTCTTCCTTGCATATATTCCAGCACTGACCCTGCATATGTTTTACAAATACAAAGAAAGGGGATTAGCATAGGAGGAGACTCAAACATTACAAATATTAAAAATAAAATACAGTTCAAACAATTACAAGTGGAGTCATATAGCACTGCAACCCTGTACACCACAGCACTTTTTGATCTTTAAACATGGACTTCTTCTGAAAGCACTATTTGCTACTGTTTGAATGGAAAGCTGCATTTTATTGTAGTGGAAGGGATGCAGTTAAGTCTAATCTATTTAGATTTTACTTAATCTAATATAAAGCATATTATAATTAGCATAATTACTGGTTTGGGATACATACTGTATTCCATCATAACATCATTCTAAATCTATTCTGAAATAAAAATGTAGATGAGTTAGCCTAAGCAAAGATTACATATCAGTGTTAAAAAAAATATTTTACCAATGAATGTTTAATACAAACCTAATGCTAACAAGTTGACCTCAGAACTTCATTGTTTATTTCAATTCTACCTACAGATTTCACCACAGCAGCATAGTGAGCATTCCATTTCTCAGTTCATCATATTACATTTATTAAAAGGGGTCATATTTTGCTAAACCCACTTTTAATAGTCTTTGGTACATTTATTTGTGTATTTGGGAACCCTAACAGTTCATAAAGTTTGAATTTGAACCCTCCAAGTGCTGTAAAGCTATCTTTACATTCGTTCCAGCAAAAATGGAGTGGATTTCTACAACCCATTTCAGTTCCTTCTTAATTTGTTCCATTTTATAACTAGTTATGTCACAACATTTGCACATATAAGGTCAAGACTTCCAACGAACATTTCTCTGAGTACGACATAACTGTTTGTCAGCAGCGGTTGTAGTAAAAACTGAAAATATGGCCAAACTTTGAGCCGACTATCTAAAATATTCAGTTGTTGGTTGTATTAACAAACTCAATCAGCTAAATGGGACAGAGCAGCACAGTCAACAACCTGAAGGGGCTGGGGCGTGAAGCAACTCATTTGCATTTAAAGGGCCAGCACTCAAAACAACCTGTCTTGTGTCATTACTCAGAAATAGGGTTGAAGATGGACCTGTGGAGTTGAATTAATGAAGAATTCAGACCCAAGCAGAGCATTTACAGTTTATGTAGACCACAGGGAAATGTTATAAAAAGCATAATTTCATTTACAGAAAACCCAATATCACTCCTTTAGCATGTAGCCTTCACACTGCGTTGTCGAAAGTTCACAAAATATGTTCTGAAATGACAACCACTGTGCTGTGCTCTGTAAAGTTTGCTTAATCAATGCCTGGTGAAACAATGATGGCTTTGTCACTGCAAGGTAGCCTATGTTCGGTCTGAAGCACAGGGAACAGCTAACTTAATACCCATCTTATGTACCCACCGCCACATCCCCCTGACACTCATGGACCACTACCCCCAAACCCCCAACTTCTTGTACCAAGGGCCCGACATGGTTGTTTGTTTGCTATTATGCTGTCACCTGCTTAGCTAGCTGCTAGCTGTGGTTCGGTCTTTGTACATCAATGAAAGCTCATTTCCCCGAAATTAAGTTCCATGACCTACCTGCAAGCGATGCACTAGCGTCGGTGGGAAGTTTCTTCTTTTTTTCTGCCCCCGAGTCTTGCTTTTTCGTTGCCATTTCGGGAAAAAAAAAAATACAGCTTGTTACCAAGCCTATGCACATAACGTGAGTAGTGGGCGTGACTTATACATGTACAATGAACAGACTAGACCAATAATTAAAATAACACAAAATAACAATAATTAATTTTTCGAGGTAATAGTTCGGATTGTAAAGTGAAATTGTATCTATAACATATACAATACTTAATTAAAATTTAAATTTCGATTATAATTACCATGGCTTTGATTTTTTTTTTTTTTTTTTTTAATTAAGGGCGGTTTTTAGCGGTGGCTTTGACTGAAGACAACAGGGCCTGAAAAAAAAAAAAAAAAAGTACCTGGAATCTGGTCCCCGGGACTAGTTTTTTGGTATTGCCTCCGCCAAGGTTCCAGGCGATACTAAAACGTGACGTATTAACACTGCAGTCCACTGATTGGTCGGAAGTAACGCGCCGCTGTGACGTCCAGGTACTGTAAAGTCTGTAGTGTCCTGTAACGGAAACGGTCTCCAGAAATAGTACCTGGTACTCGAGTCGAGCTGGTACCATGCAGTGGAAACGCGGCAATAGAGTATGTCGGTATTTACTTGAACATACCTTTCTCCATTTGCAGTTTGAAAAAAACTAAATGCACATGACATTGATAAAACACATCAGATGCATTGTCAAGAGCACACCAAACCATCTGCAGTATGTTTAAATAGCGGAAGTGTTGCATTTCAGAGTACTAACCTCTGTCATTGCATTTCCGTTCCTCAATACAGAGGAAGAGTAATTGGATATTTCAGTAAAAGTTCTGTTAACATGGTTACTACTTACACTATTTTGTAAGTTTCCACCAACAGTTCACACAATGACATTACCAGCTAAAGTCTTTTACCTGTCCACACGGGAACAAAACGTTTTTAATACCTGTGTAGGACTGAGAAACTCATAAAGAAACATAGATGTGATAGATGCATAGACAAATGTGATATATAGATGAATAAATACATACATACAAACAGACTCAGGATGATGAAAATTTTGTATCAAATATGCACACCAGTAGATATTTGAAACCAAACTTATTACATTTGTCCAAAGTGAGAATAATTTTTAAATTGTTTCTGATCTGTGGTTGCAAAAATGTGTCCAACACTTCTATACTACCGCCCTCCTCCCCTTTAATAAACCAGGTTAATCTGAAATCTCCTTGACTCAAGTTGTTTAATGACCACGGCTAATGCTGCTGTGCTCTCCCCTCTCTTTGTCTTGTCTGTGTAGCCAGCCTAATCGCTGCTGACAGTCAGCTTTGCTCTTTTATTAGCTCTGCGTCGCTTGCAATCAGTGACAGTGAAGTCAGGCAGCAGGAAGGGCTTGTGTGAACTCAACACCCACTCAGGCCTAGCATTCAGCCTTGCGCGTGCACTTAAAATGAATGTGTGCATGTGCATTTACACAAAGAATTTTGTACAATTGCAGCCAAGTCAACAAACATATGAACTCTCACGTGCATTCATGCAAATGTACTGTATATGCACTTGTTTGCTCATAAGTGCACAGTAGTATATATGTAGGCACGTGCAAAAATTTACACACGTTTACATGCACATACACGCCTTCAAAATAATGAAACAGCCTCAGTCTGGGCATCCACTGGCTTCTCTGTATGTGGGTCAGCCCCATGCAAAGCCTTATTGATTTTTTGGGTGTATGTCTGACTGTGTGCCCCCATGTTAAAAGAGGCTGACCGCTAATACAACAGCTACCAAGCATATCTAAACACACACTCACACATTCACAGACGAGAGGTTCCACAGTTTTCTAGCCTCTTCTTGTCAGTGCCCCTCGAATTGGCAGACAATGGACTTGTTTGATAAAGAGGAGGGCTGACATTCGAACGGGCAATTTGTGAGCGACTGGGCGGGAGACAGGGATGGTGGTGGGAAGGGAGGGTCAGGAATT
>JAPQRP010000015.1:27067061-27086543 GCA_037367295.1 Apogon hyalosoma | reverse complement strand
TTAATGGGACATTAGTTAAAACAAACCGAAACATTAGCGCAGTAAATCTAATATTGTATAATGCATAATGCAAAAGGAGGTCATGCAAACTACCTGCCACTTTAGGCTTTTTTTTTTCCCCTGTGATTTTCTAAATGTTGTGTAATATACTTTCTGTATATTTTGGTTTATCTTGATTCAGAGACAGAGAAATGCATATGTAAAGTCCTGATAATCTTACTAAAACAACAAATCAAGGTCACTAGCCTACTACCCTTTTGCGCAGAACTACAGTAAATATCAAAATCATTTTCACTTCTGATTAGTTGGAATGTATTCACAGAACTGGTCTGAATTAATGAGTTTGGCTTGAAAGTTTTTGTGAAACTTGTCATCATATATATTATGAGGTTGATCACACATTTTAAAACAATAAATATCCAATCAAGCCCACTCATGACTTATTTTCAATACTCTTTATTTAAAATGTAAACAGCAAATGATGTAAACAATGCTTTTATATATATTTGAATAAAATATAAATATGCATGTTTCCTGTACCTTAGAAGGTTAATTTATTTCCAGCTTCTCCCTTCTCTGCTCATTGTAATTTGAGGATTGGATGTTTCGCTATCTCTGTTACCTTCAGCATATTTAGCCAGCCCTTCATTTGCACTCGTCGTTTAGGCTAACAGCTTATTCAGCCTGTTTATGGATGGCCCCTCAGAGCTAAATTAATAGAAGAGGCTTTGGGGACCAGAGAGGAAAGTCATAAGCAAGACTGTAATGCTCATTTGCAACGTAGATGCTAATTACCAATTTGCCACTCTCCAATCTTGTTTCATAATATGTTCACGACTCAACTTCTTTTGTGTTTTGGTGCCTGCGAGCGATATATGACTTTTATACAACAGAGGATGCTTTGCTTCTGTCTTCTTTATAACTTCATGTGTTGGAGATATTGAGCTCAAAGACTTGTTCCACATAGGCCCACATCTAACACGTGATCATGTGAGGATGGTTCTGTGATTGCCTTGAGCTTTGACAGCATTCTCTTTGGCTGCAATTTTTGACTTACGGAGCAAGAAAAAAGACAAGGATGACAAAAAAAGTGGAAGAAAAGTATTCAATTCAAGATCCATTGCTTAACAGAGTCCCTCTGATGAAAAACCTGCAAATGGAACATCATTTTTAGTACTAATAATATTTATAACTTACAATTATTTAACTATTGACAAAACATATTGATTATAAAGATTAGAAAAATATGCAAATCTGATGATGTGAGGGATTCAAAGCTATGTTCAGACTGCAGGCAAATGTGGCCCAAATCCGATTTTTTTTGCCCATATGTGACTTGTATCATCCGATCTGTTAAAGACATTTTGAACAGCACAAATCCAATTTTTTTCAAATCCGACCCAGGCCACTTTCATATGTGGTCCTTAATCCAATATGTATCCAATATTTTACATTGCAACTTCAGTCTGAACGGTCAGGTCACATTTATCTGACCTTTATGTCGTTGAAATGCAACAAACGTCACAATTCTGAGTTCTAGGAAGAGAAGTGGCGGGAAAAACATGTTTACTTTTGTAAACACAATGCATGCCTGTGTGGTCACATATTACATCAGGAAATCTTTTGCACATGCAGGTCACTTCAGGGTCGCATTCAGTTCATAGTCAAAACTGGTAGAAGTCGCATTTCATGTATAAAATGAATGAGCACACAAAAAAATAAGATTTCACCAAAAAAATCTGAATTGTGCATTAAGACCTGCTCTGAATGTAGTCCAAGTGTCATTTCAGGATCACAGTTGATTTATGTCTACACATTTCTGCTTTTCCTTTAATAGACAAATACTAACTCCAAATTATTATTTGTGGTAGAAAAATGACACAGACACAGCCTCAGTGCTAAATCAGGATTTACAATGTACGTGCAAATGCATGATTACAGCAATTCCTGTGTCAACTTTGTCAATTCCTTACACAAGAATCTAATCTTTCAAACATGTTGTGCTGAAATCTCAAAAAAGATGTTGCATTTAAGGAATTAGTAAAACTGAGTATGACTGACAAGATGCATCCCTCACATCAGCACTGCCCTCTACTTTTTGTTTACTTTTTTCATTACTGATTAAACAAGTATTGTACCGCAATCTGTGCCGTTCATCTCACAGCAAACAAACTGTATATTAACATATTATGTGGATTATGTGGATTTAAGAACAGCACAAAAATGTAAATAGCGTTGTGTTATTTAAGGTGTGGCCTGTATGAATTGAATTTAGTCACAAGTGCACCAAAGGGTGATACAAAACTATCAAAGTGCATGTGAAGGTTTATTATTTATTAATGGTGGACAATGCTGAGAATTTTATGTTAACTTGTTTGTAATAATAACAGAAAAGTACTTGAATAAAAATACACTAAATGTTCAAATGTATTGGGAGACACTGAAATCAGATAGTTCGTACGAACAGGATGCTGGGAAAAAACAATGAAAAATGTCATAACATAATGTTATATGATAAATATCATTGCAATAGCTGTTTTTAGTTAAGGGTGAAGTTTTCTAAAATCATTAAAAAATTATTTTACTTATTTTTATTTTCTTTTTCCTTATAAATTCCTTATTAATTTTATTTTTCTAAATTTAATTGTCTTGTATGTTCTGCCTCTAAGTTTTTTGGGCAAATAGGGAATAAAATATAATAATTTTTCCTTTTTTTTTTTTTTTTTTTTAAAATCTCAGGAACAAAAATCAACCTTAAAACTTTATTTATTATCAATTATTGTGATAATTATTGGAAACAACTTACATTAACTTTTTTCTCTTTCATTATGTTTCACTTCAACAGTAGTGGGAGATCCTTCAAGACGTCCAAATATTTTTGACCACCTTGAGTACCTGTTTCCTGTGACTGTCTTTAAGGTTAACAAAGAGAAGACGAAGGAAACTAAGAAGGAGAATTAAGACCTCACTGTTAATAAATACTGGACTGGACATCTTTCACAGCTAATGTTTGCTCATGTCACTGGAAGTGGTTCAGCACCTGTTGGATACACAACAACTCACAGGTAGGACAATGTCATATAATTGCAGAAAAAAATGATTAACACACAGTGATTTAACTAGTTTGATTTCATGGTAAGTAAACAGTATCTTTTCAAATATAACATAGATAATGTGAAAAGCATATTTTTGATTTACATGTTGCATAGACGAAAACAAAACATATACAAACAAAAGTGTAAAACAGCTGCTGTTTAATGTGTATACATTTGCATTTACAGAAAGCTTTCACATAAAAACAATTCTAACAATTCTAAGAAACATTAACACTGATGTAAATTTTGAAGGACATGAACAATATCCAAGAAAATAGCAAAGAGAGAAAACAGTGTTACCTGAGTTAACTTTTACGTCCAAGTGTGTCCTTGCCTTGCCTGTGTGTTAATATGTCAGTGCACACAGTAGTAAACTCAGTGTTGAATCATTAACTGTAGGAAATAGATCATTAAAAGTTCAAAAGAGATCTAGGTTAAACTCACATAGTGAACATTATACCCTTTAAAAAACTTAAAAGGCAAGAGGAAGAGGACACATAGTCTATGAATAGTCCAATGAGCCCGCTGCTGCCCCGAGGCAGCCTTGCATGTCCATTGAAGACAAGCCGAGTGAAGTTGGTCATTGAAGACATTTACATTTTAAACATTCTCCTACATATTTAGACAGATGTGAGTTAGTTAGTCAGTGACCTGGGAGATCAGGGGTGAACTCATTTCAGGCGATCAGCTGCTGCTACAGCAGGAGTCCAACCTGGAGAATCTATTTCCTGGTATGTTAATTCAAACAAGCCTACAGTTTTAATGTAATCATAAATACATGAGCATTTTAGAGCCTTAAACAAGTTTATAAACTTTATGCCAAGTGCTTCCCAGACTTAATACTAAAATTTATTGGAATTAAGTTCAGCCTCAACACTAAATGCAGAGTTTTTGCAGTGCACTTTTTGCCTTTAGCAGTGTCATACATTTTGCAGTCAGGGTCAAGATGTATTGACAAGTATCAAACGCTGTGGTCCAGGGACACTATTAGTATGTAGCATGGTGCCTCTTAATTTGAACATTTTTAGCGCTTTATTCTGAGAAACAGGGGTGACATGTTAGACAGTGTGAAGAGCAAAAAGGTGAATTACTGGTGGGCTATACTGTATATCTGCAAATTTGGAATATATAACTCATCTATGTGACTTTCCAGGGAGATTATACAAGTGTTTAATATTCAGGAATGTCTTGTTTTAAGAAATGTAACTGCAAAACACTGGATTTAGATCCAAATTGCAGGGATTTTACAGGCTGTTGAGGGAATAACGTCATACCCACCGCTGTCAGGTTTTGTTAACTTGTACTGTAACTACCATCATAACACTGTTAACAATCCTGCAGTGTCATTATACCACCTCTAGGGAATTTTTAAGTGGTTTGGGGAGCCTTTAAGCTCCCTGTTTTTCAGTGTCAGATCAGAAACATAGCATTCATTGTCAAGTAAAAGAAGATGAACAGGCTCCGCAAAATAATTAAACCTCCAGTGTGTGACGACAATATCATCTTAAAAAAATGTAAGCTTGCAGAGACACATAGTTAAATTCAAGTATTTTTGTCTATTTTTTTTGTAATTTTTTTGCACAAAGATTACCAGTATAGAAACCAATAACTAAAATCAGCACGAACACTTATCAACTAGTTTTCGTACTTCTGTGTAGTGAGTAATTATAATGTTAATCCTGTAATTGAGTCAAATATCTGTACTATGTTGTGACGTAGTGTCTCATACTGTATTTAATATAATATCCTGTATATAATGACCTTTGAGCCGCTGACACACCACCGCCCGTGGACTCTTGATCTTTAAAAGGGATCACAAGACCCTCTCTACCCACTGACATCACTGCATCCCAGAATGAACGAAAAAGAAAGAAAATGTATTTATAGTACTAAGTTTCACTGCAACAATTGTCTAATTTCCTGAAGCGCTTTGTGCGTGAACTCACAGTCAGTGTGCTCATCAAAGGGATGGATTCACTGCCTGTCAAAAGGCACATTATAAATCCTTGTCATAGACATGTCAGTCGCACGCAAGATCCCCGTTGTTGGTCAGCAAGATGTTTCTCATACACTCCCCCCTTTGCTCTCAATTTCTCTGAGATCATGCCCTAATGATGACTCTAGGCCTGCTTTTAATCACTATTTGCATTGCCCTTTTAACAATCATTCCACTCCTCTGCACAATTTTATCTCTGGAAACATGAAATAGATTCCTGTGATTGTTAACTGCATTATAGACACCCCCCCACCCCCACCCCCCCGCCCGCTTTTTTTTTTCCCTAACCCCAAAAATGTGAAAAGGGATGATGAAAAAAAAATGTATTGCCGTCACTGACTTTCCTTTTTGCATATTACTTATGCTGTTTCATGCAAGGCAAGCCAACTTCAACTCCTTTTTTTAAAAAAATGTCACTCACTCCCACTCTTATGAGGCTGTATGAACTCTGTGGTCAAAGTGAAAGCAATGCAAGTATGATAGAAATAACTTTGAAAATTGAGAACCAAAAAGTCAAAGTATAACTAAACGGCACAATGACTCTTGGTAGGAAAATAAAAACCAGGAGCAACAATATCTTGCAAATCAATGCATACCAGTAAAATACATTCATTTTATAAACATGGCAATAGCTGATATCAGTGATATCACAATAGTTTTAATGATATGTAAACAGCAAAAATATAGTCTGACAGATTTTATTATGGAAGTGAAAACATATACTATACTTAAACATATATCAAAAATACAACTGTGAGAACTTTGTGTCCTTTGTCATCTTGAAACAGAATTTTACAATTGAACAAAAAACACAATATAAGGACTTCTAAGTCAAAGGAATAGGTTTTTAGTGCTGCAGCTCCACATTCATGTTTGAGTAATCTACATGTAAATAATATAGTAGCCTTCAAGGTTTATGTATATTCCCTTTCACAGGCAGGGTTATTAATAGCCTCATCTTTCTTGCTGCCTTAAATACAGGATGAAAGATTTTGACGTGTTCATAGCAGAGGAAAGGAGGTCTAGGCCATACAAACATTTGTTTTAATTAATCATTTGATTGTAAATTACTATAAACGAAGGCTTACAACCCACTGGTTCTTTTCTTTTACTCTGACATCACCTTGAGTTAAAATTCAGCTATTGCCCCTGTATGTCACATCTGTATCTATTTAGGGAAAATCTTTACAGAGATAAATTATTTTTGAGCAATGAAGGATGAATCTCCTGTGTTTTCTTTGACCTTGTGAGCAAACTACAAAAAGTGGAGCAATCGATCGCTACCCTCTGAAGATACAGCAATATTGTATTGTGGAATGAAGAGTGTGAAAAAAAAAAAAGAAGTCAAGCCAGATGAACAGCTGTATTGAGATAAACCGTCACCCCATATGCTGAGGGAAAACAATCTCTGCACATTATGGAGACTGAAGATGAAAAAAATACACTTAATCAACTAACATTGATATTACTTCTGGCAATTAGGAGCATGCTGGTAATGATATGAGTTTTCAGCTGTAAATAATTATGCTGCCTGGGGGCCATACTTTAATTCTCGGCTGTATCTATAAACAATAATCAAACCAACAGCAGCAGGCTAAAAGTTGGAGATTTGTGGTTTGCAAAGCAGCGGTTGAGGAGCAGCTTATTGGAGCCCTGTGGTGATGCCAGTAGTCAGGGTCACCTTCAGGTGCTCTGTCATCTAAACACCAGTGCGCTAATGCCAAGCTCTATTGATTAGACTGTGCGCAGCAACACACATGCAGGTGCACACAATACACACAGACATGAGCTATCTTCTAAAATATATACACAGATATAGACTTGTGATGCATACATGCTTTGCATTTTTTATGCATGGAGTCTTTCCCACACATATGAATGTACAGGAATGCTTGGAAGATCAAACATATGTACTGCATGTACATATATGACAGTAAATATATTTACCAAAGCAGCAATGCTTGAAGTTATGAATGAAAATAGTAATTAGAAATGAGGTCATTTTAAACTAAACATCATTAAAGATTATTTTTGACATTTTTTGTAATAATTGTACAGTCCTCAGTTCTGTAGAAAAGAACTTGAATAAAATGATGGACTTGTGTACTACTGCAATATAAAGAAGTTAAAAAAAAAGTCTTATACTGCAAAGTATAAAAAAGAAAGAAAGAAAAATATATATTAACAGGAGTGAAACTTGACAGCTAACTTTCACTCACTGTCAAACAGGAAGTGGCAGCTTGCTGATGTGTAGGGACTAAGATTAAGTGCATAATTAAGGAAACATATGAAAGCCGGCACTGGGGCTGAGATTAATTAGCTGTGTGTCAATATCCTCATCAATATCCGATTAACTAATGACACATGGCCCAATGAGTGCTATTGATCTGCTCCAAGTCTGCTGTGTTAATAGGTTGAAGCCGCCATTCAGTGGAAAAGCTGACAGAAAACTGCAAGGAGAGTTTCACAGCATGCAGGAAACAGGGCTCTAAACATGGCAAAATCAGAAATGTCCCCTTAGTCATGAGCAGTCAAATCATATTCATGTAATGTGCTCTCATGGGATTCCAGTGATTGCTGTGACCACAACTGAACTTATTCAGCTTTGCTAGAATTCCCATCCTTTAGTGATAATTAAAAATGACCCCAAAGGATCCCCCTCCCCAAAAAGAAAAAAAAAAAAAAAGACTCAATCTAGATTAATGGTGGTGGAATGGCCAACATCATAAGTTAGCCCCTTTATGATAATGATTGTAATGATAATAATGAACACTTGGATGAAGGATGAACAATCCCCTGTCCTGGAGTTGAATCCCTATACAGGTTAATTAGGTAAGATAACATCATTAGCCACTCTCATGCCTGCACAGAGAATTAATTGGATAAGATGGAGATTTAGGTCTATATTTAATCGTATAAACGATCAACGACAGCTTAGCCAAGGAATGGGAGGTCCAAATTGGTGGGCATCTTATTTAGATCACATTTAACCAGCTTAATAAGCAAAAATAGATCCCAGTGGTTTGTACTGAACCCCCCCCCCTTCACATGCCTAGTATGATTAAAATGTACATTACTGACATATTATTGTGCCTTGTTAACTTCTGATTGTTTTCAGTATTATAGTGCAATAGGTGAGGTTCCTCTTCAGCTCACAAAAGCTCACAATCTGTAACTTTAGATAAAACCAAACACAGACTCAGTGTTACAAACGAGTACTGTTCATTGTTGATACATGTGAGCAATCTCTCTTCCTCGGTGGAAAAGGCCACTAATGGCCTGATGACTTTGCAGTCATAAATAAAACGAAGTCTGACTGTTTGTTCTAAGGGAGGCATTAGCTCTAGCTCATGATCGGTTCTAAGGGCAACATTAGTGTTAATATGCCTTATGCCAAACGTGAGTGGGCTGATCCACCGGGCGTTGTGTACCTATTCTTCACAGCAGCTGTAAAGCTTGCTGGGTTGTCTTTGTCTGAGAAATACGTTTGTCTGCAGTTCCTTCTAAATAATGCACGAGGGGAACTTTTGTGTGGATTGTCATATACTACATAATGAATGTTTACAAAGCAGTGTGAGTACTTTACCTTTACTTTGGGGGAGTTCTTTGTAGTCAACACTCGACTGTGACAAAGCAGTTTGCGTTACTGGTAAAATCCCCTTTGAATCTCTTTGAAGGAGCAGTATGACACACTCCACATTAATAATGAAACACCATTTAAAACACAAACAGGAATACCATCTGGTAGATAAGACCGACACACAGATGAAACTTTATCTTGGTTCTATTCAACGGTTACAGTTTTGGTAATGGCATGCCGTAGATAGTCTGCCTGATATGGAACCTTTGTCAAAAATGTGAAATTAAATAACAGACATTTTCAACTTTTTTGTTTTATATGTTTTTCCCTTTATGCAAATACATGCACATCATATATTAAGACATAAACTTGGGATCAAAATAGTTTTCCATGTATTTACGTGATTTAATTCAGACTTTCTTTTTCTTTTCTCCAGGTGAAAGTGAACATGAGGAGGTTATCTGAAACCATGTGTGCATTTGTCTGTGTTGTTAGGGACTGCGTCATCATCGCCTTGACAACTAAGGGCAAGCCGACGATGGAGGAAGAGGGAGAATTCAGAACTCAAAAGGTAATTCTTAAACAATACCAATATGTGTGTACAGTTAGTCACGTAATGGCATTGTTTATTGTGTCATAGGTTTGCTTAACAATCCAGTAGCTATCAGATAACATTACGTAACATCAGTGAAGGCAGAGAGTCAAAATGTATAATTCCCATAAATAAAATACAATAGGCTTGCATGAATTCACCTAAATATACTCCAATGTTGTTCACTTCATGGTGCACTGCTGAAATGTGCCTTTGAAAGTGCACTTTAAAGTGCAAAGAGTACATTTAGAGTCAATATGCATGCAAAATGTCTCCGTTACCCAGCGAAGAAGAAAGAGCCTGCCCTTTTTCTACCCTTATTGTCAGCTGTGTGAACTCTGTCTTAAGGGAGACTGGCTGTTGTCAAACACTAAGAAAAGGCCTCTGTCCACAAGCAAATAAAATATTCTTTGGTGCATGGTGCCCTGTCCCTCTGTGACTATTGAATTACAACCCTTATCCGTGTTCGAGGGAAAATAAAAAGAATGTCAAGTGAAGATTTCAGGTCGCACTATGCCATAGAAAAGGGGAAGTGCCTTGACTAGTACAACACAGACCCCACTGTCATTGTGGATTAAGGGTTGATTGAGCTTAGCTGACTAGATGACAGAGGGGATGGTCATTCTCAGGGCATGAGAGGCAGAAGGAAAAAAGGTTGCAGGTCAGCTATAGTGTCGCAGCACTTTTGAGGAAATATATATACACCAGCTTTGTGGTCAATGCTTGTACAAATGTTAGGACCACTGTCCATACTATATTTTGCATCATCATGAATTGCAGGCTTGATGATCATATTACTTATGAGAACTTTGGGTCTGACAGAATTAATAACACTGAAAAAACTGCATGCATTTTGTACTGATTTTCAACATCTAAGAGTTTTTCATATTAAGTAAGTAAAATTTATTTATATAGCACTTATCACAGAGAAACCTCACAAAGTGCTTTACAGCTTAAAAGGATAGAAGACAGCTGCACACACACAAAAAACAGAAAATACAAAATGCTTTACAGATTAAAAGACAAAAGAGTACAAAGTGCAAAAGCATAAAATATAAAATTCTAAAATACCCAATAAAATCAAGGAATACCCACAAAACCAATAGAATAAAGGTGCGTCTTAAGATGCTTAAGATATTGTATGAAGGATGTTTTTTAAAGAATAACTGCATTTTTCAGGCATGTTGCTGTGATTAACAAAAAACAATGGGTTTGTGTGTGGGTCAAAAACAAGTACATTTACAAGTAAACCCCTTATACATAATTTAGCAGTGCACGGGCTGATGTTGGCAGTGTATGTTTGCATGAGTGTATTGTTTAGTAAGTACATGAGATAATTTAACACAGAAGTGAACTCACATGTGTCTCTGGATTGATACAAACCCGAGTCCAGCTAGTCCATTATACTCTTAAGGACATTTAGGGGGTTTGTTGAATGTTCAGTTGTATATCTGTAGGAAAATGACTCATTTATGTGGTTAACAATTGGTTGGCAATCTCAAAAGTTAGGAAGTCTGTATTTGGCAGGAGATGTGCAGTTTTAACAAGTAATGGACTTATGTTACTCACAACATTACAGTTTTACAGCCTGTGTAAAACATTCACACACACACACGCACACACACACACATGCACGCACACATACATAATACACAAAAATCTCTATTAGTTACGGAGAAAAACACTTCAGCAAATTAAAAGCAGGAATGTGAGAGTGTCTTTAATTCAATAAAATACACATGTAAAGGAAATGCTGCAAAATACCTCTTTATCTAAAAGTATTATCCTTCTTTTGTGTAGCTGCTGATAAGTGCCATTGGACACAAATAGAAACAGCTGGAAATATAACTAAAGTGTTTTACTCTCCACAGTTGTTTACACAATCAAGTTTTTTGTGGGCCGTGATAAGGTGCATGGATATCCTGTGGTCTTTGCCTAGTTAATGTGTACGGACCGCACACTGGCTCTGCTTTCACTGAGTTATTACGCCGAGTGTAATTTGAAACAATTACAAAAACACTGGCCCACTTGTTACAACACTCATTTTCCCTCACATATACAAACCACAGATTCAATAGCTTTACATGTTTTTCAATCACACCCAGTGGAGCAGTGTTCAGTGTGAAAAAGTATAGCATTTCATCCTAGCTCGCATGGTATGGGATAATCTTTCACATTTTGCCTGGGGTTTGTTTTGCTATTTCAGCAGAAACTTGTGCAAGCCATGTGAATTACCATAGGAAAAGACGATAAAAATACCAAATGATATTGTATCAGATGTAAATGAATAAACTATTTGAATAATCAGGGCAAATAATTTGTTATCTCTGATAATAAATGGTGTTTATTGTCCTTTATTCTCCAAGATGCATTGCAGAGATAACGCTTTTAAACACACAAGCAGTGGATAGATAGTGTATCACTCCATGGTAAAGTATTTTGCGCTGAACAGTAAGCTATATTAACAGATCATTTTGCAAAATATAACTCTAATAACATAAACAAACCATGAATTTCAAGCTTTATTAAAAGTTTTACATTTAGAATGAGTGACCAGGTCGCTCTTGTGATGTACAGTTTAGACTGTTAGAGGTTATGTAGCTTTAGAAGTGTCTTATTTATTATGACTCATTGCTCACACTTTTTTTTTTCGTAGACATAGCCATTTTTCAACTGGGGTCAGCCAGTGATGATCCTTTGCCGTTTGTGGAGATGGACACCTTTGGCAGTGTGAGTACAGTTTCACTTCTGGACCTCATAACAGCAGAGTTGAACACAAGGAGGTCAGGCCTTGTACCTCCATCTCTCTCCTTGTGAAGGTGCTGGTGCATTCTGACCATTGACATTTAGCATTCCTCTGCGCTGCCTCTGGGTTCTCAATGGGGGATTGAGGGGTGCAGAGGCCAGTGCCTGGTTCTCAAGGGTAAAAACAAAAAGGCTCTTGAAAATCCCAAGGAGTTCCCATGATCCTACGGAAGACCTTGATCCGACTTGTGTTAGATTTCCATTCCACGGATTAGGGCACACAAAACATACATATTTGGCTGATTTATTTTTTCTAATGCCCTGGATATCAGACAATGAATTGCAGTGATTCTTTGGCTGGAAGTGGAATACTTGGGATCGTGATTTGCCAATAATGAAAATTGTAGAAGTTTGGCAGTGTAGTCTAGGGAGATTTTTTTCATTATCATTCACAGCATTCAGGCCTTTGCTGACATTTCTAAGTCTGTGCAGAAGCTTGTAGTGACATTTTATGGTAGAAAGTTTTCAAAGTCATCTTTCAAGGTTTTTTCCAGTAACATACATAATCTGTTAGCATCAAAGGAGCACACATGCATAAATAATTGACTAATTCACTTAAAGGGGGCCAGCGTAGATTAATTAAGCTTGAATACTAATTATGTTTTCTGTCTACACCAACTGCCGCGGATGTTGTTTAATAAGAAACTGTTTGGTGGGTCACAATTAATGTGCACATATAAAGCTACACTATAAATTCAGACAGTTTCACATTTTAAGGCCTTTGAAATAAAATGCTAACCTTATCTTTGGTGTTTTAAAGTTGCTTTGTAGATGTCATTCTTATGACATTTTGTTCATATTACTATTTTCCCTATGCTTATGGATAACAAAGGTGGTTTTAACATGAAAACTAAATCATTTTCGATTTATTTAGCAACACATTATTAGTCTCATCTTTTTAATTTATTTCTGTCTTTTTATTGCAATGCTGTTGGTACATTTATTGGAACACGGTTTGATTTTATTCACTCATGTACATGTGTGTCAATAGTTTCATTATGTTTGTCACAACTGTACTAGCAGGAACAAATGCAAAGCTGACAATACAATTTAAGTAGAAATCAAAACTCACGCAATACACACAAAAATGTTCCTGCATGGGTCAGGATTTCTATGCAAAGCTGGTAAAACTCTTGTCAAATCCAGAAACACTTTTGTCCTTGACTGTTTTGCCGAATGCACACAGCGCTTGTCTGGAAACAGTAGCTTTAAGTGGCTTTATGAAGACAAGGTTCTGCTTTCTGCACTCCCCTGGCAAACAGTGCATGCAGGGACAGAGGGAGACAGCTCAAAGCCGGGGCCTTGTTTACAGCTGCGTGGGGAAGAAAACAGGCAGACGTAAATGAGGGTTGACGGTTTCATGAAGCACAATTGGTTGATGGCAGATTCAATGTGACTGGGCTGGACTGGGCGATGATCCGTACAGTATGCAAAATTCACTTTCTAGCTGGTCTGTGCCCACCAGCCCCTAGCAGCAAGCGGTCTTCCCCAAGCCCTTCTAGCTATGCCTTTGAATGCAACAAGAACTGAACAAGGCATTGTTGTGCTCAATTCCTTCTGACAACAATCACATTTAAAAAGAAAAAAGAAAAATAAGTCACGCATTTCTTTGTCACCAGTTACAAATCATTTTTTTCTCATGTTGACTGCAATGTAAGCACTTCGTGACTGAGAGTGGAAGAATATAAGAGGGCATCAGTAGGTGACAAGTTACAAACTGTGGGGCTCCTGCATCAGCTGATGTCAGTGTATATTTCACAACAGGCAAATTTTTTGGCACATTATTTTGATGCAGCATCGTAAATTTGATACACGTATATGCGAGGTGTCAGGCAAAAATAATAATTCTTTTGTTATTTCAAAGTTATTCTATTTTGATCCAAAGAAAATAAACAAGAATTGTTGGAATATTTTTTTTTAAAATGAGTGTTATTTCAAGAATCCTGATGATACTTTTTATTTCCTCAGGATTGAATTGTTGTTTATTGTTTTAGAAATGCAACATCTGCACGTTCCATCCGGTTATGGCACATTAAACAACAGTCCTTGTATTACAAGGAGCATGCTGTCAATGTCAGTGGAGTCTAGGGAGCAAGATGAGAACCAGGCATTTTTCTTAGTTCTCTAGACAGAGAGGCTCTCATGGCGCTGTGTGGATTAGATGTTTAGTGACAATGACCCAAAGCATTAGGCCTGGGGTGTACTGTATGTACTGTACTCCTTCTGTGTACTTTCCCTTGTGTGTTTACTAGGGTTCTCTTTTCACAGGAACTGAACTTGAGGCAAAAATACATGTATAGTAATCAGAAGACTTATTGACATTTGCAGGATATGGAGCTAATTTATGTTGGAAAGTGAGAAAAATGGCTTCTGTTTAGAAATGAGACCAAAACAAAACCGTGCCCAGAGACAACTGATATGAACTGATTAAGAAATCATATTAGAAAAAGATTAAAAAGACTTGAAAGATGTGAAATTTGTTAATATATACGTAATATTTATATTATATGTCTATTAAAAGCATTACACTTTCAGTAGATTTAAAATATTCCAAATTACTGGGGTGACAAAGCACTTTTCTCAATCCTAAGATTTGACTTTATGGTGTTTCTCCTTTAATTTTCCCTCATCACTCCCATGTGCCTTTATCCCTGAAGGCAAAAACATCACTGGCAATAAAAAAGCATTAGCAAACAAAATATCCACTAGGACAATAATGTTCATTGTGTGTATTATTCTTAAATGACAACCAAAGTTTAGTACACAAAGCAAAACCAAAGAGACAGCACACACTGGCGGTTTTAAAAGAATATGATATTTCCAGTTTTAGTATTTTCAAGAAAACACAAGTGATAAACACCTTTTCTTTAGTTTCCTTAATATTCTGATTCTCAGTATAATGTAAAGCTAATGATTGCAATTTTTCTTAGCAAAGTTAAGCGATTTATTTTCCCATCGCTGTTTTGTTGAAAAAATGACATTAGCCCCTTAGAAAAGTGTGCAAAGAGTTTTGAAGAAAGGAAAAAGAAATGAGAATAAAAGGAGGGACAGAGTCACCACTAATGCTACATTTCTCAGCCCCATACTCTACACTATGTGAAACACAGAAATACTGATTGGTACCCAGTCGCAAGAAAATGGTTTTTAAATAAGTTACAATTAGATAAGCATTAATCTCAGTGGTATAAATGAATGTCTTGCTGTAGGGCTTGTTGAATGTAAAAACAGATTTACAAAAACTCCTCTTACCAGATTGGTCTGGAAGTAGTCCCCTCTATTTTAATTGCTCTGTCATTTAGAGTTGAAATAACCCCCCCCCCACACTCATTCTGCCCCTTGATTTTGCCTTTGAAATTAAATATTGTATACAAATACATGCTGTTCATGGGCATGAGCACAGTTCATCATTGAAATCTGCATAAAATGATGCTTAAAAAGCTCCATACGCTTTGAGCAACTGAGCCCTTTTATATGGTGCATTCTTATGTAAACATATCCATAACAGAAACAACTAGTTCTGCCTTTTACCTCAGCATTCTTATTGTTCTGCTTGTCCGCAGAAATGAGAGAAATGTGGGACTGCAGAGATTGTTCCACATACTCTTGATTTCAAAGGAACCAGTACTTGCTTTCATACATCGCCTCTCCATTTTCTTTCCATGCAATGCCATTCTAGACCACCTACAGCATTAAAAATGAAAAGATAGATAGATAGATAGATAGATAGATAGACAGATAGATAGATAGATAGATAGATAGATAGATAGATCTATTTTTTTCTCTCCTTCAAGTCATTGTGGGTTAAATTCATGTGAATGAAAGTAATGAGAAGTGTGCCTGGATTTCCATACTCATTTGCACACCGCAGCCTGTGAAAAAAAAATGCATAATTTCCAGGAGACTGTTTTTGCTCATTCATTTTAGAAACAAGGAGGAAGTATTTTAATGTGACCTTCATTACACATTCATGTCAACTTTTCTTATCTATTTATGATTAAATTCTTTTCCACTCCTGTTGTTCAATTAGTGCTTGACCCCTTTAGCGGCGATGTAAATTAAATGACATTTCAGTGTCGTCCCATATTTAAAATACTGCGTTAGTTGCGGATCATAAATGATGATCTTCATTCTGCAGCTAATTTATTCATTTAACAATTTCCCTCCAGAAGTTACAGCAGAAGGCTCTGCAGCAACCTAAGCAGAAGAAATCCAAGTCGGCTGAATTTCTGATGGGTGAGTCCTGCTTGATGAGTTATTGCTCATAATTTGTGTAAGGATTAATTAACTAATTACAGACAAATGGCTTTGGGCTAAATTTTGCTCTTGCTTGTCAGGGCGCAATTTGTAATTATTTTAATCATTTCTTCTTCTTCTCTTTTTTTCTCCTCCTCCTGCAAGATTCTGATTTAATTTTAACCTAATTGTGTTTTAGTGTCATTTGAGGAGGATGCGCTTAACATTTTGGGGCAGACAAATCACCAATAGAAGAATTTGTTTGTTAATGAATCACATTGACCTAACTGTTGTGTTCCCCCGTCATGTCACTGTTTGTATTTTTATTTATGCTTCTATTTATTTTGTCAGGGAGAGAGGATAGAGCGGCTGTGGTGGGCATAGAAAACCCAGCTTTCGATGGAGGAGGAAGCACCGAGCTTTCCGTTCCTCCAGTTTGGCTGGGGAGAGAAATTCGAGGTGACAGGCCAGATAGCACCCTTGCAGCTCACCAAAAAAAAATGGAGCTGCAAGCCCCTGCCAAAGAAAGAGGTGAAGCTTCATTCTTCATTAGTCTCAAATTTGTTGACAGTAGATGTGTTCCTGATCTAACCTTTCTCTCACTCCCCCTTTCTTTCTGTCTTTCTGTGTCTCTCCATTCGGGGGCCCTTGGTCCCTGCATTCCAAAGCAAGCGTGTCCTAACAAGCAACCCTCGTATAACTTCTTCCTCCGCTGGAGAACGCTACTGTAGTGGGTGTTCTATCTCTATCTAGAAGTACCCTCGACACAATCAGCCTTGACTCCCACTCTCGGCTACATGCCTTGTGGTGGGCTGGAGTCATAGGAGAGTGCATTTACATACGCTACTACGCTACCAAGCAGATCCGCTGTCTGTGTGGTGTACTCACAACGCCCCCGAAACACGGCTTAAGGCCAATCAGGCATACGAATATGCCCCCTTATAATTCAGTATGTCAGAGAGAACTCTTGAGGAATGGGATGGTAAATTAGGATGCGTTCAAGGTTGTGAGTGTGCCAGTTTTCTCAGAGATGAGTCACATGTTAGATTCTTGATTTAATGTGGTTTATTTTGCTTTAGCTGCATGGCTAGTAATTATTAGCAATTATTGTTGTATTTCATACACAAGAGGTAGGCGTATACTTCACATTAGAAATATGCATAAAATTATTTTTAGTTAATGTTAAATCATGAAAGTTCCAGACGAATTAATCTAAAGGAATAGATTTTATGGGCTAAAGATCATTTTAACCATTCTGAACTTTACTTTTATGCTGTTTTACATTCTTGTGCAATACTGTGTTTTGATTTTAGAAACAATAATAAAGTATGCATAGTTTATTATTTATTTATTATTATTATTTTCTACATGAAGAGAATAACCTCTACGTAAAATTGTATGTGTTAAGCCACTTCATGTGTGCACTAACACTAGATGTCTGTGCTGCCTTGCAAAAGAGAACAATAGTTACTGATCAGTATGGCAGTTCGTGGTTAAAACTGCTTTTCCCTGAGAATCCTCTTCAGCTTATGCAATTAAAGAATAGAGAGGAAATTAACAGTTTATTGAAAAATAATTGTTGAAACTAACAGGAAATAGCTGCTACACATGATTGCACATCTCTATTTCATTAGAAAGACTGAAAAAAATAAATAAAAATGCAAAAAATAGCAATTTACAAAATCTGTGCAACATTTGGGTGTAACATATAATATTTGTTTTGTATTTCAAAGCATAATATATGATTTACGGATTATTAGGATAATTATAAACTCACTATACACACACTATATCTCATCATAACATGCTTTTAAAAGGGGGGGATTGTAAATCTTATAAAGGAAAGAAGGTTTTTGGTTCTGTTTCATGTTGAGTGTAGGATTTACATAAAATATAAATCAAAGACTAAAACACCAGTAGCAAAATTGGCAGCAAAAAAAATAAGCATTAGTGATTTTAAATGAGGTAAAAGGACTCGTGTGCCTTCAATGAAAGATTACGATGTATTCACTGTTTGTGACACTTCTCGTTGGCCTCTCCCATAGTCTTTCATTACCTCTCATTCTGTTTTTAGAGTAACTCTGGCTGGCAAGAACTGCTAGTTATTGATATTGTGCATGTAAGAAAAGAGAATTGAAATTTTCATTAGAGAGATGAACTGGAGGACAGCCAGACTATTTAGGTAAATCACAGATATGATTCAAAAGGCGATCCACGAAGCTTCTACCATTATGCAAATTTGTGTGTGAAAAAAGAGTTTCATAACCTCAGAGCTATTTGGAGAGAAATTGTTCAAACTCTATGTTAACGATGTAGAAGGATTTAACATGTGAATTTCACAGTCAATTTATGGCGCTGTGGAAGAGCCATACGGCTGATTCTCATTTAATAAGTATTTCAGTGTGACTGTTTAACTTAGAGTAAGGAAAACGTTATGCAGATATTTTATACGTGCTAGAAAGTGAGTCAGGGAGCTGTTTTGGGTGGTGGCCTAGTGGGCTAGTGGTGCTCCTATGCAAACACACTTACTCACATTTTTATGCATCCAAGCGCCGATACCCTCAGCCCTCTATAAAGGTGATCCTTGTGTGGAATATATAACGTGATTTAATGCACCATGCATTTTTTTGCCCCACAACTTGAGAAATACAAGTAAAGCAATTTAGATTTGAGTGAAATATTCAAGGCCTGTAATGAGAATGATTTGGGGTTAAGAAAGCTGCTTGGTGGGGTGTACCCTTAATAGAAATAACCCTGGAGCCATTAGATTCCCATAAACTCTGTGGAGCAGACTTGATACCCATAGGTCAGTGATTGCTAATAAGAAGTCAATGAGACATGGGCTTAGGATATTTTCCTTTGGATCTGCTCCTCCAAAACTGCCTGCTCCTCTAGGCTGCTGACCTCGGAGTATTTAGAAGGTATTGTCTTTGAAATTCCAGGTACTTTTGAGCTTGTAGACTTTCTCATTAGTTCCTTTTGAACATGGCAAACATATGGCAGTCGTATTTAAGAGATTGCCTGCCATGACCTTTTGCAGCATGCTAATTAGGCCCCAGAGCACCACAGGCCGTAGAGAGGTGCACTGAGAAACCCAGCAGTCTCATACTCAGTCCTCTCTCTCTCTCTCTCTCTCTCTCTCTCTCTCTCTCTCTCTCTCTCTCTCTCTCTCTCTCTGTAC
>JAPQRP010000015.1:27010404-27066840 GCA_037367295.1 Apogon hyalosoma | reverse complement strand
CTCTCTCTCTCTCTCTCTCTCTCTCTCTCTCTCTCTCTCTCTCTCTCTCTCTCTCTCTCTCTCTCTCTCTCTGTACTCCCGTCTCATCTTGGCTCTGCCTTATCTGGTAGCAGCCGCTGCCCCTGCCCTTCAACAGTGTGGGTTTCAAAATTAACATTTCGCTTCATGTGCTTCTAATAACCACTGACCTGAACCTGTACAACTCCCCTCTTCCCTTCCCCACCAACCCTACGCCAACTCCCAACCCCTCTTTCTCCCATTCTCTCGCTTCTTCCACTTTCCACAGGAAATGAACACGCTCAAAATTACTTTGACCCGTCGTCGGCAGAGCAGACAGACCCAAGGCATTGCATGATGGCTGGGGTCAACACTGAAGATGAGCTAGAATTAAGTATGCCATTCACTGTCATAATAGTTCTCCTTGGTTCATTAAAGTGAGGTGAAGGAGATCACTGGTAGCAGCCTCCATTTGTGACAGCAGGACAATCTATGTAAATACACCAAGTGATGGCATCACTAGATTGGCTACCCAACTGTCCGCTGTCATTGACGAAGGTCACATATGATTGGTCAGTTTTCATTTCAACATGGCTTTTTCTTTCCTCCGACAAATGACACGCAGAGCCATATCAATAGTTTGCAGCCCCCTGCTAAAGTAGGCCTATTAAAAGCGAGCTCTTGGGAGCCAAGTAATATGCATGTTATAATGAAACATGGCTATTAATGGAGAAGCCATTTCACCTGTATCTTTTGGATATCACTGCCGTGTAATATCAAAGGATTGGCCAAACCAAATCTCATCACATGATGACAGGCTGGGTAACAGGCATGTTAATACTCCTATTTCATTACCCCTCTGCATATACTTGATTTTCACCCCTCTCCAGCCACAGCTAATATCTCTGGTTTGCATGTTCAGATGTGATTTAGATTGACTTGTCTGATAAGTAGAAAGTAATTTTGAGGTGCACAAGTGTCTGTAATTTTCCAGTACCTTTGAAGGTATTCATTGTATGATTGTTTTCAATTGTAGCGATGCTGAATGCAGATGAAAAGAGGCTATATGAAAGAATGGCCGCTTTACTGGATGAGGACAATACCTTCATAGATATACCTGGTACGTTTGTTTACACTAAGGCATTAATGTATTAGACAGGCGCTGGTTTTAATAGTAATATTTACTTGATTAATAGTCAGTCAATAGAATCATTAAAGCTGGGACAGAGGGTCAGTGAGAATATTTTAATTTCAGTTCCAACCTATAATTTATTTATTTATGTATTTCAATGTTATCTATAATGTTGGTGCTGATTATGTTTTATTTTCTATATCTGTGTCAGTATGTCAATTTAACTCAAGCAGTTTTCCATTTATAACCCGTATATCTTTAAAAAGAAATAAGATATTTATTAACATATTTAACCTTTATTGTATATAAATAGCTGACAAATCCAAAATAACAACTACAATGAAATGTTTCAGGAACATTATCATTAACAAAAGGTCAAGACGCTGTCTTCTGCAACAAACAAAATAAAAAGAAGCTTCATTTGCTGCTGACGCTGAAAGCAGCATGAACGCAGAACAAAGAAGGTGATGAGAAATGGACCCTCACTAGTGCTTTCCAAGCACAAGCCATTGTTTCACAGTAGACATGCTCAGTTTCAATATATATGTAGCCAACCAGGCAACATTTAGGTGGTTTAAGCTTAGCATTGTTCTGGGTGAAGACAGTCGCACCAGATCCTGTTGACATGATGCGCATCTCTCTTGTAATTCCAGTGCACAAGTGATGGGTTTAGGTCTGCTTCAACAAGGTAGAATTTAGACTGCTCATATTATTTTCCATTGTCTTGGATTTAGCTGTACCACCAAGATTAGCGGTGCCATCCATTGTCTTGGAATGTTCATGAAATCCCACAGAAAAGTAAAGAGGATCTTGGATTAACAGTTTCTCCATGCAATAGGCTGAGAGACAGGGAAGGAAAGAGAGCGAGGACGAGAGAGAGAGCTTCTTCTCCCATACTGTTGGAGTCCAACTGTGGTGACTGCCAGTTTGCACTTCACCAAGCTACAATAGACTTCAAGACAATCACCGTATGCTGTTGTATGGATGCCTCCCACTGGTATAGGTTGAAAGTCTTCTTTGAAACTGTAGAATTGGCTCAGTGTTTATCAAAACGGATCCTGACATTTAATGTCTGCTTCTCAGGCTTTTGTCCTCAGTTGTACATCCTGTCACAAAGCTCCATACACAACAAATAGCGTGAATGAGACACAGTATTAATGAAATGGACAGTGGCCAGTATTACAGGAAAAAATGCCGAAAAATCCCTTCTGTCTGTTTCAGATCTTCCTTTTTATCTTGATAAATTGTCATGCTTTGGCTTCAAGATGAAAGACCACAGAACAGGCATTCTATTCATTTTAGCTCTCTGTAAGGCGTTAGACATTGGTATGAGCTTCTATGTGAAAAGCATTAGGCAGTGATAACAGCTTTGGTTGTTTTATATATTGGACTGCACACGTTGAATGCACAGATGCTTAATACCTTGTGCTTTCCACCAACGAGGCGGAGCAGCAAAACTGAAAAAAAGACACAGGCAGCAGGTTAGATCCTCGAAATGGTGCTCATCTGCTTTCAGTAATGAAGTCCAAGTTTCTACCTACACAAACTACTATTCATCTTAAGAAAAAGTAAACAGTGTTTTAAAGTAGATGCTGATTTTATCTCTGTGAGAAAAAGAGTAGCAAAATGCTAATTCTATTTACACTCATTCTACATATGTTTGTCTTAAATTACAACCACTTAAAAATACAGGTAAATAAAAGTAGTGAGGTTTTAAGGCTTCTAGATCTCTCCACATTATGTTTTGAACAAATTAAAGATGAATGACTATATATGGATGACTTTAAATGGTTATGGTCCATCATTTCCACTTTTTTTCTGTTATGTTGACAGTAAAAAAAAACAAACAAAAAACCCAGACAGTGATCAAGTAACATGTTATCATAAAAATTAGCAAAACAAGCTAATGTGACTCTTCTTTCTTATGTTATTCTATATTAACGGTTAATGTCAGTTACAATACACACACATCATTGTGAGTGTGTTTGTAGAAAAAGGTTACTCTGCACATCCATCAGTTTGTGAATGCTTGCTCTGATTTTTATGTGTGCATATTCATGTTTGTGTGTATATGCATGCTCACTGATGCGTATCTCTCCAGGTACGCTGCTACCCTCCAGGGATGAGGAGGTGTTGGAGGTGAAGGCGGGTGATCCGGTGCTTCAGCGGCGACTGCTGCTCCATGGTGGAGCTGATGCCTCGGGCACCAGGCCCTCCCAGGCCCATACCATTGCCAAAACTCAGGCTAGGGCTGGTGCTGGGGTTGGAGAGAAGGCTGGAGTTGAAGCAGGGAGGATGATAATGGGCAAGGAGAGCACTGTAAAAAGTAATCATATACTGTTTGATTTTTATTTTTTTGTGTGTGTTGTATTGTTTTTTTTTTTCATTTTTTTTTCATAGTGATATTTAGCAAAAATAAACTCAGAAAGATAAATGGGCCTATTATTTGATTGGACAATATTTAATATTTGACAATTTTCTTGAGATTTAGACTTTTTGGAGTAAAATGCAATACAATGATGGTGGATTTTTTTTAGATTATTTGAAGGTATGTAATGCCAGTTTCATATTTTTTGCAGCGAGGACAGGAGAGGATGTGATACCCCACTACGCTCAGCAGCTGAGGGAGCGTGTGCGGCCTGACATGATCACGCTTGGCAGCCTTTCACTGCAGCAGGTCAGAGCTACAAAGAGGAATATCTGTGTCACCATCCCATATTCACCAGCACATCAGCCATGTCCATTATGCTGTGTATCAGTAGCTTTGGCTAATGGATGCAGAGTGTGCATGTGTGTATCTGCATGTGTCTATTCGCATGTGTATATATATATAGTGTGTTATATACTCTGCTCAATAATTCTTCCTTTTTTAAAAAAAATATATTTCCTTTTTTGCTCCACTATCACACCTTTACAAGTTTCATATTTTATTCTCTGTGCATATACTGTAAACTCAACTGAATTCTCAGCTTTTGCTGAAAATCCTGCTCATTTAAGGTATTTCATAGGTTAAATAACCTATTCATCTTCATCTAGGAAATGAATACATTCCCCTGTAATCTGTATGATATCCTCACAGTTTTGTTCTGTCTTTGAACTTTGTTGTGCATTATTATGCATATTTGTTTCTGACAGAAGCTGAATTTCTTGATTCTTTACCCATCTTATGGTCTTTTCAGGAAAAATAGAGCGTGACTACTTTTTATTTCCCAAATGGGGAGTAGGGATTTTCTGTACTAGCGTTAAGATCTGAAGCCTCTTACAAGACAAGTGTTTGTATTCCATCACTTAGAAAAGAAATGTGAGTGAATACAACAACATGGGGTTTTCATTGTGTTTGCAAATCTAGATTGCAAGAAAAATGAAACATTAATGCATATGTAAACAGAATACAGAACTTCTATCCACTGTATTTTTAGTTCTAATCTCTCTTGAAAAGGGAGGAGTGTCATATTATATGAATAGAAAGTAAATGTAATTGGGGGAAAAAGGTTCAACAATATATCCTCATCACTTGGAAGCCACAGCAACAGTTGACTCATCCTCAGTACTGGATAATCAGTGGTATCTACTGTGTACTGTATCAGTATTGGGATCAGTGTTATCTTATTCTACCATAATATGTATGCACTCTCCTACTGTTTCCACACCCACCTCCCATTGAAAGCACATTATCCACCAGAGATTTCACATCTATTTTAAAAATAATAGTGTTTTTCTTCTGTCTCTATTCTGTTGTACAAAGCCTCTACAGGGTGAGACGCTGTCACTTAGCAGTGTCAATGTGTCTGAATGGGAAGTGTGAATGTGCTGACTGAATGTAAAACCGGCAGAAATACTCATCAAACGCTACATGTCTTTAGGGTCTGGCTCGGTATCGATTGCCTGCAGATTGCATTACAGTTGCTCCTTGTGCTTAATTCTACCATTATGGTTTCACTGCACTGTTTCATAAAGCTGCATCCAAAGAATTGCACACGTGTATTTACACACATTTTCAGCAAGCTGCTCAGAAAGGACCGCTGAGGAGGAGTGAGTGGGCAAAGAGAAAGAAGAGACTTATAGCCCTTTTCACCGGGAATTTTAAGGTAAAGGCCCATGTACTGAGGGGTATGTTTTATTTGACTGATTCTTTTTTTTTTTAATTACAGGTTTTAAATTATTCATTAAGTCAAGATGAAATGAGACAAAATGCTCATCTAGTTGTATTTTTGCATTTGAATTGTCTTTTATAAACCCACCAAATTCATTGTACTTTTTTAATGTGCATTTATTAAAATATGATAACATTATCATCCCATATTATAATTTTAATTGTTGTGTTTAAAACTAATTTAGGCTGTCAGTTAGATGAGAAGGCTAATGACTAATAACTGTGCCGGTTATACATCTACTTTAATATTTCACAGGATCCCCATTCACAAAGAGATGGCGACAACGCATTAAGAGAAGTACCACAACCAAGGCTCAACACACTATTTCAGGGGTAAGTCCAGTCCGTTTCATATTTCTTTTCATATGTACAATTGATGTCACATGACTGTAATCAGTAATTGTGTGAAAATCATTTGTATTCCTACTGACATTCAAGGAGGCATATAATTCATATGTCCTCTGCATGGCTTTGCCTGTCGACGGGCATTGCATTGTGGGTAGTATGGCTGCAGGGCACAGAAATCTGTCCATGTCATGGGCTTGGAGGCGCATCAATTCTTGGTCCATCCACTTTAGTCAGAGATCACACATCACATCTTGTACTGAAGGGCCCACGGGCATCAGCTTAGCATGTTTAAGTTTTTAGTAATTACTGCTACCATACTGGCTGATGTGATAAAATCAAAATACTACTGTACACATCAGTATCTTCACTCGTGTTTGGTTGCTTTATGGGTGGGTGGTAGTCGGACACCAGTCCTGTCAGATGAATGTGGCTCAGAGTTTAGCGAGATGACCTCCTCTCGACAGCCTTGAACCCTGTAAATTCCTTCTGATATCAATGGTGGGTGGCTATTAGACATGGGAGACTTTCTATGCATCACCTAGGGCTACATCTGCCTGAAATTGAATGAGAAATGATTTCACTTTTTCTCTCTCTACGCCTATAAAAGAAAAAAAAAAAATAAAGAGGAGGGACGTGTAGCTGACTTGTGGTTTTTGTCACAAATGTGTAATTCATTTGTTTCCACTGTTTCTGATTTAATGGAGGTCGAGTAATTGCATTAGGAAGCACATTGTGCCTTGTTGTGAACTGATGAAAGCACATGTAATACTTTTGATAGGCGAACAGAAAGAGCGAAAGAGAGGGAGAAAAACGAAAGAAAGACCCAGTGCCTGCCTTTGATGCTGAGCATTTATTTGCTGAATTATCCTTCCTTTTACAAGCATCTTATCCCCAGTCACAGGCAGGCCAGGGCCCCTGTGATATTGCTTTATTTTGAGGAATTAAGAGAGGTGGCGAGCAGACAGGGTGAAGCAACCGCTTATTACATTACCACTGATAAGATTGAAAGGCTGGGAAAAGGAGAGAGTGAGAGAGAGAGAGACAGAGAGAAAGAGAGGGAGAGGGAGTGACCCAGTGGAAAGTGTTTTGTTGTGGTGTTATTAGATTGAGCTCCTGTTGGCTACAGAGTGGAACAACAGAGAGTCCAAAATGCAGGTGGCTGTTAACAGCATTAGCTGCTTGTGCTTGTGTGTGTTGTACATGTTTTTGTGTGTATTTGTGCACGTAGCAGCAGAACCACTGAAAGCCCGTCACTCAGAGTGCTGGGTGAAGGCCAGGAGGAAGCAATGGCCAAATACAGTCAGATGACAGAGCACCCGGAATCCTCCTCCTCGTCATCACAGCCCCTGTGGCAGGTAAGATCTGCTAAACGCTCTAACTGCGGACAGAGACACACACACAGGCAGGAAACGGGACATACAAACAGGAAATGACATGCCCCGTAACTGCTAAGAGGGTCACAGGAGAAGATATTGATCCTGAAGTGTTTACAGATTGTCAGAAGAAATGGCAAAAGGGTGGGTGCAAAACAGTCAAGTGATGTAATACTGTGAAATCAAGCAATGAATGGGTCTGTTGAAGAACGGGCACATTATATCCCCATTTTCATAATTTTTTCACATTTCTTTACCCCTTTCATTACACCAGTTGGTTCTGTATGTGCACATTACTATACAGACGCACACACATTCAGATGGTAAACAAAAGGCTTTCACAAGCACTAAGCTAAGTATCAAGCCACATTATTTTTTATATGATAAAAAGATTTTTTTCCTGCTTTGTGGATAATGTCTGTGGTTTTATGAATTTAAGTAGGATGGAAAAGGAGTCTTTGGAGGTGAAAAAGGAGAACAGAGGGAAGAGGAGAGAAAAGAACCAAGTGGGACACAGAGAGAAGGAAGCTGCAGCTTTAGCAGTAGCATCACCAGCTGTGGGAGGAGTATACTGTTTTGTTGCATCTGGGGATGAGGCTGCCATGCCACCATGCTGGCTTAAAGATGTAATGAATCTTCAGTCGGGGGCTTTCCTTCCAGGGTGACAACTGGCTTTGAGGAAGGTTGTAAATGTAGGGGAGATTGTGGTATAATTCCTCAGACTGGCGTTTGTGCCCCCCAGTCACCATTCGATTATCTCCCAAATTGCTGTGTTTCACTGAGATAAAGATTTTTTATGGCTTGCTGACTTGAAACAACCGGCACAGGCAGAATAGGGGGCAAAAGAGGGAGAGGGAAAGAGAAAAAGAGAGAGAGAGAGAGAAAGCAATGGCCAAACCTGCCACGCATAGTAATTTCCTTTGGTAAATGACAAAATCTTTGTTTATATGACATTTCCCTAAAATTACTGCAGCGAGATGAATCTAAAATATAAAATGTCACATTTGGCATGCAAAACTATGAAAATATATTTCTGTGCAAAATTCATGGAGGCATTTAATTTAGAACGTGTTTAATAACTAAGGCAGCCTGCATCAGTAATCCTGCCCGGAGGTCCCAAAAAGATTGTCATATTTATTCTCTCCTTTCTTCACCCCCCTCCTTCATTCCGAAGCCAAAAAATTTTAAGGGTAAATGTTCATTGTTAATTAAGATTTACTAATTAAAATGAAAATAATTAACGAGAAAGCTTAATCTCTGAATATTAGCCCATACTTAGAAAGAAAGGAAGTTTTTGTATGTGGCATTTCCTGTCTCTATTAAGAGTGCATTTTGTGTGATCAGTCAATGTGTGGAAAGCCCTGAAAAGATATTTCAGCGAAAGAACGGCCGCTTGCCAGAAAAACCACAGAGGATCCCTCACTGGAGCCTTTGATCTCATCTGTAGGAGTGCTGTAATGTTATGGCACTTTAGGCACAACTCAGGCTTGGGGCAAACAAACCACCTCTGATATGGAAAATTGGCTCACTTCACCTTTTACCTTCCCCTCGCTGTCTCCACTGTCTCTTACGATGCATCTGCAAGCATGTGGGCCAGATAATAACAATGCATTTTAAAGACATACATAGTGCAAATTGGACACCGGTGTGATGTCATTATTTTTTATTTCTTTGCTTCTTTCTTCTCTTTTCTCCTCCTCCTCCTCTTCCAGTCTGCAAGCAAATGTGTCGTCTTCTCAGTGTAGGAGTTTGGAGGCCTCCATCACTTCTTCCCAAATCTAACATATGTGGGCTAAACCGCTTTGCCACCAATTATCCTAATTTTTCTTCTGCCCAAATTGTTTTTGTTGTTGTGGCATGCCAAGATGCTCATAGTAGGGAGATTTAAGGGCATTACTAAGGACTAAATGCACGTTTCTCTATTTTAGACTGGCATTTCAATGGGCAATCGCAGCTGCTGATTGGTATATGTGTGAGTCCAAGGCTACTGTACAATATACTGTAAAACAAACCATGTCTGTCTGAGTGAGTGTATGTGTATGTGTATGTGAGCACATGTACTGTAGCCCTTGAGTGCTACTATGTCATCGATTGGAATTGAGGACTTTAATTGCCAGACACTCAAAATTTGCCCTAGGGAGTCAGTGAACACAGCGTAAATTCAAGTACATAAAATAAATGGGTATTAAGAGATGCGCCTTCGATAATAGGAGAAAAATAAATTCCTCCACTTAGGATAGAATTAAAATAGAACAGGATATGGGGTAGAATGTGCATCCTGGTGACAGTAGAGCTATAGCCAAAGTTCAGTGAGACTATCAGCACTCATTTTCACTGGATTTTCAGGGCACCGGCCAACATCGCAGCTGAAGTTTTCCAAATATAAATATAAATAGTGACAAAGACCAAGTGGTTCTTTTTAAGCCAGATTGACTTTTCATTCATGGCTGTTCAAGAGATGCCATAGGGGACAAAAGACTGAATATGTATTTATATTGTTCTCTGATTATGTTCCATATAAAAAAGTAAACTGTCTAGCCAGCTTACCCTATTACTCATCTTAAGCCCTAAAAAAGAGGCACATGTCACCAAAACAAACAAGCAAATAAACAACAAGTGGGCTGATGTAGCCTGAAGGTTAGTGGGATGAGCTTGCTACCAGAAAGTTGGCGTTCTGAAACCGTCATTTGAATGGGCAATCTGGCCATAAATATCACTCTTAAGTCTGATAACAAGCTGATTACGTGCCCTGAGGCAAAGCACATAACCCCTAAATGCTCGAGTGAATATTGGTGGATGGAAGGCTCCAACTGTCAAAAGCATCTCTCACATACAGGATATGAATGGAACTTTTGGTCAAAAACCCCTCCATAGCTCATAGATTGAATTGCATATGTATACAAATTGATAGTTTAGAGCAAGTCACTCTGTCTGTCTTTTCTGCAAATACCACAGGCTTCCAAATGACAAACAAAACAAAAAGAACTGTTGTATTACTCAAACTGAATAATGATAAAAAAAAAAAAAAGAAAAAACTGTTTCCCTAGCATTTAGGATAAGGAAGGGAGTCTAAAGATGGTTCATTTTTACTACAGATTATGTTTGAGGAGATAACCTAAAAAATATGCAATATTCAAAATAGTAGCTTTAGAATAATTTGCATGAGCGCAGAGACATAGGGATTAGATAACATGATGAATATCTGTCTCAGTGCCAGGTAAGATATGTACACTTATGTGTGTGATGCTAAAGTTTTTACCTACAACATGCAAATAACAAACAATAAATTAGTTAGACGATAGCTAACTAGAATTACAGCTGCTATGTGCTGCCAAATCATTATGATGATTGTTTTAAGGGTGATTTAAGTTTGATTTCATGCAATATGTAACTACTTTTGTCTGTAAACATAATTGGGTTCATCCATGTGATAACATATGAACATACTTATATAGAAGTATATTCCAGGTTAACCAATAAATACCCCAAATCATCTTACTGATCTAAGATGTTTAATACTTGTTGATCCTGTAATTCTATCAATCCGTGTAAATAATTGGTGTAAAATACAGTTTGTCATCTTTTCATGGTCATCAGATATGACCCATTTGGATGTTCAGAGACTCTGTAGTTACCATGGAAACACTGTCATCTTCTACAACACGGATTCACCAGTAAAACCCACAGAGTTTGATCAGTAACAGTAGATGGAGACACTTGTTTTTATGCTTGGTTAATGAAATATTTAGCTTAAAAAGTTACTTTTTCTTCAGTTTTCTCTGTTTCTGATATTATAACAATCGACTTTAATTTGAGTTTTTATGAACATCGACATGATCAGTAAATTAAATACAGGAAAATATATGATTTCACTGAAAAAAATGCAAAATGCAGAGGATAATATTACAACAAATGGTGATAAATCAATTTAGAAAGATTAAACATAGAGGGAAAAAAAATAAAAAAATAAAAAATTAGGAACTGCCCCAAAAGTAGCTCTGGGTCTTTATGGATTAAGTCAGTTGTTAACTGGCAGGTGCTTAGATGTGGCATTGTAGCACTGAGGCCTTAATCTGAGCTTTTATGAACATCTACATGGTCAGAAAAGTAAATATGGGATAATACCAGATTTTTACAGAAAGAAACACAAAATACAGAGGATATTATTATAATAAATGGTGATAAATCACTTAAGAAAGGTTAAATGGGGAGAAAGATTCATTTGTGAACTGACAAAAAAAGTAGCACTGGGTCTTTATGGGTTAAGGGGAAATGTATAGTCTAGTCTAGTATCTATAATATATTAAGAGGTACAAAATTAACTATTAACCAGCTGAACATTTGTGTAAGTAACATAAAAATATAACATTAAAATGTCAAATAATTCATTTAAAAGTGAAAAGATGCATACTGCAAATAAGTCTATACGCCACTTTGTGTTTTGCAGGAGATCCAGAGTACAACTCCCCAGCCTGTGGAGGTGTGTGTGTGTTGTCTGAGAGCTACCAGAAACAAGCTTCCCAAAGGTCTCTACAGCGTCAAAGTGGCCCTTCACAGCTGTCTGTGCGGTCCGGTCCTGTCCTGTTGCAGCAAGAAAGAGCAGCAACAATGGGCTGTGTCCACCGAGCCAGTCGAGCATCGCGGTCACTTCTATGACACTGATCTGCACATTAACCAAAGTCTGTCAATGGTGAGGACTGTTGTTGTGATGTAAACATTAATTGTGATACTAGTGACAGTAAAGGCTATTTTTATTAGCCAAATGTATGTAATTTAAAGAATTCTTTGTTAAAAAAACCCAAAAAAAACATGAAATTCAGATGGATTGAACTTTCTGTTTGTTTAGCATTAGAGTGTGCCAAAACATACTCTAGTGTGAATAGTCAGCAAATATTTTATTTTCAGTGTGCAGTCTACATAAACACATTCACAGCTGACACTGAAAAACAATTTATGTAACTCAATGCAAAACTTAGTAAAATACCATCTTAAACAAAGCAAATAATAAAATATGCTGCAATAATTTGACAGAACCTTCCACACTGTACGTTTAATAGTTATTTATTTTGCCCGTTATGTCTCCAAATTTTGGTTTCCCTCAGTTTCATCATTTACAGAGAAGACAGAGCAGATTCTAGATTGAAGAAGTTATGAGAAGTTATATTGCTGTAAAAGATGGCATATGAAAATACGCCACACACCGCCTCTAGGTTTTTCTCCGGGGATCTCCATATGAATAAAACAACAACTTTTCAAACATGACATTTAATACATGCATGTAAATCAAACCAAATATCAATAATTCATTTATATAAGGAAGTAATATTTTATGGGAATGAAAATTAAGTACAAATGCAGTGAAAAATTTAGCTCCTTTTCTCCATGTCTTTGAGCATTTGTAAGATGCCTGAGCTGGATCAAGGGAATAAAAGAAGTAGAAAAGTTTTGCAGAAATGACTAAAATGCAATATTTTTAAAAGGGTATAGCAACTCTGAACCTCCGTTTTGGATGCATAATGAAAGACTAAGCATATTTGCACATTTGGTTGATGAAACAACACAGCAGATTATATTAGATATATTCCATGCACATTTCACAACCACTTTCCTAAACCTCTTGATATGGCAGGAATGAAAAACATCTTCTATAGAAGCTGAACTAATCTTAAGAACCCACATACTCGTTTTGGATGGTCGATATTGACCAGTGGATTAGAAATCTTTGTGTATGTTTATTCATTGATGATGTTTTCACACGACAAAAGCTTCACAAGAGAAACCCTGAAACAGAAGCCACTAAATCCAGTGTCCCTTGTGATCCTATAGAGTTTTGTGAGAGCTCAGAAAGGGCTTCTTCACTGTTCTGATGGCAACTCTAAAGGCCTTAGCTGGATTTTACCACATGTGGACACTGTCAATGTGCTGGTGGGCGTATTCACTGAGCTACAGCCTCCTGATAATATTGTCTACATCTCCCATCAAATATAAAAGATGGGGTAAAGCTGGCATAAACTGAATAGGGACCTGGGATCTGATTCAGAGGTAAAAAAAGGTTTAAGTATGGCATGGTAAATGCCTCATGTCACTCTTCCTTCCCTCCTCTCCTCCCCAAACCCACAGCTGTGCTTTATAAGTAAACCTGTTGTTGTCCTCTTTGCTAGTGGTGGAAACGCTGATCAGATTTGCCTGGGACTATCAGGATTGGCTTGGATTTTTTTTTTTTTTTCCTGTCTGTCTTTGCCCACACTATAGCGTGCGATTTCAGGAGTGCTTGCAGTGCCTTCTAAGAGGAAATGAGGAATTAGCGATGGTAGGAGGAAGCCAGGAGCTTATTTTCCTTTCCTCTCTCTCCATCTTTTTTCATTCACCCTTTGCTTTGTGTGTCTGGGTTTGGATGGAGACACAAAGCAGCGCAGATCAGTTGGAGATGTCATGGATATGCTGGAAAGAGTCAGGTCTTTTGGGGCTTCTTTTTTACCATGTGGAGATAGGACTCTAATAAAAAAGAGATTCGGAAAGTAATGAAGAAAGACAAGAAGCAAGAAGACAGTATAATAATGTGTGTTTTTTTCTTTCATGGTTTAATCATAAATGAAGGGATAATCATTTGCACTGTAGTTTTGTGGTTTAATATTTGTTTTATCATGTTTTTCTAACTCTATTTTTTGTAATTTCATTGAAAAAAAAACAAAAAAAAAAACTCCCACAATAAACTTCTCATATACACATTCTATGAAGCACACTGGTCTACAGGCAAGCCCTTCACAGATGTGTACTCGCATATGCAGGCAAATGACTATTTATGTAGGTCATATTTCTTACAGTAAATGAATAATATGAAATATCCTCAATATCCATAATCTGTTATATTATTCCATAAATTTGTGTCCTGACTCAGACACTACTACCCATCATTTCACAGGTGCACACCAAAAGCAGATTAGTTGCGGGGTGGGAGGGATACACATGATTTATGTATTAAAACAAGTCCTCTGCGTTTTCCATTACAACTAATAAAGGGATAAAATATTTCCACCCAGTGATGGATGAAGTGGCACACACCTCACTGTCAGTTCATTTTTTAAGCAAACCCACTGATGTCAGAGTAAATAAGAATGTATATGTTTGTTATCAACTACTAACCACTAACACTTTTTTTTCCCTTTATGGAAGCCTGGTACGCTCCGTCTCAAATTAATTTAACTGTCAGCTTGTGGACTATAACAGCGATCCCAGGTCCTCCTTCACCTGGGGGATCGGGTCACGTGTATGCAGCAGCCAGCAGCAGTGGTGTACTTGAATAACCCTGGTTTTGATGCCCGCACCCGACACTTTTAACCTCAAACACCTCCTTATTGACAGTTTTCTGAGTTTGACGGGTAAAGATGACGGTTAAAGACAGACCCAAAAAAAGAAAAGAGCAATAACTTAAAAGAGGATTCAAGTCATTGAGTTGCACCCTGAGGGCTCCTCTCCTGTTTACTAGCCCTTTTTTCTGCTTGTCATTGGTTTCATAATCAACTCTTGTTATACTTACATACGTTAGTGTATACACCCGTAGGCATGTGTGCTCACCTGTATGAAGCTGGACCAAACTTTGTCTTTTTATGCATCTGCAGATCTTACCTGCAACCTGTGAGGCGGTACCCTCCATGGTCCTGGTTTTCCAACTTATCTCTCTACCAGGAAAGAGTCGCCACATTAGTTCGGTGATGGCCTGGGGGGCATTTCCTATTTGTGGCCCAACCCTCAGTCTCGTCCAGGGCAGGTGGGTCACTGGGGTAGATTCAGAGTGGAGCGCTTACAGTTGTGGAAAAAATTATTAAACCACCCCTTGTTTTCTTCAATTTCTTGTTCATTTTAATGCCTGGTACAACTAAAGGTACATTTGTTTGGACAAATATGATAACAAAAACAGCTCATAGTAGTTTAATTTACGAGCTGATATCTATCCATTTCCCGTGTTTTCTTGATAATGAACAAAATCACTTAAGTTCTTACATCAATATCTATGGTATTGTACTGTCAAAAATGGTGCTTTTATTCATTCCATGTTTTCTTTTCTGTTTGTTTTAGTCACATGATACACACTGGAGTTAGTACTGGATTGTATGACTTTTGACGGTCTAATAATTTTTTCTGCGACTGTAGAGCTGGTTATGTCAAATTTCAGTTAAGTTCCCACAAAAAAAAAAAAAAAATCTAAAAAGAATATTTAAAATTAAAGTGAAGGATCAGACTCACTTTTAAACATGCATGACATCTTTCTCAACACAGTGACTGTATTTGTCTTGCATTATGATGCTGCCCCAGGTTCAAAACCCCTCTGCTAAGGGGCGAACCCACCAGACAACTGGACCAGTTTAGAAAGATTGAAGCCCTCATCTCTTCTGACCTTGACCACTGGCTGTGCAACCTGTACTTTCAGGTGTGTTTGTGTGCTTTATTATGATAGAATTGGTTTTAGTGTTTGTGAAGAACTCATGGTTAAATTGACTGCAATCACATAAAAAGTTGAGTGTGTTTTAAACAAAATTTATACCAATATTTGCAAAAAGCTTTGAATATAACAATGTTGACAGTGTTCCATATACAGCTTTTGTATTTTTTATATTAATAGATATATACTGTCGCCTATAAAGTTGGAATAAAATGTTTTTACCTCTTCTCAGTGATTGTAACAATGCAATTTATTCTTGATAGATGAAGTGTAACTGAGACTGAGGATGTAATCATTGCACCAATCATTGCAAAATTATTTGAACTTTAGGGGCAACAGTGTAGTTTTCATTTTATATCCAAATTCCACTTTTTATGTCCAAGTTGCAACAGTAATGACTATTGGTGACATTATTAAATAAAACAGCAGATGTGCATATGTGAATGTACTTTTCCTGCTCTCCTCTCCTACTATTTTGGAGACAGAATAGTGTTTCTGGGTAGAGGGGGTCAGATTTTTTGGATTTTCTATGATAAAAGCTCTTACGGAGAAAATTGAAAATTGTCCCCAGAGACCAAACAAGAACCACATCTCTATTCAGCAATGCCGGATGTATTTGAGCTGATGCATTGATTAGATTAGTAAACAACTTAATTGAATTAAAATCCAGAACAAAGCTCTGTCTAGGCTTTATCCCTTTGACTGTGACATGTTGTTTGGATTACTGTATTATCATTACCTTTGTCTACTTACTTTGACTCCAAAGGGATGTAAATTGCCATTTTTTGTAAATTTTTGCAGATGTACAGTACAAAAAGATGCATAATAATCATATTAGTTACATTTATAGTCATAATTACATTATTAAATGTGATTATGACACACTGTGACCAGTACTAATAGTTGGTTATGTGTGTAGTTTGATCACTAACACCTGTAATGTAATTACTTCCACATGCTGAGTTCTCATAAACAGGGACTGACTGGTGATGCAATGGAATAATACAAACATAAGCACCGGTGACATTAGTACGGGGAGGTCATATTAATGTTCAGCCACACACAAAGAACAGCCCCCCTCCTCCCTCCCTCTTGTTTGTTTTGTTTCAGGTAAAGAGGCTCCCTTCTGGAACATTAGGGACACCAGAACGCTGTATCACCCGATCTATCCCCCCATCAAATCCACCTGTTGTGCCCCATCCGGAGGTCCATCTTGACCAACCCCAGGATCAGCTGCCAGCCCAGCCTCACCCCCACCCCTTGTCCCACCTCCCCTCACAATCCCAGTTCCAACTTCAGACTATGAATCCCCAGTCCCAGTTATTCTCCCAACACCACCTGCATGCAGGACCCAGCAACCGAGCAGGAGAAACTGCTGTGGTACATTCTCACCGGGGGTCTTCTCTCCACCTGTCAGCTGATTCTGCTTGCTCTTCCTCATCTTTGCCAGGTAGGGTTTCAATGTTAAAACCCCCAACTATGCCACAGTAGGGTGTAAATGTCACCCTAATGTCACAAGCGTTGGGATAAGAAGAATGGCAGGCCTCACTTGCAGCAGTTCTCCTCAGAGGTGAATGTGCTGGAGGGTTGGGTTGGGCTGATGAGAGGCAGAATGCAATAGACAGAAGCCACATTAAACAAAGGATGTTTTCTCAGTTAGATTTTATGCAAAAACTCAACAGATACACAATATTTGTGTTAGCACCTGCAAATATTTGAACAGTAAATACATTACTGATAAACCCATCTGATAGCCTTGTTACACATTTATTCAAATTGAGTTTCTGATTATACCACCAACATATTAAAGCAAACAAGCTCCAGTTTCTGAGTTGTACTCCCAAATGAAGCAATCTGTTTAAAATGTATCAGTGAATAGCTGGCTACTTGCAAAAAACTAATCATGCATTTCTTTTTTAATTTTTATCTGTCACAATGCACACTTGAGTGTATTTAATTATAATTCATTATTATATTTCAGTATTATATTTCTATTTCTGCTGCTTTGGCAATGGGACAGATTTTGGAGTACATGGACATTTAGTGTTGCTTCACATCAAAAAATGGCGTTTTTGATGGTTTGTGTGTTCTTCTTGAGTGTGATTGCGGTGTGTGTGTGTGACTTTCCTGCAGGTGGTTTGATTTTTTTACATCTCGGTAGAGTTACGTTCCAAGGTGCAAATGTGATATAATATAATGGGATAACACGATAGTCCTGTACTGTAATGATGCTTCTATGCTTTTCTTACAAGATTGTCTCTGATAACGATGCAAAGCTGATAAATCATGAAGTGAATCAGATTCATGGATAAGATGTTTGGTGGATCAGGTGTAGTCATAAACAGTTGCTACCACATATGGAGGTAGCTATTGACTTCTGCTAATGGTATCGAGGATCTAGTTCCTCATTTTAAAAACATACTCTTCCATTTTCCCATCGAGTGATCCAACATCCAAGCTCTTCCCAGAAATAAAATACAGGCTCATTTGGAATTGATCTACTACAAAGACGACTGGCTAGCGTCTTTGTTATTAATACATCCCCCTTTTTTCCCTTTTCTTTTTTTGCACGCACAGCTCATCTTTATTTAACAGTTCTCAAAAGTTTCTGGGGTGCTCTGCTTTAAACATCACACAGGCTTTTTAATTACAAATGAGTTGTGACAGGTCTGCTGGGTAGCACCCTGGCCCATTTTAAACGTGATGCCGGCTGACAGCTTGGCAGTGTTCTCCCAGCACTGAAACATGTGGAAGAAATTGGTCTTTTACATTTCACAGCTTGTCGCTTCCTCCGCCGGCTGACCTGTGACCCCCCACAGAGATCCTAACGCCCACAAGGGAAGTGTCCCCAACGAACTGACTGCCTTTCCAGAGAGAGGGAGAGAACGAGGGAGGGAGGGAGGCACTCACTATGGGAGATTTATGTTCTGCCACACAAGGCAAGAGGTACCGGGTCTCCTCAACACATTCGGCTGCAGAGTCAGGCTCACACACAGGCATAAGTGTCAGCACACATACATTTTTGCAGCCAGGTGATGAGGTTGCTTGAGAAGTGAACCCGATCCGTAAGAGAAATACCGGATCAAAAGGTGTCCTGCACAACACCTCATCCACACTGTTCTCTAAGCAAACCTGACATTTGCGCCTCATTTGCATACAGATCCGTTCATGTTGTATTACCTCTGGAGCGAATTATGGCATTCAGATGGGGAGATTACGTCAAGGTTGAAGGGAACGATTGGACGGACAACTTTAACCTAGCCAAAAATGGAAATCCAATTCAGTGAGGAAAAGAAGAACAAATTATCCCCTGTTCTGCAGTCTTCTGTCAAGTCTGGGGTTTCAGACATTTCCTTCCCATTTCATGCCTTTTTTGTGTCTGATGTGTGCTGTGTGGAGATGGATTTCTCTGCGCATGCGACACCAGGATATTCCTCATTACACGTTTGTCTCAGAATCAGGACAAGTATATGGAGACCTCTTGTCACTGTGATAACACACACAGAGACAGTAGAGCTTGACAGTGAGACTGGAAGTTTGTATTCCTGAGGCCTTAAGTTAATTAATCCCTGTAGAAAAATCACAGTGTGCAGTGAGGTGTCTATTACAGAACAAAACCTGACATCCCAATCCAAGATAATAACTCTGACAAGTTTTGATCAAAAAGTCTGACTATCACAAGACAGTCATGCTGTTGTGCACTGATGCTTTTATGTTTCTGATGAATGTTACACTGGATAATAATTATTCTGAATTACCACATATGACTTATCCTAGTCTGATAGTGTGTATTTGACTTTTTTTAATGGTAGAAATTAGCTGGAGGCACACTGGGTTAAGTGACCTTTCACATTAACTGAAGGATCCAGTTATACTCTGTTTGTTTGAACCAAAATGACTAATTAGATTAGTATCTTATTTCATGATTGGATCACTGTTTACAGATGATTCTGATGAAGATGATGAAAATGAAATAACTATCAATGTTTCATAAAATAAATAAATAAAGAAATAAAAATGTGCGCAAACAACATTCACCCCCTTGAGCATGCATGATGTTTTCAAGGATTCATCATCTAATGTCCTCTTTGGAGACATACCCTGCACTTTCAGGATGTTTCCCTCCAGGCCGGTCCTAGTCATCAGGGTTTCAAACCACAATATTACATCATACCCTCTCAATCAGTTGCACTCTGAATCTGGTGATTGTTACAACGGTGCCCAGATTCCACTTAAATTGATTTACACTTTTTTTGGCTGTTTGCAGAAGTACACATGAAAATTGCGGATAATGTATATGCCCCCCCCCCCCAAAAAAAAAAAAAAAAAAAAAAAAGGAGTAAGTGTGGAGAACAAACAGATGAGAATGGGTTAATGCATCCACAGGAAACTCATACATTTAAATTCACAATGTCTGTGTACTAAAGTAAGTACAGAGTATGTTTTTAGTTATGATAGTGAAGACAGAGTTGACTTTCAAGAGTGATAGAATGTATCATTAACTGAGAAAACTTAAGGAATCGTATGTAAATATAAATACATTAGATGTGCGCTTTCACATATTTCTAGAAAAATAACATTTCTCATGTACATGTAAAGTGACACCAAATTCTCACAGTATCATAGCAACGCTAGCATAAGATCTCAACAGAGACTCTGGGGTAATCTGTGAGTCACTGACCTTCGATCCCTCTGTAACTTTGGACCAGTCATCAGGCAATTAGGGGCCTAGGTGAGCAAGAAGCAGCCATCTCAGCCTCAGCATCTCACCGGTAACACAGTGATGAGGTCTTGACAGTGTTGCAACCCTCAGGCTTTTCTCTTTCCTTAGCCTGTTTATGTGTGCAAACCTGAAAAAAGAGGTGCGTTGAGTTATATACTTGTGAGGAACACTCATTTGTATGTGTACCCTGGAAAATATTTGTGCATGTATGCAAGTGTCTACATATTAATGTCTTGGTTGGTATCCCTTTCCATGTGTGGGTGCATCCATGCGGTGTAAGCAGTGGATGAGTGAGTGTGTGTGTGTGTGTGTGTGCGTGTGTGTGTGTGTGTATGAGTCCGAGCACAGCTCAGAGCAGAGGGGATAACAAGGAGTTTGTTGTTGGCCTTGAGTGCCCGGAGAGGCTGGAGTTGTGGCAGTTCTAGCTCTCTGAGTTCATGGACATAGCCCTCAGCTGTCGAAGCTGTCGATGCTGCCTCCGCACTCATTCTGGTTCCACAGCGTCTGCGCCTTAGCAAGTGGGGCCTAGTGGAAAGCAATGTGTGTATGTGTGTGTAGTGTAAGACAGCATCCTAATCCACGTTGGTCCATGTCTATAAGTCCATAGTCGCTATTGTTATAACAATCACATATTGCATGTGCTGAAGTTTACAGAGTATGTGTATGTTTTTTTGTGAAAAAGCAGCTGGCCATGGGCTGTTTTGTTCTGTCGTCTGCCTTCATAGCCACACACGCAAAAATTTTGATGATATTTAGTTGCACTTAAATTCAAAACTTTGTGGTTACCTAAACCATAGAGCCTGCTTTAACAATTATTCCTCTTTCATATTTTCAAAATCAGACTATCTTTGATGTTTTGGATAAATGCAAAAGTTCTGATTTACATTTTATAATGTATTTGACATAAAAGTGTCACTAATTCTGTGCCTATTTGTAGGAATGATCTCTATTCAGTTTGTATTTGCTTTTCCACATTTTCATATTTAAATCCAAATGGCATTTATTTGACACTTTTTGCTTTTAATTGCTACAGATTGTAGAAAAAATAAAATATCTTGTCCTCAAATGCGGACATTCAGATAATATCACTATAAAGATGATATTTGACCTATGAGAGATTATTGGAATTTTAAAGCTGACACAAAAGAGTTTACAGTTATGTAATGGCATGAAAATGCAGAACTATGAAGAGAACAAATATAACCTTATTACCTTGTAACTGTAGGCACTCCAAATGTTTACTAGCAATACGGTGGTAATTAAAAACTACATCTGTGTTAGGATGAAATCTGATTTCAGACTCCCATAAAAATAGCAGTGAGCAGACTATTCCTGCCATTTAAGTACATTTAAGCTGTCAGAGGGATTTTAGATGTGTTGCCTATATTTAAGTTATTATTACCGATATATTTAATCCTGCAGCAAGAGAAAAATTATATCATCGCAGAGGTTTCCATATGTATTATATAGATGTGACTGGTTCCACAGGGGAAAAAGTTTCACATAGTGAGATTTTTACATGTATCAAGCTAAGGTTTACTTAATTACAACCTCGAGGCAACGCAGGAACCCTTTTTTAAATTCTGTGAATGTTAATATGCTAAATAATGCAGATCTTCGACTCTTCAAGCATGAGACACACATCTGGCGGCTTACCATTTAAATTACAGCAAAAAAAAAAGAAAAAAGTCAGACAGATAGAGAGAGAAAAGAGGGTGAGGATGAAAAAACACTTCAAAAGTAATTTTCCAAAGAAGAGAAGAATTGGAAAATGTATTACAACCAAATTTAATTTCTTTTTCGATTTTTCATCATTTCTAATTGCATACATTAGAGCACTGAGGCTGCGAAGGTTCAGCTCTGATATTGCGGGAGACAGAGATGACTGTGCAGCTGAAGCCATAAGTTAACACTCCTACCTCTCTTTGTTGCTTTTGCAAGTCTCCAGATAGTACAGCAAAACATCTTCACTACCTGCCTCAGAGTAGAAAAACAAGACAAAAGCAACACTCACAGCGTGCTCAGAAATGCAAAGAGAATTTCATTTGATTTCTTGGTACAGTCCAAACATTACTTTTTAAAAAACATTTGTTCTGCTTGAATTCTGCTTTCTGTTTAAAATAAATAAATAAATCAATCTTGAAATGTTCCCGTACTGTAAGCACAATTTGAAATTTATTTTGCAAAATTATAATTATAGTTTTTGTGTAGTGAGTAATGTTATTTTCGTTTTTGTAACTGAAGAAATTAAATTGTTGTTTCCCCACACATTTTCCATAAAGCACTTTTATATTTTGTTTTGTTTTGTTTTTATCAGATTATTGGTTGGATTTTGTGATGTAAATATTTCTGCAACTGTTGTTGATCCTCACTCTAATTGTTACATGTGGTTTGCAAATGAAAACAAACATGTACCTTTTTTTCCACACTCAACGCACATTATTTCTCTTTCTGGGATACAGGGAAGAATGGCTCCTCAGGAGCCATTTCAGGAAACACAGGAGAGAAGAGTGATCCATGCAGGGAGAAAGCAGAGGGTGGGATCCAGTACAAGGTAACAGTGATTTAAGGGGAAGTATTCCCACCCTTGAAATGAGCACCCTCTCCGCTTTCCCCTTCTCTTCCCGCCTCTCTCTGCACCCCACACACACCTCCCCTGCTTATTATCTGAGATTTGTCAAAATACATTTCACACTAACAGGTATTTTTCAGCCTTCAAAGACAGTTTTGATCTGCTTGACAAGCCAAAGCAGCTCAAATTCTGTGAAATCAGCAATGCCAGCCAGGCCTCCTTTTTTTCTCTATGCCGCTCTAAACACGCCTCTTCCTGTGCTACAGAGGACTTAAGCTAAATTAATCAAAGCCTGCATGTTACCTGCCATACTTTGAAGTGGTAATTGCAAAATGACTCTGTGTGCTGATCTGGCATTGCTGCCTCCTGGTCCGCCCCTGCCATTGTACCTCTGCTGCAGCCTTTTGTTGTGATGTTATTGTTGAGGTAGTTAGAAGCCTATGTACATCAAGCCTCCATCTCTCACACACATGTACACACACTCCCCTCCTGCCTGCCTGCTCTGTCTCTCCAAGTCTTTAGTCTCACTAACCTCCTGATGTATAAGAGGCTCTTCAGACTACCATTAATCAGTGATGACCTGTTAAATAAATGAGTTTGTTAATATGAGGTTTTATTTCTCCGCAGCCTCTGTAGGCTGTTTTTTTCTTCTCCTTTTGGCCTTATCTTTAAAACCTTGCTAACTCTGTCAAATGTCGTGGCGTGGAACCCAGTTGTCTAATGATTAAGTGGAGTGATCTCCAACCTGCCCCAGCCTGGGAGCGCTAGGGATCAGATTTCAACCCTTCAACCTGCGGTGCAGGCCTAATTAAAATGAATTTTCTCCAGGCGACCACTTTGCCCACAGGGCAGGAATTCAGCTATATACGGAATCCACTCTTAAGGTATTGCATTAAATTTATTGTGGGGAGACACCAGAGAACATTGTGGTTTATATATCTACTGCATTTTTTTCTCTCTTGCTTTCTTTCCCGCTCCTTTCCACCTTTTTATTGTGATCATCACTCTGGTATCCAAGCTTGCTTTGGCAAAGATTGCCATATGAAAACGGATGGAGCTTTTATGGGGCCCTGCCCATTTACTACTTCCTGGGCCTAGTTTATCTCAGAGAGAGGGAGAGAGACAGTGAGAGAGAGAAACTGAGAGAGAGAGAGAGAGAGAGAGAGAGAGAGAGAGAGAGAGAGAGAGAGAGAGAGAGAGAGAGAGAGAGAGAGAGTGAGACAGTGAAGGAAGAAAGAGAGAGGTTGCTTATTCCAATGGTAGATCTCATTAACATACATCAGTGAGTATTTCACAACTTCAAGCAGAAAGGCACTAAGCCCACCCAAGGGCAACACAGGCAGGGCTGACAGGGCCAGGAAAGCCAGCCGTTAACATGTTGGCGGCTTAACAAATAATATCTGCTCCCAAGTACCTTGGTGAAATATTTAAAACCCCACTTCCTAACTCCATTTGACTGTGTTTATGACGATGACAGTAAACGACTTGTGTGGAAAAAACAGTGCCAGCTGCTCAACTATCACATATTTAACACCACCGTCACTGTATGCACGTTTCCCAAATGAACTCAACTTGAATGATGGCGTGCCTTATGCGATTTTGCCGTCATTCTTGTCTGGTGTCAATTGAGGCGCGGTTGAGATATAGGAGAGGCTCCAAAGTGCCACGCATACTGTCACTGTCACCGTGTGCATCCCCCAAGATAAATTCAGAGGCCTGTTTCCTGCTTTGATTACAAATGACATCCGCATGTGTTCTCCCCGATTTCTGCTCCTCACAGAAGAAGCCAATCAAGAAGACAAATAGCTGCGGCCCCAGCATGAGCGGCAGCAGCGCACCGCCTCGGCAGGCAGACAAACAGAAGACGCAGCCTTCAACGGAGAACCTCTCCACGGAGGAGATGGAGGAGTATACATTCTCCCTACAGTAAGTCTCACCACTCATTATCCTGCCTCAGCCTTGAAATTCAAATGTGAAAAAAAGAAAAACGTGGGCAACAAATGGTTTTCGTGCCTCACAGACGTGATGTGCACAGCATCAACCAAACAGACGCTGACAACAAAATGTTCCTGGAACACCTCCTGTACAGATACAGATACTGTAGTCACATGTCTATAACAAATACGGTCATGAGTGTCATCCTGGTGTAAGCAACTCTACTGGTTATTCCAGAACAAATTTGTTGGCATAAACAATTTACAAACAATATTTTCATGGCCTAACCTGACTACAACAAAACTAAAGTCCCTTTGAACTTGTGTAAAAAATATAAGGTTTTAAAATTGCTTAACAAAACTAAAAAGAGTGACGTTTTTTTATCATTTCACTACACCTCAACATTTCTGCCTCTGAATACATGTAGTCCAAACTGTCTAAGATCACAAATGCAAAATTATTTCATAGTATTTGTATTTTTTCAGTAAAAAAAAAAAAAAAAAAACACAAAGCAAAGCAAACACTGTGTAACTCCCGTATTATGCGATGTGTGTGGTTTAGCTGTTTCCCATTTCACTGCACAACAAAAGAGGTTTGTAAAAAATTTGTTTTCCTCTTCATTATGGCTTACAGCATTGGATTTTAATGAGAAAACAGGCTTGTATGAAATACAAACAAAGCAGGAAACACAGAATTTCAAACACCTTGGCCCCAACGTGTTAAATGCAACAAGGTGCAGCCCTGTATAGCCATAGAGCATCAAAACAGGCTAAAAGCAAAATTGCTTATTTCAACAAAAAAGTCACAGGTATTTGTTTTTATATGAACGTCAACTAAATTAAGGGGAGGGGATTACCACACATACTACTAGACTAGAGGGTAGAGAGAGAGAGGAAAGAGAAAGAGAGGGAGCCTATGTGTGAGAGAGAAGGATGGAGACAGAGAGGAGAGAGCTCTCCCTGGAGATTTAAAAGTACCCATGTTTCCTCATTTCTGGGAGTTGGTAATTTATAGCTGCTGGTCACATATTAAACAAGATCAGAGACTACTCCCTGACATCTTCTGAACATACTGGGGGAATTCAAATGATTACCAGCGTATCCTGCCAACAAATGACGACACAGGGACTATCTTGAGGGAGAGTGAATACAAAACGAACACAGAACCCAGGCAGACTGCGCACAAAGGGACACAATTAAATGGTTTTCACGATTATTCATAGTGCCGCTCTTTAGCTCTGAGCAGTCGCTAGGTTCCGTGTGATGAGACATTTCTGTCAGTTATAGGTACGGATTGTATTGAGTTGGAGTCCTGGCTGTTCCCTGATGCCCTGTGAAGGTGTTGCTGCTATTGATTTCATCTTTACAAGCACACACATTACAGTATCTCTGCGCTAAAGGCAGCCTTTTTGCCCTCCCTTAATCAGAGCATTAGAAAGGTAGGATACCACAGTTGGCTTTTGCAATAAAGTTAAAGACTACCATCTCAAAGTCATGCCCTTACACATCTCTACTGTTTGACAGTCTGGGCTTCAATACATTACCTGAGGACAGTCAGACAAAATGTGTTATTTACAGTCTTTTATTTTATTTTCCATAACGATGCCACCTTCGTCTCTTCTGGCATTCTAGAGCTCTATTTGTATCTGTGTGTGCTTGTATTTATCTATACTTGCATGTCTATCTATGTGTGCATACATGTCTCTTATGTGGGGTGAGGATTCATGCTGCAGTGATTGAGGGATATTACTGCCATCTATTGAGCCACAAGAGACTGAACTCATTGAGATTTTTATAGGGCGTCCCGACACAAATGTGCAAATCAGATGCTCATGAATTATTAAGGAAACACTCAGAAACAGTAAGATTCAGTTAGGACATTCTCCGACTCATACAAAAGCTAATGCACAGGGGCAATCATTACGTCACTTTCAGAGGCGCTTGATTTACTGTAAACTACTGTACAGAAATGAGGTGGATGAGGAATTTATGATGTGCAGAAACTTACTAAGCGTGCTACGGCATGCACAATTATCTCCAATATGCGAGATTTACTTCACACAGTAAAACCAAATTGTTGCTATTTTACAATAATTTGACCAGGATCAGCTGTTGTCTGCTTTCTTGGCATTAGTGATAGCCTCAAAAGTGCATCCAAACACAAGCCAAACACATAAAAAACAAAAAAACAAAACAAAAAAAAAAAAAACTTAAGAGATGCTCCTTAGTGCATAGTTTATAATAAGTGGACCATAAATTACAATTTCAAAGAAAACACAATACGCTTTTAACTGCAAGTATTGACAATCACAAGTCAGTTCTGGGCAAATACAAAAGTTCTTGAAAACAAGCCAGAATGATTCTTCTTCTTTCCTTTTGTGAGAGCAGTTCCTGTGCTGCTGATATCTGTTTGAACATGCATGAAAGACTCTGCCGACCTTCCAGCTTATTTGATGTGTAATCTTAACCACCTTTTTTTCTCAGAGAATAGCACTGAACAAAATCAAAGCACCTGATTCAATACGGCCGTTGTAATTCGATAGGGCCAATTTAATGCTTTCGGATGGTGCGGCAACAACTTGTAGCAAAGGTAAACATACTCATACTGAATTAATTTTACACTTCAGAGAGTACTTTGTAAGGGTATTCAGCACCACGATAAGTACTCTTGTTAACTTGTTTGTCAGTTGTACAAATGTTACCATTCGTTGATATAAAACTTTCTAAAAATTTCATGAATTTCTTATTTTTAAATACTATGGTTATACAGATTTCTATGTGTGCACATCCTTGGTTGTTGTAAATCATGCATGCATTACCGTGTGTATCACATCAATGTCACTCACCTATTTTTTCTGCTTTGGTTTTGAGGAGAGAAACCTGTTTTAATCAAAGTCATTCTCACATAGCAATTAGATCTAATTAGTCCAATTATCGAGATTCTAATTACATCGAAATATACCCCCTAAATCTCATATCAATTATAGTATGTGTGACTTGTCCTGATCAGGAGACATGAAGAAAGAGTGAGACAGAGTAAAGACAAAGCTGAACAGGAGATAGACTGGAAAAGCATCCTCACCCTCCGGAGGCCAAATGACTGCAGCACTGACTCCATCTGTCCCCAAAGCTTTTATTCCAAAGACTCTATGCCCATTTGGGGATATGTGTCACTTAACCTTTATTCATTTTTTTCCACATTCAAAATTATTTTGTTACTGATTATGATGTTATCATTAGTTACCTCCTGCTTTTTTTTTTTTTTTTTAATTCTAATCCATTTTATAGATAATAAACAATAGATAGATTTTTTTTTTTTTTTTTTTTTACATAAAACTCCACTTAGATACTGACACATTTGTTTTGTCTGGTATAAAGTCCTTGTGGTGGAAATAATTGCCACCTGTATTAAAATCAAACCCAACCTTTGAAAACACATCCACGCACATGCCAACATGTGGCAGACTGCAAATACACACGCTTACATGCACAGACCTGCACAGTATGTCACTTTAGTTGTGCAGTATGGGCACTGTAGGTACACCGGCAAACACACATGCACACACACAGCCTGTTCTTGTTGTGGAGTCAGAGGGAACACACTGACCTAATTTCCCCCAGTTAGCTCGCCTCGTTGGGGACCAACGTTCCTCTCCACCCGTTTCCCCCAACTGAGCCTATCAGAGCACTCACTCACTGTGTCTCTGTCTCTCTATCATTCTGTGCCCTCCATCTGTTTAAGCCTGTATACATGCTTACGGATAAAATTAGCAGAATAGTGTACAGTTGTATTGTTCACACGGTACTGAACAGAAAACTTACCATGCAACCTGCAGTGTTTTACCCTTAGCAGCGATTCCTTTGCTAAATAGAGAGTAACAGAAAGAAAGATTGGCCTGCAGTTATACACAGTAAGAGAGAAAACCACCTGAAACAACAGCTAGTTTCAGTCTGTCAATCCCCTGCATACTGCAGCTCTAAATCACAACTCAGTGCAAGGGTCAATCAATTCTGATGTAATGCTGGCAGGAGAGGTGGGTGGAGATGGCAATGCTGGTCACCCCTGGGTCTCTGGTGCTTTCCAGGGCCTTTTCCTGTGCTGAGGGGGCTGGGATGTGTCTGCGTCTGTGCACGACCAAGTGCATGCACGCAAGTGTGAAAGAGAGGCCCCTGGCTACTGCAGCCCGAGTGCACATGTTAGGGTTTTCTGTGGCCAGACGTGCCCTGGGTCACCTCAAATCTCACAGGCACACACACATGCACACACACAATCAACATGCACCCTCCTTTATGGAAATCAGAAATGTCAGCTTCCTGACAGGCTGGCGTTGCAATATGATTGGTTAATCTGCGTTGATGTTGGTGTCAGTCAGATTTGACTGCAGTCCCATTGGTGGTCTGGGTCAAATGTATGTTTCCCACAGACACGTAAGAGTGAGAGAGTTAGTGAGAGAGAGAGAGAGAGAGAGGCAGAGGGGTGGTCAGATAAAGAAAAATGGCAGGAATTATACGTGAGAGTGTATGAGTGGTTGCATGTGATTCGTGCATGTGGTGTGTGTGCATTTACGTGTGGGAATGAGAGCCAGGCCAGAGGTGACACTTCCTTCATGCTCTTCTTTTGTAATCTGTAATCACTTGCTCCCCAGTCTGACATGAACATCTAAAAAAGATGGCAAAAGTCAACAAACATCCTCCTAAGAATTTAAAAGTGGATGGTGAGGGCTTTTTACATTCATATAAATACTGGCTAATGCACTGTAGTACAAACATGCACTAACACACAGTGCCCTGTGCAAATAAATATGAACTTTAAAAAAACCCCTCTCTGACAGGCTGATATAATAATGTAACCGACAAGTAAATTATTGATGTTATCAGTAAAGTATGGGCTTTTTTCCAAGCCCCATCAAAGCACTGTCTTCTCTGATTGATATTTAGATAAGTGTTTGATCCTGTATTGAAAAAAAAAAGTGATGCATGGAGCATTTTTGTGAGCAACATTCTTAGTTACTTTAGTATATAATCAGGACATGTTATTGCATTTTTGCACAAGGCCAGAACGATCTGTGGAAAATATGCACAACTGTTTTTAAAATTAACGTCTTTGTTTCCAGTTTAATCCTGATTGATTGTGACATGAGTGATACAAGAGATGCAGATGTCAGGTCTGCTCTGGGACGCTGGATGGCATGTCAAGTCATGTCTTGGCACAGAGAAACTTTTTCGGTGCTTTCTTTTTTCTTTGTCCATCACTCACTTAATTGCTCTCCACATATTAGACATAACTAGTCTCTCTGGCTCATAATTATTTCCTCTCTTCCTCTTACTCTCTCCCATTAATTCTGTCTTTATCTCACTTTCTCTGCCTCTAATTTTCTCTATCTTTCCCTCTCCATCCTTTCCTCATTCTCTCTCTGTCTCTATCTCTCTGGTGACAATGTCCTGCAGTTATGAGGCAAGGTCAGAGAAGTGAAATCCATTTAAATACTGATGCAACTCTCTGGAGGCCTATACTCAGCCTCTGCAGCACTCCTCCCTGAACGCCTCACCCAAATTGATGAATGGATAGCTCTTCTGAGAACATTTATTATTTGTCCTGCATTAATCATTGAGTGTGTTACACATTCACTGGCACTATGTTTTGTGTATTTTCTCAATGCCCTGAAAAAGTTTATGGAGAAAAACAACCTGTTCTTCATTGTTAAGGACTTCACTGTAGTGGTGGTAGCTGTGTGTGCCTGGGAAGTCCCTGTGTGTTTGTTGATCCCAGGTGCATCTGCATTTGAAATGTTTCCACCCTAGTTTATGGCGCACCAAGGGACCTGCCATTTCCATTTTTAATCCCCTCTCGTGTTAAGTCAGACGCTCCATAAAAACGCCACATGTTGCATTGCAATGAAACGGCTACCTCATGTATATATCTAAACTATTCCAAGGTGTGAGAGGAGGCCAGAACACATTTTTGCAGGAGGGATTTGTTTGGCCATTGCAATAGTCACAAAACTGCATGATTGCTCATCGAATCAGTGTTGGCTAAATGGACGGCCATACAACTAACATGACATCCACAGTCATGTCATGACACAAACCAGACCCTTGAGGTGAGTGAATTTAGTTTCCAGCTTAAATTTCCCACATTTGCCTTTTATTTTCTATCACTACAACTGACATTATAATGACAATGTCTGTCTAGTTATTTTTCCCTTACTTATTTTAATATATTATATTAACCCATAAAGACCCAGTTCTACTTTTATGTCAGTTCCCAAATGAATTATTCTCTCTGCCTCATCTTTCTTTAATGATTTATCAACATGTATTATAATATTATTCAAGGATTCAAGGATTTTTATTGTCATACCAGCACTCATTTACATATGAAATGACATGAAATTTGGTACTCGAGGTCCCAGATTTTAGCCCAATAAGATCTATATATAAATAAACAATATGTACATAAAATAATTTTTTTGTATAATGATATTCCAAATATGGAATGGTACAAGCTTCCTGACTGCCACCAATTGACCTCCCCACACAACACAATATTGAAATAAAAATTCAAGGAAGCAAAAAATAATAATACACATAAAAAAAAAGAAAACAAGAAAAAAAGTCATTTTCAAGAAGGAGTGAGAAGAAGCGTAGCTTATTAGCTCTCACCCCTTTAATAACCTCTTGAACCCCTTGAATAATAAAAAGATAAAGAAAAAGAAGATACAGAAAAAGAAAAGACCTATGTATAAAAACACTTGTGCATGTGCAAAAAGGGGGGAGGAAGTCTGATTGATTATCGTCTCTATTTTGTGTTTTTTCAGTGCAAATCATGTGTTTTCCTATATTTCACTGACTGATTGCGTAGAGGTTCATAAAAGCTCAGATGTAAGTTGATGGTTATTGAATCAAGCACAGAGAAAACGTGACTTTTTCAGTTAAATTTGTCATTAACTGAACATAAACCAAGTGTTTCCATCCACTGTCATTGATTGAACTCCGTGGATTTCACCGGTGAATCAGTGTTGTAGAAGATGACGGTGTTTCCACGGTAACTATGGAGCTTCTGAACATCCAAATGGGTCATATCTGATGACCATGAAAAGAAGAATAACTGTATTTTACATCAATTATTTATATGTATTGATAGGATTAGTGTGTCAACAGGTATTAAACAGTTCACATCATGGTCACCGGTTGATGTTTCGGTCTTTATGAGTTAAAAATACATCATTATATTTTATTATAAACACAACAGACAGCATCTGTGAGCTTGTGGGTCTGCCTCTTTTGCATCTTACGCACTGTGTAGAATCATTGACTATATTAAATGATCAACAGCACAGCGCACTCGTAGCTTTTTCCATGGGCTTTAACCGCTTTGCTGCCTGTGAGCACCTCCTTCACATTGTAAAAATGAGCAGCCAACTATTAGTCAAACAAGGATTCCTAATTAGTGGGAACATATTTTATATTGCCTCTGATTATGCTCTACTCTACTCCCTGTCAGCTGCAAATAATTCTGATCATTTGCTGGTGCATTGTTACACTATTTTAATTATATGATGATGGACTCCATTTCTGCAGCTGACTCACTCTTCCATTATTCTCTTTTAACTACATCCCAAATACCTGCCACTGTGCTCCCATTTTGTCAATGAAACCCATTTAAGTGTATTTTTGCTTGTCCAGGGCCTCTTTAAAAACGCAGCTTATAAAGCCCCCAAATGGTATGGTAATTGTTCCTGGAACAAATAAAATTAAAAAATAACAAGAAAGAGAGAGCGAGAGTTGAGGGTGTAAATCTGAAGCTTTTTTGTATACTTTTGTGATTATTCAATATAAATAAAACCACTCACGAGATAATATAAAAATGACTCAATTATCTAAAAGCCTCGCAGGCTTGAAGTCCTGCTCTGTTCATGTTGTTTTTTAAGCACACACACATTCAAGGTACTTTGGAAAATGATACCAGCCCAGATTGTTTCTTTACACATCTTGTGGGAATGGGTTTCTTTGTAATTTTCATTTTCGGAGGTTTTATAAGTTCCTGCATTATATTTTTACCCTGCATTTGTTTCTGTGCCAGTCATTACACATAAGCATGCTTCTGTGTAACTGTTTTAAACAAACAGTTAAAGCTGATGTTTGATTTTTATTCTGTGAGAGTGTCTGTAAAACCAAACAGGAACCTATACTGTAACTTGTACTCTGAAAAAGCAAAAAGCTAAACAAATCATAATGACTTATTAATGGTTAAATAAAAGCTAAATTAAAAGAAAAATTCTACAAAACATATGTTACAGAGCATAGATTGACCCTGTATAGGGTATTTAAGCCACAATTCTCTCTCTCCTCCCATGTATTAAATATGTTTTTTGATCATATCTGCACAAATAAGATGTTTGCACTAACATTTTTGGAGTTTTTTCACGTTGGATATAATTGCTTGATGTATTTGTTTTGGTTTTGTTTTACAGATTCATCACTATCCAGCAATTCATCTTGTTATTATCATCATCATTTTTTTTTTAACAATCAACATTTTATCTTACCACAGCCACCTCTGTGCAGACAGATGTTAGCAAAATCGGTTTCACTTTTTTGCCACCTAAATTCAAAACATACTTTCACAACCCAAAACAAATGCATTATCAGAGTTCTTGAAAGATGAAATGTAAACAAAGATGCAGTATCTCAAGTCTTATCTCTTGACACCTCAGATAATCACAGTTCCATAATCACCACAGCACTAGTGCAACTGGGCGACTAAGAAAACAATCACGTTATCTGTCAATCTTTAAAATCTATTTTCACACTGTATCTTTGATTCTTTATTTACCCAACAGCAAACCATTCTTTTAGTATGCAGGGTAAAATGTGTGGCTTTGCTGCAATTATAACAATGCTGGTGGCCCAAATAAGAAAGTGACAGAAAATAACTTAATCCTCAAAAGAAAAGGATAAGTCCGATGCTTTAAGTGGCCTTAGACTCGGGGGTTTAAGCCACCGGGGCTATTCAGAGAGATTCAGAGGGTTACCTTTACTGTCCTCAGCCCTGGAGTATTCTCACTATAAATCTGCTATTTAAAATGTAACACCCCACTGTATCCCTCTACTTCCTCACCCCTCCATCTCTCATTACCCATGCCGTCTTAAAGGTTTAATACTTGTCTGCACTTGCTATTCACTTGCTATTTTTAAGAGTACAGCTCACATTTGTTGTCATGTCGTGCACTGGTAAGGGACTCAGCCTTGGAAAACCAGTCCAGGAGATGGGTCTTGGTCCAACGCTTGACAGATATATGCTAGTTAAATCTGATTTACAGGCCTTGGCACACTTTAGCATGGTTTAGAGAGTATGATGGGCCCCTTTACAATGCGCTTTGATGACAGTGGAATGAACAACAAACATATCCAAAGTGAAAAAAAAAATGAGGCAACAGCTTCTGGCCCAGATTTCACAAAAACATATAAAGTACAATTAAAATGTTGTATTTTGTGCCAGTGCATGCTTGTTGAAATGGTTAGTTTCATCCACGCGTTGCTACGCCACATGCTATCACTCGTTCAAGGGACAAGCTGTGATATTGGAATGAAACATCCTTCTTTCCTGCATGATGAAAAGCCCACACCTCCACCCCCCCGCCTTTCCCTCTTTTTCTGTATTGTACTTTTGTAATTGGAGGTGCCATAATGAAATCAATTCAGTGGTGATAACAGATTTCACATCATGTTACCAGATTCCTTTGGAAGAGGCCGCCACGTGAAGGCATCTAAAAATACTCCTCTTTCATGCATCATCAATATCTTCATTATATGAAAGATGGGCGTCAGGTTGTATTTGCTGTTTTCCTTTAATGCCTCTTGACAGGGTAGCATCTTGCCTGTGTCCGTGACACACTGCTTTTTTGTCTACTCCGTAATTCCACTTTTGCAGACACGCAGATTGCAGTTTTATTCTACGCAGTGAAGCAAGTCGTGATAAAGCTTGGAACTGAATGGAAGGGCATTGTCAAAATTATAATAGCAAACCAGAGATGCACATTTTCTTGTACATTATCCTCTTTTTGTTTGTCTAATCCTGTATCAACAGACACTTGACACTGAAACTGCACCATTTTGAGCATCATGCAGGTACAGCAAAACTTCTTATTGATAACATTGACATCATATATTTATTATACAGTGCTCTGGAAAACTCTTAAGCCAACATTAGGTTTGTATAATGACCACATATGTATCTCTCAGTCTATGTATTAAAATTCAAGCTGGATATACAGTCACGGAAAAAAATATTAGACCATCAAAAGTCATCTAAAACAATGGTTATACAATCAAGTACTAATGCCTGTGTGTATCATGTGACTAAAACAGACAGAAAAGAAAAATGCCTAAAAGCACCGTTTTTGGTAGTGCAATGACATAGATATTGATGTAAGAACTGAAGTGATTTTGGTTATTATCAAGAAAACATGGAAAATGGATAGATATCAGCTCTGAAATTAAACTACTGTGAGCTATTTTTGTTGTTATTATATTTGTCCAAATAAATGTACCTTTAGTTGTACCAGGCATTAAAATGAACAAGAAATTGAAAAAAACAAGAGTGGTTTAATATTTTTTTTCTGACTATATGTGAAGTATAAACAGCAGTAAAACAGCTTTTATAAACCACAATGGTAGTATTTAGTGTGACCTCCCTTTATATTTAACATGTCTTTAACCCTTTTGTTCAGACAATATGAGAGTTATTGCATTAATTTTCCAATTCTTTATACCAGGTTTCATTCAATGTGTCAGATGTCTCTGTTTGTGCTGCCTCTTGTCAGGGGGTCAGGGGTCGTACAAAAGTAGTGACTTTAACCTTTAGAACTCATTTAGTTCAGTTTTATTGTTATTCTTTTAATGCTGTGCACATCTTCCATTTATTTGTTGTAACTGAAGAAAACAGAATAAGAAATAAATATGTATGCTTATTTTAACCCTGCAAAAACAACAAATCTAAATGTGGCCTGAGACATTTGCACAGTACTGTATCTAAATTGCAAACTGATGTCTCTTTTCCATGCAGAAATTAGTTAAAAAGGCACTGAACATGTAATGATACATGTAATGAAAATGCAATAAAGGCAGTATAATTCTCCCTATTTAATTTCTTTTGACCTGAAAATATAACAGTTTGTTGGTGTAATAGAGGAAATATGCAAGTATGTGCTGTACCTGTATATACTGAACACATGCTGACCTGTGATAGGCCTTTTTTTTTTTTTTCTTCTTACTGATGTTTATCTTCTCTGTCTGATATTATTTCAGCCATATTTATCAGCCTAAACTGTAGCCTGAACACTTTCTGAATGAATCCAAAGTTCTCCCACATGTACTATTTTCTATCCTTACGCTGTTTGTGTGCATCCTCTGAAAAAAAAAAAAACTTGTCAACTTCAAATAATTTAACACTTCAGAGAGTGCAACCACCCACCTCACCGGAAAAGCAAATGTTGATCCCTTTCATTATAAATGTAACTGGTCATGTGTTTATAATTCAACAGCAACAGAAGCAGGGAAGAAGATGCAGCTCTGCATTTTGATGCAAGTCTAGCCTAATTATTTGGAGAGAGGGGGGAAAGTAATACAATTGATTTTTTTTTTTTTTTTTTACTCATTTCTCATCTTTAGGCAGTGTTATCATTTTCCCTTGGTATACACTACAAAGTGAATTCCAACTGTGCTCTGGGACACAGTGGTGAGACACAGGGACATCCACAGGCAAAGGCCTTAAGCCACACTCTGTGATGCTAACTGCAGCTCCACTGGATCCACTGACTTTAGCATTGGTCTAATTACTGCCAGCTACACAATAGGGGTCATCCGTCTACTTTACTTGACACGAGAAAACAATAATAGATGCATGAATGTATTTTATTACTGTTTAGGCTAATTTGCATTGCATTACTTTTGCACACACCCTGTATGCCACTTGAATGTGTTATGTATGAAGTTCATTTTCAGCCTGTTCTAACAAATTTTGGATTTGTCTCACCTACGTTCCTTTCCTTTTCCCCTCTTCCTATCTGCTCTCATCTCCACTGCTCCATCTGTGCCCTCTATATGAAAGGGAATAGCTGAGCAGGCCTGACAAAGGGCGGCACAGAGGAGGCAGAGGTGCTGAGGGAAGCTGAGCACTGCTGGAAGGGATTTCTATCTGTTTGTGAATGTGTGTGTGAGAGCCTTGTTCTTCTATCCTAGTGGGGACTTGAATCTGAATTCACACTGACCTGTGGGGACTTAGGTCACCAATGGGACAAAAAAAAAAAAAAAAAAAAATTGATCCTAAGGGGTAGAACCTGCTGTTTGAGGGTTAAGAGTTGGTTTTAGGGTTAGGGGTACAAGTACTTTAAGGGCTCGGGAATGCATTATATCAATGAGTGACTGAGATATAGAAGTGTGTGTGAGTGTGTGAATACAATATGTATTAGTTTTAATAATTTCCATAGCAATAAAATATACTCTATTTGACTAATCACAATGCAGACCCATTTGAATACCGGATATTTGAAGAAAAGAGTATGAAAAAAGTCAGGCTGTGTTAAGTCACCTTTACATGTGTGTTATAACTGCTGAGGTCTGCAAAAATTAAGTACAACATATATTCAGATGTCCTCCTAAAGCCCTTAAATAACCTTTCTTTACTTAAGCTGTCACATCATCTGCAACCACACTGATTCCCCTAAATATTTTTATCTTTTCTCATGAAATGATCGTGACCATGTGATTTGCTCTTGATAGAAAGTGTAACTGGGACACTTTAACTTAGTAACTTAGTAACTCAGTATGTAATCATTGTATCTGGTCAAAGGTCATTACTGAGGTGTATAAATAGGAATAAAAAGAGGAATGTGTCTGACAACCAAATTATTTGAACTTTATGGGCAATAGTGTATTTAATCACCCTGTGAGTTCAAATGACTGATAACTTATGGAAAAATGCAAAAGAATTTGATCCGTGACATTTGAAGTTGGAGGACGACACACTTCCAATTAATATTAGTTTTAGATGAGTGAAATAAAAAGTGCATGTCAACCTCCTGATGTCCTAAAACAGATCAGCGCCGAGCAGACCTGGTCCCATTTCCTCACGTCTGTCCGACCGAACCCGCCTGGCTCTTCGCATGCTGCCCTCCGAGCTGGGCCTGCCGTTGCTGTGGCAACAACAACAGCATAGTAGCTGGCGTGGCTCCGTTCGGCAGCTCGGCCTCATTATGCTGCTTCTGGCTTTGATGTGGTTTGTGAGGCTCTACCTGCATTACTGCAGCCAGTGGCTCTACCTCCAGGCCATAGCAGTTCCTGTCAACAAGTGAGTTTGCTTCCTTTGATATCACCCTGCACACACACATACACACACACACATTCGGATGGGGGGAGCGTATGGATACACATGCAGAGAGAACTACATAGACACTTCTTTAGTTCATGCATTGATGCTGACATAGATTGCTGAGGTACTTAGCCAAATTCCAGATGTACCTACACAAGTTCGACATGAAAACATACGTACATACAAGCTCATGTGTACATGCAAAACACATCTGTAATGAAATGGGAAATAGAGTGAGGTAGGGAGAAGAGGAGTGAGTAGAATTGGAGTGTGTGGGGTGTTTTGAGTGTGTGCTTGCACATGCACATTGGATAATGTACACACCCAAATCATCTGTTTGGAATCCCCCATTAACATTTTAACAAGACTCTCTCAATATTAGCAGACCATTGCTGGGGGAGTTTGTTGATTTCACCACACTGCTTTAAGTCCCAAAAGGCTACATTACTTGGAAGGAATTTATTGTTATTATTTGGTACACAGCATTGATAAACAGCAATAAGACACCACAGAACTGTTAAATCACATCTCCATGGCATATGGTGCTGATTTAATTCATTACAATAAAAAGAGCTGGCTGCAAACATGCATACAAGCAGCTTTTTATGACTATAACACAGGGGTGCAAACATCACACGTTAAATCATGGAAAGTGATAGAGGAAGGGGGAGAAGGGTTAAAAAAAAAAGAAAAAAGAAAAAAGTGGTTGAATGGAAAAAAGGATGGTCCAGCGAGGCTGATAGGAGATGAAAAAAACAAAAATGCGAAAACAGAGGGGGTCAGCGTCGGATGACAACTTCCACATGTCCGAATGTGCTGCTTTCCCTCCGAGCATTTCTCTCTCCATGCACTGGCCAGAGCTGGTGCTGCCCAGTGAGAGAGGGCGAGCGAGAGACCAAGACTGACAGTTAGAATGGCTGGTAGGTGACAAGGCTCCCTCCTCTCTTGTTTCTATCTCAGCCTTTATTTTCTTCTGTATCTCTGTCTTTTTCTACCTTCTCCTTGACCATAACTCACCCAGTGTACAGTAAACTGGGCCCGAGAGCAACACAGTCCCTGGACAACACGTTCGTGGTATTTTAACACTCACTTGTTCCTTCATTATTCTTTCTTTTACTCACATTGACACATCAGTTCTAGTTGATGGCCAATGATGACTTCAAGACTTTAACCTAACTTTAACCTAAAATATATACTTATTTTTGAACTATTTCACCCTCAGAGACTTAGAACCACTTTTGTGCTACTTTAACTTTACTAGATCATTTAGTTTAGTCTGTAGTGTCAGTCCAATTCATGGGAACCTCAGTTACATCTGGTTCAGTTTAAGCTGCAATTTTACATTTGCTTTGTCTGAGAATGAATTAATTTATTAGAAAAAATCCTGTTTATTTTAATATATGGTACCTATACAATAGGTACTGTATTTGAACATACAGTAGATGTTTGTTGGCTACATTTAATGTCTCCTAAGCAGGTCACAGCCATTTATTGATTCAAATTGAGAAATTATGATGAATTAATCCTGCACAATCTCAGGATCTAAACACATTCCCTATAGAATGTCTATATGTCCAGATAAAACCTATGTAGCACCGCTGAAAAGCTGTGAAACTGCACATCACCTGACATTTTATGACATTTTAGCCACAGATGGTGTCAGTCCTTGAGGGTGAACTGCTTAGTAGTTTAATGTACAGGTAATTCACATAGGTAATCTTTTGTTTTTGTTTTTTTTTTGAAAATTTCTTCAGACAAAACACCAAATGAGCCTCTTCTGTCAGCTTAATGGACGGAATCTATGAGAAGCTGGACCTTCAGAGCAAATCAGATGGGAATTAATGAACAAAAACTGGGCCTCCCCCCTCCCACCACTGGCTTTACCTCCTCCTGACTGATGGGAAGATTAAGAAACTCATGAGGCTTGCTGTAAATGGAGAACCGAACTTGTGATAGGGAGGCTTTAAAAACTTAAGCTATGTAGCTGCGTAGGTGTTAATGGTGCTAGTTTTAGCACCTGTCAGTTTGATTTCTGAACTTCTGTTATTGATTTAATATATTTTCAGATCATCATGCCTGATTTGTTGTCTATTAATAGTTTGGGGCTGCTCAAAAGAGTTATATCAGCACTATTAAGTTAACTCGTCCAACTAATTAGAGAGTAAATTGCTAGAACCACTTCTTCTTTTGCTGCAGACTATAGACACATAAACAAATATTGACACACATAGTCTAGACACATGCACATCACCAGTCTTCCCTTCCTCTCCCACCAGATTTCAGTTCCATGCACACACGGTGGACCTCATATACCAGAGTTCTTTGCTCCACACCCGCGAGGAGCTGGCTATGGTGGTGGTGGGTCCCCTGACCTTGAACGCAGTAATGTTCCTGCTGGTTCTGATCAGATGGGGCTGTCAACAGATATTTGGCTCACTCCCTTCCTTCACGTCAAAGTTTATCATGGCTCAGGGAGTGTGGACAGTCCTCGACCCCCTGGCAGTCTTTGCAGTGGACGCTGTCCTCGGGGTAAGTCACTTAAAAATAACTTGGACACTTGTGCACTTTAAATAGGAGTTCACTTTATCTTGGCAAAGTGACTTTAGATTACAAAAAAAAGGGGGAGGGGAGAGGGTGAGAAAGAAAATGTGCAAGGTTAGATGGGTGTCTTTTTTGGCAGTGGGTTGAATTTTGTCAGTGCAGGAGACTGAAATGATGTCGACTGTTCACACTCCAGAAGATACAGTATCTTAATCAAATACTCATATATTGATACTCTAAACTGGACTGTTGCTTCTGACTGAATAGACTTTTAACTTTGACAAAAACACTGTTGCCCATGAAGTTGGAATAAGAGAGTGTGATTTATTCTTGATAAAGTGTGACTGGGACTCAGTATGTGATCATATCTGGTCAAAGGTCATTACTGATGTGTATGAACAGGAATAAAAAGAGGAATGTGTCTGAAAAATGATTCCAGCTTCAATTAAAAAAATCATACTTCCATGATCATATATCATCATATAACCCTTTGCATGAAAAGTCACAGTTATCAGTAGAATGCATACCTGAACCATGGCCCCACAGTCATCAAGCAAATGCTCTATGTTGTGATATGAAAATAAAATAAAAACAAAACCAAGTCTTGTGCCAAATTTCATGAAAATCAATACAGTTGTTTTTTTTTCCCACACACATAAATAAACCAACAAACAGATGCAATAAAACAAAATCTCTTTGATGAAGGTGACAATGAATCTGAACTTGTTCATTCTCAGTGTTGCAGATGACGTCGTTAGAATAAAACCTACTGAACAGTGAAACTAAAGACATTTTACATTGATAAATCTGAGCTGAGCACTTATTTTGGGCAGATCTGTGTGTATAACGTTCTCCTGTTTCATTTTCGGGTTCCACAGCGTCTCACCTACAGCCCAGAAACACCAGTGGGTGATGCTGCCAAGCTCTACTGGCACTTCTACCGGGCTGACCAATCAGGTGCAGCGGGGGTAATCATCACTCTGTTCCTTTACGCAGTCCTCACCCTTCTCTCCATCACCATCCTGTCCATTTACCTGCTCAGGTAAGACACACACTTCTGTTGAATTTTCATCAAGTTGAACTGAAGTATGAAAAACATCACTACTTTAACAGTTATATGGAGTTTATGTGTTTTTTTTCCCACTGATTACACATTTGTATTGTTCAGAATACCTAAAAATACTTAAATGTAGTTTTATTTAAGCAGGGATTTTATTCTTTAACCTGCTGCTTTGTGTAACAAAACCCAAAATGACCTTGTCTGTGTGATTCTGTATTTGACAAAAAGAAATGTGATTTGGCACTAAAAATATCACAAGTTAAAAAAATAAGGAGTAACATAAATGTACGCACAAATCTGCTTTTTTCTCAGGTCTGTTCTAATGTTTTATTGCTTTTTCATCCCTTTTTGCTTCATTTCTGTCCTTTCTGGTGGTTGATCACGTCACAACCCTGTCAACGTGCAGGAGAGAAACTCAGACTGTATAAGAAGTGAATTATCATTTGGGGATTATTAAACTGATGCAGTCTATAGGATCAATCAACTCATAAAAAAAGAAGACCCTTTCTTAACCACTTTGGCCCTCACCGGCCTCCAATCGTCAAACACCCGTTCAGAAATAACTCTAAACCTTCCACCCCTGCAGCATCGTGCGCTCAACTCTATCTGCAATTTCTTTCCTTCCTGTGTCCAGAAAAGCACAAAACAACTGAAAATGAAAACAAATGTTGATTTAATCCATTTTGATTTTATAGTCGCAAGGAATTACTTATGCACTTATGCATCAACCACACACAACTACACACCAGCACGCTCTCTCACACACACACACACACACACACGCACACACACACAGACACACACAATGAGTTGTCAGACACGAAAGCAGAAGTACACACAGTCGTCTTTTTGAACATACCATACTCAGCAATTGGTTGGAAAATTGAAAGCGTTTCTAATTCAAAAGTTAGATGTGTTTTGATTCAGCGTGAACGTGTAACCCCCTTACATTATCCGATTAGGCTGAATGTTTTGCATGGTTGGTATCACTGCAGGTTTCATACATATTGAAATGGACTGCGTATACATGGTGGTGAACACACATACTCTATCGTAATGCACTGTGTGTTCCACTCATGTCTTGCAGATTGAGGTCAGCCATGCTGAAGAATTTAGTTGCTTGGTCTGTATTGTGATTTACCACCTCAGTTTAGCAGTTCCTTTAATGGTGAGCCTCTATTTAGAACCTCAGTGGAGCTGTTAAAAGCTTCCTAAAAGGTGGGCACCAACATGGGAGCAGGGAAAACAAAACAAAAGTGTAACCACACAATTTTACTGCCACTGTTTCAAAAGTAAGGCGGCTTAAGCATTTACTGCAGAAGTACTGACTCTGAAGAAGACTACTACTTTTAATTTAATAGGACATCATTTTTTTGCAGAATGAAAGTAAAAATGCAGAAGGGCGGGTGATAAATTACTGAATAATGTAACTCAGTATTCATTCAAGGTGTGTTCTCCCACCCTCATATAAAACCAAATTCCATTAACGTCTCAAAATGTAAGAAAACCCTTATTGAATTAATCAGTTTGAGATTGGCGGCCGAGGAGAGGGTGCCATCTAATTTCAGTAAGCGGGACGCTTATCGGGCTTCAGCTAAATGGACAATATTAAAACAGCAGCCGGGAATAATGACTTCTGCCACTCAACCGCCACACGGGTTTGTATTGAATGTAGGCCATGAGGCTGAAGCAAGGCTGATAATTTTATGGGTTACAGTTTCCTATTGGCTGCAAGGAAGGGGCTCTGACACAGAGCGTGACCTATTTCTAAAAAAATGCCTCGGGCTATATGTATAGATAGAATGGACTGTTATCCTTTTTTAATTACATTTTAGTCAGCCTTTATTCACTGGCTTCAAAAATACATATCAGTGATGTGTTTTACACCTCTGTCCTCTGTGAAATTTTACAGACACAGTGATGTAACTTTGATTGTGACACTTACATTAAAATCATTATATAGTTCAAGAAAAATGAATGTATTAGTACATGTATATATGTTTAATCGTTATTGTTTTGGGCATATTTGGGCAGTATGTGGGTGTCTGTGAGTGGTTATTTACAAAAGAAATTTGCACGTGTATAATAGTTTTCTTATAGCATATAAAGGGTCAGAAAGTCATGCTCCATTGTCCAATCATATATTGATCACCTTTTTCAGTGATTGGCTGTTCCATGTGTCAATGCACATCTATTGTACAAGATTAGAAGTTGAATACATTAGGTTTTTCCTTCACAGTAAATCAAAATAACATGCAAATATTTATGAAATGATGCTAAATTACTAAAGGTTTATGTTTATGTGATGCCACACAGAATACTCTGCCTCCCTACATATCATCCATTGTCATTATGGCATGAATATTTTGTTAAAATACATTCTATAAGGTGAGAAATGTCTATACTAAAGAGATACAGATGAGAGCTTTGTCAACTAGGTCACACCCCAGATTCTTACATTCAGGGTACTTCCAACGATAAGGAAAAGAGCTTCTTTTAAAGCACAGAGATGCAAAGATGGTGAAATCATCCAAGAGAGAGACAGCATAAATGAATGAGAAGCGCATTTCAAGTGTAGGATGAAAATGAATGCATGCTATTCCTGTGTCTGAGGTCAAGATTCTACAAACATCTCTCTCCCAAGAGCGATAGGGAATGATGCTGAGTTCAAAGCTCCATACCCGCTTCTTGTATAAATCCCTGTCTCCTTGATGTTGGTTTTATTTGAGAGTTGATTACCCTCTGACAGGCTAGAATCTCTGTGGAAGGGCACAAGGTCTGCCGTTTTTGATGGTCAGCCAAGGCATTTGTTTACAGACATGGTGATTCTTTTTGGGGGCTGGCTGCATGCACCCTTGTATGGCAAAAGAAAAATAACACTTTGGTGATGTGTGCTCATCTGGAGGTATGAATCAATATGCCTTCTGCTGTGCAGAATGTTTTCTTGTGACTCAGACCAGTCTCTACAGACACATCTGCAACCAGCACGTCTATTGTGTCTGCCATCTTTGAAGCTCAGCATTAAAACTGAAGAATATCCCAGGATCTGACTCCCACACATTAACAGATGTACAACCACGCAGACACAAGCCAAACACAGACATAGCTACAGTCAGCTTGTGTTAACAAAGTGCTTCCCACTCACATGCCAATTTGTTTGATTCCTTTTACTCTTTCTTTGTATTGGAATTGATTTGTTCGACTTTTATAGACTGTAAATACATTTTGTAAAATCAATAACAGTTGCATAATTCTGTAGCATATGGATGTAATCTGTGATCCAAGGCAACCAAAACAAGGAGGCCATGCTGTTTGACACATAAGTACCACAGTGCTACTTCTATTTGCTGTTATCACCTCAGAAGTGTCTTATCACTTCTTCTCTTACATCATGCCCTTCAGATTCCACAATGATGGGCGCATGTTGGACATCTTTCAGCGACTCACAGCCAGTGAGGGGACTTACTTTGTGCCTCAAGACATGGAGCTGTCCAATCAGGAACTGAGTTACATTGTCAAGAAGGCAGAGCAGTGGAGGGGCTTCAACGGAGAGAGGCGAAAGGTAAGTGACTCTCCACTCCACTCCTGATATCTCTCCAGACAATAGTGTTCTCCTTTTTTCTGTTTAATTGGGCTAATGGCTGTTTTCTTAATGTGAGAGTGAGCCAAAAGGTCACTCATGTTAGATTGATCTGTGTAAAGCACAGTTGTTGTCTGTAAGCCCATGGGATTTCTGAAATAGTGTAAGGCTGAAGAAAATGTCCACTTGGGTAAGATGAGTGTGATACTATGAGGTGCATTTAATAGCAACCATCTTAGTAACAACTGTTTGTCATTACAACATTCAATTTGATCATATTAACAATGATGTTAAGCCCAAAAGGATGCATGAAACACATTCATTTTATATCATTAAATTTCTTTAGTTACATTTGACAAAGCTGAGAATTCATCTCAGAGGTCTTTACTTTCATTCTAATTAGTACAAGATAATTACCAAAACAGAAACTCAGCTAGTGGGGTGCCTGATTAGTCTGTAGAAACCAATTTCCGAAGATATTTCATTAAAGAAAGACTGCTCAATCAACACGCATACTCACATGCACGTTCTGATGCCATACCGGGCCTTCGTTTTCCAGTGTATGGACAACTTGGTGTCAGGGAGTGCAGGATTCCAGTTTGCATAAATGTATGCCCCTATGAAATTACTGTCACTGGGGAGAGGCTGTCGCATGTTTGACAGCCAGGCGTAGGTCGATGGCGATGACACAGGGAGGGGCAGTGCATTAGTACCCAGCCTACACCCGTTCTAAAGTCTCTGCATAATGATTGAAAATGTGACTTGTTGAGATAAGGGAAATGGAACGCAGCGATCAAACTGCAGCCCCTTTAATTTAGTCTGTACAATTTGTTAGTGGCACACATCGCTCGATGTTCTCCATGTTCATTAACTTCCCTGCTCTTTGCCTGCACAAGTTCATATGGCTATAGTGGGATAAAAATGAAACCAGAGACTCCAGTAGATTCACTTCCCTGGTAGAAGATCAGATGGTTTTCAAGAAATTATGTTGGATAGTGTTTTACAAAGAAATAAAGACACATATTAAAAAAAATGTTCAAAGTAGTTTGTAATAATTGAAAGAATCCCCAGATTTTAATGTGATTGTGGAGCCAATTTATGACTCTATTATCCAGATACAAATAATAAATGAACAATATATCCTGTGGAATTTGTGCAAATATCAAAACATACAAGATAGAAAGTTGTATCATCACTGTAATGAGAAAATGATTGCGCTTCATCTGCTGTTAGTTCATATTCCACTGTGTCACAAGATTTATTGTATATTATTGCATAGAAATCTTGAATTGAAACGTGTGAAATATGTTTGTGTCCTGTGTTCAACCTAAATAATCCGAGGTCAAGAAGAACTAAATGTTATGACAGTAAAAATGACACTATTCAAAGAGAGCATATCTGTTTTACTCCAAACAGTTGTAAAATCTGACATTAAAGTTTAAATCATGACATTTGCTCTGTGTTAAATTACAAATTAAAGGCCCTTTTTTAACACCTGTCTTGTAAGCTTTAATGAACTGCAGCCCCTGATCGGAGAGGTGCTGCACGACCGCTAATGGCATGGTGATGGACCTGTTTATTGGAAGGAAATTGAACCTCCCAATGTTTGGAGACTTTGAAAGAAATTACACCCCTAAAGTTTGTGATTAAGAAAATGCTTCATTTAGCTGCTGATGGCCTCTTGCTGTGGTGGTACGGCTAAATCATCCTTGCATTACCGCATATCTCCCACCACAGCAACAATTACAGCATACTTCATATTGTTCCTAATTTGGTGTTATTAAACTGATGAAATGCTAACACGTTAACACTTTCCCCGGCATGATGAAAATTTAGGGTTATTGCATTTTATGATTTTTACATTATTCAAGCAGGCCATTTTTCATCAAAATAAGATGGGCTTTGCCATTATTTCATAATTATTGTAACAATTTCTCCTGTGAAAAGGGTCACTTTCCAAACTCAGCAAAGACATATCCCTATTAGACTAATTTGCCTACATGCAAATTTTTGTCATTTTTCCCTCATTAAGTATTTATCATAGACAGGAAAAAATATATTCATGAAGGCGAGCAAAGGAGCAGCCCGACAGAGCTGAAACTAATATTTTGCAACTCTAATGATTTTTTGCATCCTTAATTGGATAGAATAAGGTTGATATGATTAGGTCAGGATGTAGTGTTTTTCATTAAAAATACATTTCAGAAACTGTATTCCAAATGTGCCCTTGCAATTAAATAATGAATCTGACGCATTCCTTATTACGGACCCAATTAATATCAGAGGCAAGGGCGTAATTTTAATAACAGTAGGCCACAAGGCCTTCATTAGCTGAGTGAGAGAAAGGAGGGATGAGGAGAAAGAAAACAAGGCATTCTCAGGAACAGCAGCGGTCTAATATTGAGCCAATTTTAGTAAGTTATTGAGCAGTATACTCTTAAAAGGATCAACATCTCAGACATGGGGCATACAGGTAATAACTTTTGTTGTACCCTTATTTGTTGTATGTCAGTCGGTACATAGGGCAACTGAAAATGCAATATCATTTAGAAAATCATAAGTGAAATTCTTTAAAGGTAAATCTGGGGAGGCTGTAACAAATACACCCAATGGGGATGTTGGGCAGGTGGCTCACAATGTGCTTAGATGTGTCCAAAAAGCTCCAATAAGCACAAGTTAGATATCTGGTAGTCATTTAATTTTCACTGAGGTAACGCGCATTACATGTGGTACCTCAGAGTTTCTAATAACAACTCGAAACAAGCTCTGCAATTCTTCACCACGCACATCTACACCTGTGAATCATCTCTTATTGCTGTTTATACCCAGGAATTCTAAAGGGCAAATCAGGTGAAATGAAATGAAAGATACTTGTAATCAATTAGACTAAAAGTTTCTAAATGTGCTGTGCTGTAACTTGTAACTCAGAAAAACCTGAGACTGACACTCAATCTCCCTCCAGCACTCAAACAATAAAAAAAGAATCCACGTTCAATAACCAACCTGCAAATGGCCTATTATTATCAAACTTGTAATTTTCACAAGGCGGTCATAAAACATAATCTATTTTTTACTTTCTCACCAATTAACTTTATATTATAGATTTCTCCATGCCATATGATTATTTGAGTTGCTTCAAGGTTTAAATATTACTCTGGGGTTAAGATGTCAGCAGTGCAGCTTACTGGCTAAGCAAAATGGGTGAATGAGCCAAGGACCTATCTACCTGTGTGCTCTTTAATTTGATCTCAGGAAGGAAGGAAAAAGAATGAGTTTCCGTCAGAGGCCATTACCCTCAAGTGTTGTGGATAACAGCTGAGAAAGTGGGTGGTAGCTCACCCATCAATTATACCAATTTTCATAATTGGAATATTTAAGACTTTGTCCCTCTTTGCATTTACATAGTCATCATATCTTTCATGCTTGCTGTTGTTTCATACATACAGAAATTGTTTGGATTCTTTTTTAAACGCTAGCTTAACAAGTAAGACATATTATTCCTTGAAGACAAGGGTTTTTTCTGTTAAAAAGCTGAGTAATAACAGTACTGAGACAAAGAAATATGGGTCATGTCCATAGTGTAAGGTTAAAAATATGCAGAAAGCTGTTAATTTCAGGTGGTTTCAGTATAGTTTAGCATGAACCCAGTGCAAAAAGTTGATTCAAAGTTGACATGTACTGATAGACTAGAGCACCTGGCACCGTAAATGACTCAAGAAGAGGAAAATTTGTACAAAATATCACAAACAAATAAAAACCTTTGTGTTCCTAGTGCTTTCAATGCGATCCTGCTCTGAGCTAGTGAGAGTGCTAGCATGCTCATACTAGTATTTCAGTAATGAGCCCCATTAATTATGTAAAGGCAGTGATGCAGATGGACCTAATTAATTGTCTCCCGTCACCCCCTTGATTACTGTACCTGGAAGGGAGGTGTTAATTTCTGTAATACTTAAGCAGGTATGCAAACTGTTTTGTCAGAGCCACAGCACTGACAGTGACAGAGTAGAGCACCCTGCTGCAAAGCTCTTTTGCTGTTAAGTCACCAAAAGGAAACTTTCCCAGTGGTGGTGGTGACATTGTGATAATTGAAGGAGAGAGAGAGAGTTAAAAGAAACAGGGAAGGGGGAAGAGAGGAAAAGGGGGGGTTGTGTGGTGGCCCTGGAGATGTTTTCGCAACCTGATTGCATCAACATTTGCGTACCTTTGCGCCGTTTGTCTCCGTATGTCTAGGTAATGGGTTACCAGCGGGTGAGTTTGGGAACACCCAAGGTGCTTTACAACAGCCGTGTGGATGGTGGGGAGCAAACCTGTTGAGAGTCAATCAGCATAGCGTGGAGTGGTAATGATAACCTCAGTCTGGCTGTTAATCATAGAAAGACAGGGATGTGTTTTCCATCTGCAGCAGTGACATGATGGTGCCACCTTACCAAATCCTAGCAAATCCTTGTCAATCCCTCACTAAGTTATCACACTCACAACATAGTGAGGTTAAAGAATTTTGGTGATTATTACAAAACTTGGAGTGTCAAAGAAAAAAAAAAGATATAGAGTACAGACAAATTAAAAATATTAGATATTCACTGGGAAACTACTTTTTAAGTAACAACCACTCATTTGGAAACTAGTGGAGTATCCATCAGTTGTGCTGTGAAAATAGTACAGTAAAGTGAGTATGAGGTCACCTGAGAAGCAAAGCTGAGCTCAACAGAAATAAGTAGAGGCTCTGGAAAGAAAGGAAGACATAGAGGGCAGTAGGCCGTGACAAAATACACAGGAACCGCTGTCACATAACAATAGAACCCTCAGCTCCAGGACAGGAACCCATAACAGCAACACAGGAACACCAGGAGATGGGGGAAGATGCTGAGTGCTTTAGTGGCAAAAGAGGGGTCGTCTGAGTCAGAGGGCATCTGTGGTCTATGTCGTGTGGGGTCACCAGAGTGCTGCAACTCCCAGCCTCACTAAAAGGTGCGGTCAGTGTGTGTGCAGTTATGTACATACTTGCGTGCAGTCATAAGCTTTGCTTTACGTGCATAAATGCACGCCTGTTTACATACATACAGTGTGCATACACAGTATCTATAGTGTGAATACAGGCACACATGAAAGTGTGCATGCAAAGCTTTCTGTGTGCCTGTGCACGTCACATTAGAGTGGCTTCTTCAATTACAGCGGATGGGTTTTTTTCTGTCTCTCTCTCTCTTTTTTTTTTTTTTGTGGACAGTGCTGAAGGCCCCAGTAGCCTGAGGCAATAGCAGGCAGGCAGGCAAGGACAGGAGCGATGTAGCAGCAAGCACAGCATCCACAGTCACAGCATTAGGAAGCTCAATATGAGATATGACTGCAAAGGCTACATGCCTGTGTTCCTGAAAAGGTCACAGACTTTGCTGGGCAGTAATGTGTGAAAGCAGTGTACAGACCTTAAAAAAAGACTGAAAAAAAGAAAAAAGATAAAGCGCAAACGCATTTACACTTAGTTAGCTTCACACACAGTCGATTGTATGGGCGTACTGTACACATGGTACAAACAAACATCCAGCAGAATAAGTCAGTATTTTCTAATGTCTACGAACACTCAGTTTATGCAAAATGCTTCGCTGTGTCGTGATGACAACAATGCTGAATGTCACAGTCCTGTCTGATGGTTTTAAGCTTTAGTAATGACAAAATGAAAATATGTCAAACACATACTGTAACATATAAGCATCGACTTTCTTTGATGACTTCAACTTTAAGTAGATCTTTTGAGAAGTATTGCATGCAGTGGCTTTGTTCAGGAGCTTGGTATACTAACTCCAACAGTTTTAACTTTGTTTTGACACATACAGGAGGTTCATCTTTCTTTTGTCTCTTTATGCATGTGCCTCTGTTGACCAGTATTTCGTACCTGCTGATGTGATACCTACATACTTTCTCTAAAGGTATAGATGATGTTAAAACCAACATATTTTATAATGTTCAGTCACAGAAAAAAAATATCAGACCACCCCTTATTTTATTCAATTTCTTGTTTATTTTATTGCCTGGTACAACTGAAGGTACATTTGTTTGGACAAATATAATGATAACAACAAAAATAGCTCATTAGAGTTTAATTTCAGAGCTGATATCTACCCATTTCCCATGTTTTCTTGATAATAACCAAAATCACGTCAGTTCTTACATCGATATCTATGGCATTGTACTGACAAAAACAGTGCTTTTAGGCGTTCCATGTTTTCTTTTCTGTCTGTTTTAGCCACATGATCCACACAGGAGTTAGTACTTGATTGCATAACCATTATTTTTGATCAGTTTTGATGGTCTAATACTTTTTTCCACAATTGTATGTTGAGAACACAGTGACACGTTCCCAAGTTAACAATCTGTAGTTGTATTTCTCTGGAGTTTGCTGTGATTTATTTAGAAATCACTAAACCATATCAAAAATACCATTATTTTTTGTATTTATTTTACTGTTATTGATTTTAACTGAGTTGTCTTACCACCGATCTCCACTGACGTGCGGTGTGTTTGATATTGAGAGATCTATCATTATCTCTATGTCAATATATGTATGTAGACTGATTTTACAAAGTGATCTTGTACAAAAACTCAAATACTGAATTTTGTATATTTTCAAGTGAAGGCTAATGTTCCAGCAGTACTGAGAGAAAAAAGGAGTTAGTGTTCTGGTATGAACTCATTGGTGTGAACAGTTTAATTACAGGGAGTGTCAGCCCCATTGCTTAATGTGTCCCTCACAATTAATCCAGAAGGAGGATGTCATTATCTACCAAAGACTGGGCCTGGGCAGAGTTTTCAGTCAGAGGAAAAGGAGGGAGGGAATGAGAGTGTAAAACAGAAATCAAGTCAAAATGAGGAAGTGCCTTTGGAGAGCTGCACAGTAGGGTCAATATACTACAGGATCTAGATAAAGAAAATATTGTATTCTCAAAAAATTTTAGAAATGTATATCTTATTAATCCATCAATGAGGAGGAGCTTTTTGACTTTTTGATGATTTTAAATGAAGCGTCTCCCGTCAGCTGTCAAAACATCTCCATCTGGAAGAGGCTAAATTGACTCCAGGTTTTCACCACCTTTAAAAGATTTTTTTTTTTGTCTTACTCTCGTCATCCTCAACGTCCTCTCATTTCTCCTCCATTTAGCCAAGTCCTCGGGAGCCCTGGCGTGTTCCCTTGCCATACCATAATGTGAAACAGAAGGCATCAAATTGGACTGTTTAAGAGTGAGAAAACATTTTTGCGCACAGAAAAATAAAAATTAATACGACTCATCTTACCCGTCCCAGTGGTTTTGTGACCGTGGCACCTGACTTAGATCTAGTTGCATGTGCAGAAATCATTACTGGATTAACTCATAAAGACCCAGTGTTACTTTTGTGGCAGTTCCCAAATGAATTTTTCTCTATATTTAACTTTTTCTTAAATGATTTATCACCATTTATTCTAATATTATCCTCTGTGCTTTGCATTTTTTCAGTGAAAATCATGTATTTTCCTGTATTTAATTTACTGATCATGTAGATGTTCATAAAAGCTCAAATTAAAGTTTAGGGTTATTATATTAGAATCAGAGAAAAGTGAAAAAAATGGTCTTTTTTCAGCAAAAATATCATTTAGTAAACATAAAATCAAGTGTCTCCATCCACTGTCATTGATCAAACGTCATGGCTTTTACTGGTGAATCAATGTTGTAGAAGATGACGATGTTTCCATGTTGACTACAGAGCCTCTGAAGATCCTGAAAAGATGACAAACTGTATTGTACACCAATTATTTACATGTGTTGATAGGATTAGTTGATCAGCAGGTATTAAACATTTTAGATCAGTAGATGACTTTGGTCGCCAGTTGCTGTTTGAGTCTTTATTTACAACAATCATCAGAATTGAGTTAATTATGTCAGCGAAAAACAAGTTAGAAGCTGTTTTTCATACATATGCTGTCCATGTTGTAACGCATCCTCACATACACATCCAAACATTCATAAACACCCTGTGACTCCACCGAGGTTTTACAGCTTGAACTTGACAGATCTGATCCTTTGTGACTGTCTGTTGTTAGTCACTTCTTTTCCCTTCTCCTCCTTCCTTTCCTTTAAAGAGTTTGACCTTGGCTGGTTCCCGCGGCCCGGAGGGGATGAGGAAGGTCTGGTGATTGTGACAGGTGTCGCGTCTTAACAGCCCCACATGACATCCCGAGGAGAGATAGACATTTGGAGTTTTTTTTTTTTTTTTCATAAGGGTTTCACTCATAACCTTAAAGAGACAGTGTGTATGTGTGTGTGTGCACAAGTACAGTATCTATGCAAGAGAACACGTGTGTACGTCTTACCACTGATCCTCAGCTCTCATTTCGGTTATTGGCTTGGATACTTATCACCTCCAGCCTCCGAGGCCTGATTAGGTTGAAGCTACTCCAAAGTCAAATTTTGGATATCAAAGGCAATGCTCAACTTTGGCATCTGTCTGCAGCATCTTAATATGAAGCCTGGTCTGCTGAAGTGTTGAGTTTTGAGCATGATGTCTTAAAATATGAGTTGTGTGCACTTCAAGTAAGAGAAAAATGTTTTCCCAACACGTAAGGATTAACCTGGAGAAGGCAGTGCACTAATTTGGTGGAAAGTACAGGTAGTGTAATTAGTGCAGCCTGTAAAAATTGCAGGTAAATGTTCTCTAGAACAAACCTGGAAAAGTAATCTCCTTAAGGCCCACCGTGAGTCAGATATGGTCTGGAAGTAAAAGATGGGCTGCTATCTGAGTTGTTTACTATAGGCTGGGAGTAGGCTTTATTTTCTGCAAAGAAGATTAGTAACAGTGAATTATGCATATCTTATTTTCTGGATTATCTCAGGCACTCAGAGATACTATCTCACTGGATAATCTCTTTTAAAGTCGTTCAGTTTATTCTGACTGTAAATATAGTCATTGTTGCATGTTGATTTTTTTTTCTTGAAGTCCAATTTGGTTTGTGCTAGTTTTAGATGTGTGTTATGGCACTTTACCATGATTACTCAAGTTGAAATATTTGTAGACAGCGATCTTTGTTTTATAGGTGCAGTAATGAGCCACTGTAGCGTACTAGGCATTTTGTCACTGTGTGTGCATTTGTGCATATGGGTGTGTTCCTGCATGCAAATACGAATGGGTGGCCTGTCTTGTCCAGTGGTGCATTTAACCAGACATAGACCTTTGCTTCAGCCAAATCAGGCCCAACGCAGACAGTGTGCATCCATGCCATTTTCAAGCTGCTCCAATTATATTTGCTGACCGTCTACATATTGGCCAAATTTATAATAATAGCATATCTATTTCCAACCTAATGGTTGACATTGCTTGGCTTATCCATGCATGTATGTCGGTGGTCTTTTATGCTTTCTGGTTTCTGTTCCTAGTCATGTGCACTGTTGTGTAGCCTGTCTTGGCCTTATATATGTTTCATGAACCCAGTATGTGTGTATCTGTGTCTGTTTGTGTGTGTGCATTAATATCTTTGTAACTGAGCATGTGCATTTCTGCAGTCTAACACTGGAGATAAAAAGGTTGTCCATACATACTCAAGTATGTGGCTAAAAATGGTGTATATGCAAATGTATTGTCAGAACCTTGTAAGGCTCTGTATTACATACTCTATTGTTTATTTCACTTCGTTATAAATCACAGTCTTTATTGCAATATTTTTCATCACTTGGACTATGTTTTACATTTTTCCACACAGCATGGATGCAGGCAGGAGATATGCATGAAGGCTACACAAAATATGGAGCAGAGGGTATGTGTCAAATAATGAAATGATTTTGAATAAGAGAGCTCCGACCAGCCAAGACAAAACAAGGTGCACATATCATTAACAAGAAGCTACCTCAGCAAAAATCATGTTAAACAGTACAAATAGAGTCTATGACCGTCATAAAGTACAGCGGGGTGCTTAAAACAAACCCCAGTCATAGACATTGTTAAATATTTGATATTTTGTTGCATGTTTAATTGAAAATTTTGCAATAAAAGTTGTAAACAGGAGAAAAAATTATGGAATATATAAAATGATACAAAAGTATGACTTTCTGTTAATTGAATTTATAACAAATGCGCTAATGTGATTTACTTTATTATCTGGATATTAAATGCCCTGTATAGGATTTGAGATTTTTGTCATATTGCGCAGCTTCAGAACCCTGTACATGTGTATTAATGTGTGTGTGTGTGTGTGTGTGTGTGTGTGTGTCCATGAGGGTACATGTGGTTGTGTGCCTAAAACAGTCTATGTGTGTGTGTGTGTGTGTGTGTGTGTGTGTGTGTGTGTGTGCATGTGCGTGCGCATGTGTGTGTGTGTGCGTGCATGCGTTTGAGTGTGTGTGTGTGTGTGTGTGTGTGTGTGTGTATGAATGAACCCAGCGCTCAGCAAACAGGCCTTGAACCCGGGCCAGCTCTGTGGTGGTGATGGTGGAGTGGAGGGATTGACCCTCTATAGCTTAGAGAGCCTCTGCACAGTACACACTCCTCTCCCCTCTCCTCCCCATCTCCCCACACTCCTTCCCTCCCTCCCTCCCCCATTCCCTGCTGCCTAGCCCCAAGTGCCCGCAGGCGCTAGAGATGCACGCATGCGTTTCCTCACTGTGTGAGGCTTTGTCTGTTTGTGAGCGAGGATGTACAGTGTGTGTGTGTGTGTGTGTGTGTGTGTGTGTGTGTGTGTGTGTGTGTGTGTGCGTGTGTGTGCATGTGTGTTAGCATGTAGATGAGTGTTACTGTTTCGTTGTGTGTGCATGGATGAGGATCTGTGGACAAAAGAAGCAACCGTGTCTACCTCTTCTCTCACTTGGCAATAATCACTGATGCTCCTCTCTGCTGCCTTTATGCTTTATCTGTGCGAACATTCCTATTGCATTTTCTTGTTGTGTGTGTCTTGTTTGATAATGTACAGAAAAGTCTGTATCAATTTTTAAAACTTCCAAAATAAACACAATTTGGATTTCGGTAGTCCATTTATCTGACCACAAAGGGATAATATTTCACCATAACACATCTCTTTTTGACTATTTACGGTGCCTAAAGTCAGATGTGGTTGTTTAATTTGAATGTTAAATTTCATGCAAAAAGGCTGATTCTTCTAGACCAGGGGTCTGCAACCCTAGTCCTAGAGAGCCGCTATCCTGCATGTTTTAGATGTATCCCTCTTCCAACACACCTGATTCTAATGATCAGCCTATC